>CM075334.1:3179085-3719085 GCA_037788925.1 Mytilus galloprovincialis | reverse complement strand
TCTCATATGATAGCTTCTTTGACACTGATTCCAAAAATATATAGTTTCTATATACTTTTATATGTAGAATGGCAGATAATTGGCCACTTCCGGTTTGTTGGAAGTCATTTTTAGTCTTCAGTAATCAGTTTATGTATCTATATGACAAAATATATGGATTCTGAGTACTTTTATATGAAAAAATTGCAAAAAAGGCTACTTCCGGTTTTCTCAAGGTCACTTCCGGTAGTCATTTTTCAAGGTCATCTGTCACCTTACCTTTTGTACAAGGTCAAATGCCTTTATAATGAACTTAGTTGAAGTTATAATCAAATAACTTCATATCAAGACATATTAGGGGCACCAACTCCTATAAGATGCCATTAAATTGTATCAAACTTAATGTATCATATCTTGATAACAATAAAGCAGACATTTTGCAATTGTTTTTCTTTATGTATCTTTCAAAGCGTCAGAGAAAATGCAAAAACAAGCAAAAGTCACAAATTAGAACTTGACCTTGACCTTTGACCTTGACCTCATTTTCTAAGTTAGGACATAGGGGACTCAAATAAAAACATCCCAGGGTTATACGGTTATCTGTTAATGAGTTAAATAAACATACCGACAAATTCATTTTGTAAAGGTAGATAACTCCTATAAAATTTCATCGAATCGCTTCGATCCAAGTACGCCAAAAATTATTGAGGATGTAACGAACAATTTGTAAAAAGAATTTTGTCGCTATCTTTTTTTGTTACGAAGGAGATACGCTTTGATGATAAACAGTGAATAGGGAGATAACTCTTACAAAGAAAATGGTTCGGCTTAGCAGGGTGAAATTTAAAAGCGCATAAACTATACGATACAATATGAGAAATATCTAAGCGACATATTGCGAAACAAATATTTATCGCAAGAACAAAAGTTGGCGGAAAAAAAAAAAAAATAATAATAATAATAATAATAATAATCAGAACAAAAACAATAAGTCTTTCCACAGAAAAGTGGAAAGACTTAATAATAATAATAATTAAAAACCAATTGTTCAGAGAACAATTGAAAGTCTTTCCACACCACAGAAATTTGGATAAGAAGGTAGTTTCTTCATACTGATGCGATAAATAATGGTTTAATTATCTTTTTGAGTGATATAAGGGAGATAATATGCTACTTCCGGTCAAATGAATGTCACATCTGGTCTCATATGATAGGTTCTTTCACACTGATTGCAAAAATATATAGTTTCTATATACTTTTGTATGTAGAATGTGAGATAATTGGCCACTTCCGGTTTGTTGGAAGTCATTTTTAGTCTTCAGTACTTTGTTCATGTATCTATATG
The DNA here is from genome assembly GCA_037788925.1 of Mytilus galloprovincialis. NCBI lineage: Eukaryota > Metazoa > Mollusca > Bivalvia > Mytilida > Mytilidae > Mytilus > Mytilus galloprovincialis. The sequence continues at coordinate 3,717,761 of CM075334.1, read as the reverse complement.
AAAAAATATATGGATTCTGAGTACTTTTATTTGAAAAAATTGCAAAAAAAGCTACTTCCGGTTTTCTCAAGGTCACTTCCGGTAGCCATTTTTCAAGGTCATTTGTCACTTAACCTTTTGTATCAGGTCAAATGTCTTTATAATGAACTTACTTGAAGTTATAATCAAATAACCTCATATCAAGACATTTCAGGGGCGACAACTCCTATAAGATGCCATCTAATTGTATAAGACTAAATGTAGCATATCTTCATTACAATTAAGCAGACATTTTGCACTTGTTCTTTTATATGAATCTCTCAAAGTGAGTGAGAAAATGCAAAAACAAGCAAAAGTCACAATTGGGAACTTGACCTTGACCTTTGACCTTGACCTCATTTTCTAAGTTAGGACCTAGGGGACTCAAATAAAAACATCCCAGGGTTATACGGTTATCTGTTAATGAGTTAAATAAACATACCGACAAATTCATTTTGTAAAGGTAGATAACTCCTATAAAATTTCATCGAATCGCTTCGATCCAAATACGCCAAAAATTACTGAGGATGTAACGAACAATTTGTAAAAAGAATTTTGTCGCTATCTTTTTTTGTTACGAAGGAGATACGCTTTGATGATAAACAGTGAATAGGGAGATAACTCTTACAAAGAAAATGGTTCGGCTTAGCAGGGTGAAATTTAAAAGCGCATAAACTATACGATACAATATGAGAAATATCTAAGCGACATATTGCGAAACAAACATTTATCGCAAGAACAAAAGTTGGCGGAAAAAAAAAAAAAATAATAATAAATATAAAGCAATTGTTTCAAAAACAATTGTTAGGCAGTCTTTCCCCTATGATGAATGGATAATTGATTTTTTTTATTGATTGATTTGGAAAAAGGGGGGGGGGGTATTTTTTTATTTGTTTGTTTGTTTGCTTTGGTATGGGGTCTATATTAGTATGTTACCGGAGAAGTTTCATGTTTAGTTTCGAAAGTTTTTCTTTTATTTTAGATACAGCGCGCGCGCAAGATTGAGGAGACATCACGTGACGCAGGTTTATATTAAGAAAAACTTAGTCTTTTTATTTCTTTTTAGGTCGGGACTTTGAACAGACAACATCTATAGAGATGGAATGTACACAATGTAATTTCTTTTGTCATTGTAGGAAATTGACATTTTGATCACAGTTCACCAGCAGTGCATGTTTTGGATTTAATCGATCCGGTGTAACTTTAAAACACATTTAAGGATTATTTTTTGATAATGTCCATTTTTCAGCACCTGTTTGTAACACAGATTAGTATTTCAATCTCGGAGCGGACATTTTATTGTAGGTTTTTACTGAGATTGACGGACCTAGCAAGCGATTTTTACTGCATTGCCATTTCTTTTTTCTAGGAAAAGTCCTGAGAGATATCTGCAAAAAGTTTTTTTATGAACCTTCAGTACATGTATGCCCTGCTGACTGCAAATTTTCAGGTCGATTGGACTTGTAGTTTCAGAGAATATGTGGATTTTTTTTCAGAAGAGACGTAAGAACAATAATAAAATAAAAATTTTCTTGAATAATTGAGAGTTTGTTCCTTCAATAAACTGTCATAAATAAACAGTCATACATATTGATTGATTGATTAGTTGGTTGATTGATTGGTTGGTTGGTTGGTTTGTTGGTTGGTTGATTAAACACGTTTGATAGGGTCACTTAGAACAGGGGGAAAAAGACCTCAAGAGACCTTGCATCCCGTATTAAACGCATGACACGGAAACATACATTAAGTGATTGATTGGTTGGTTGGTTGGTTAAACACGTTGGTTAAACATGTTGGTTTAACACGTTGGTTAAACACGTTGGCTGGTTAAACACGTTTGATAGGCTCAATTTAAACAAGCGAAACAAAAAACATCTTGGATCCCGTATTTAACACATGAAACGGAAACATGCATTGATTTATTTATTGGTTGGTGGGTTGGTTGGTTGGTTAAACATGTCGGTTAAACACGTAGTTTAAACACGTTGGCTGGTTAAACACGTTTGATAGGCTCAATTTAAACAAGCGAAAAAAAAACATCTTGGATCCCGTATTTAACACATGAAACGGAAACATGCATTGATTTATTTATTGGTTGGTTGGTTGGTTGGTTGGTTGGTTAAACATGTCGGTTAAACACGTAGTTTAAACACGTTGGCTGGTTAAACACGTTTGATAGGCTCAATTTAAACAAGCGAAAAAAAACCATCTTGGATCCCGTATTTAACACATGAAACGGAAACATGCATTGATTGATTGATTGGTTGGTTGGTTGGTTAAACACGTTGGTTAAACACATTGGATAGGCTCAAAATTGGATCCCGTATTTAACACATGAAACGGAAACATGCATTGATTGATTGATTGATTGGTTGGTTGGTTAAACACGTTGGTTAAACATGTTGGTTAAACACGTTGGTTAAACATATTGGTTAAACACCTTGGTTAAACATATTGGTTAAACACGTTGGCTGGTTAAACACGTTGGATAGGCTCAATTTAAACAAGCGAAAAAAAAAACATCTTGGATCCCGTATTTAACACATGAAACGGAAACATGCATTGATTGATTGATTGATTGGTTGGGTGGGTGGTTGGTTGGTTAAACACGTTGGTTAAACATGTTGGTTAAACACGTTGGTTAAACATGTTGGCTGGTTAACACGTTAGATAGGCTCAATTTAAACGAGCGAAAAAAACCATCTTGGATCCCGTATTTAACACATGAAACGGAAACATGCATTGATTGATTGATTGATTGGTTGGGTAGTTGGTTGGTTGGTTGGTTAAACATGTTGGTTAAACACGTTGGTTAAACACGTTGGCTGGTTAAACACGTTAGATAGGCTCAATTTAAACGAGCGAAAAAAAAACATCTTGGATCCCGTATTTAACACATGAAACGGAAACATGCATTGATTGATTGATTGGTTGGTTGGTTGGTTGGTTGGTTGATTGGTTAAACACGTTGGTTAAACACGTTAGTTAAACATATTTGTTAAACATGTTGGTTAAACACGTTTGATAGGCTCAATTAAAACAAGCGAAAAAAAAGAGACCTTGAATCCCGTATCAAACACATGAAACGGAAACATTGATTGATTGATTGATTGATTGATTGATTGATTGATTGGTTGGTTGGTTGGTTGGTTGGTTGGTTGATTGGTTGGTTGATTGGTTGGTTGGTTGGTTGGTTGGTTGGTTGGTTGGTTGAAATTCAAACACACATAAAACTGTTTAAATAGTGCCAAAACCACATAATTTGATGACCTTGACCTTTGACCTTGTGACCTTCGTCAAGGTCATTGCTCCACAAGGTCATTGCAAAAGACCCTATGGGTCAAGGACTTTTGTTTAAGAGTTTTGCCTAAATATGGCTTTTTAAAAACCATCGATGGGAGTTATGTCCCTTACATGATGGTAAAATCAATATAGTCATAATGTAAAAAAGTTGCCCCTTGAAGTACTTAACATTTTTCACTGCTTAAATTTTCTGTATCTATAACCATTCAAGAATTATAGGGAAATCAAAGACATATGAAAATCTAAAATATGACCTTGACCTTTGACCTTGACCTAATTTTCTAAGTTAGGAATCAGGGGACTCAAATAAAAACATTCCAGGGTTATACGGTTAACGGTTTATGAGTTAAAAAAACATACCGACAAATTTATTCCGTAAAGATAGATAACTCCTATAAAATTTCATCGAATCGCTTCGATCCAAATTAGCCAAAATTTTCTGAGGATGTAACGAACAATTTGTAAAAAGAATTTTGTCGCTATCTTTTTTTGTTACGAAGGAGATGCACACACATGATAAACAGTGAATAGGGAGATAACTCTTACAGAGAAAATTGTTCGTCTTAGCAGGGTGAAATTTAAAAGCGCATAAACTATACGATACAATATGAGAAATATCTAAGCGACATATTGCGAAACAAACATTTATCGCAAGAACAAAAGTTGGCGGAAAAAAAAAAAAAATAATAATAATAATAATAATAATAATAATAATAATAATAATCAGAACAAATACAATAAGTCTTTCCACAGAAAAGTGGAAAGACTTAATTAAAAACCAATTGTTCAGAGAACAATTGAAAGTCTTTCCACACCAAAGAAACTTTGATAAGACAGTTTCTTCATATTGATGCGATAAATAACGGTTTAATTATATTAATGAGTGATATAAGGGAGATAGTATGCTACTTCCGGTGAAATGAATGTCACTTCCGGTCTCATATGATAGCTTCTTTCACACTGATTCCAAAAATATATAGTTTCTATATACTTTTGTTTGTAGAATGGGAGATAATTGGCCACTTCCGGTTTGTTGGAAATCATTTTTAGTCTTCAGTTATCAGTTAATGTATCTATATGACAAAATATATGGATTCTGAGTTCTTTTATATGAAAAAAATTGCAAAACAGGTTACTTCCGGTTTTCTCAAGGTCACTTCTGGTAGTCATTTTTCAAGGTCATTTATCACCTTACCTTTTGTATAAGGTCAAATGCCTTTCAAATGAACGTAGTTGAAGTTATAATCAAATAACCTCATATCAAGACATTTCAGGGGCACCAACTCCTATAAGATGCCATTAAATTGTATAATACTAAATGTAGCATATCTTCATTACAATAAAGCAGACATTTTGCACTTGTTCTTTTATATGTATCTTTTAAGGTGTTTGAGAAAATGCAAAAACAAGCAAAAGTCACAATTGAGAACTTGACCTTGACCTTTGACCTTGACCTCATTCTCTAAGTAAGGACCTAGGGGCCTCAAATAAAAACATTCCAGGGTTATAAAGTTAACTGTTTATGAGTTAAAAAAACATACCAACAAATTTATTTTGTAAAGGTAGATAACTCCTATAAAATTTCATCGAATCGCTTCGATCCAAATAAGCCAAAAATTACTGAGGATGTAACGAACAATTTGTAAAAGGAATTTTGTCGCTATCTTTTTTTGTTACGAAGGAGATGCACACAGATGATAAACAGTGAATAGGGAGATAACTCTTACAAAGAAAATGGTTTGCCTTAGCAGGGTGAAATTTAAAAACGCATAAACTATACGATACCATATGAGAAATATCTAAGCGACATATTGCGAAACAAACATTTATCGCAAGAACAAAATTTGGCGGAAGAAAAAAATAATAATAATTAAAAACCAATTGTTCAGAGAACAATTGAAAGTCTTTCCACAACAAAGAAATTTGGATAAGAAGGTAGTTTCTTCATACTGATGAGATAAATATTGGTTTAATTATCTTTTTGAGTGATAAAAGGGAGATAATATGCTCATTCCGGTCTCATATGATAGCTTCTTTCACACTGATTCCAAAGATATATAGTTTCTATATACTTTTGTATGTAGAATGTCAGATAATTGGTCACTTCCGGTTTGTTGGAAGTCATTTATAGTCTTCAGTAATCAGTTTATGTATATATATGACAAAATATATGGATTCTGAGTACTTGTATGTGAAAAAACTGCAAAAAAAGCTACTTCCGGTTTTCTCAAGGTCACTTCCGGTTGCCATTTTTCAAGGTCATTTGTCACTTAACCTTTTGTATGAGGTCAAATGTCTTTATAATGAACTAACTTGAAGTTATAATCAAATAACCTCATATCAAGACATTTCAGGGGCAACAACTCCTATAAGATGCCATTTAATTGTATAAGACTAAATGTAGCATATCTTCATTACAATTTAGCGGACATTTTGCACTTGTTCTTTCATATGTATCTCTCAAAGTGAGGGAGAAAATGCAAAAACAAGCAAAAGTCACAATTGAGAACTTGACCTTGACCTTTGACCTTGACCTCATTTTCTAAGTTAAGACCTAAGGGACTCAAATAAAAACATTCCAGGGTTATACGGTTAACTGTTTATGAGTTAAATTAACATACCGACAAATTTATTTTGTAAAGGTAGATAACTCCTATAAAATTTCATCGAATCGCTTCGATCCAAATACACCAAAAATTACTGAGGATGTAACGAACAATTTGTAAAAAGAATTTTGTCGCTATCTTTTTTTGTTACGAAGAAGATGCACACAGATGATAAACAGTGAATAGGGAGATAACTCTTACAAAGAAAATGGTTCGGCTTAGCAGGGTGAAATTTAAAAGCGCATCAACTATACGATACCATATGAGAAATATCTAAGCGACATATTGCGAAACAAACATTTATCGCAAGAACAAAATTTGGCGGAAGAAAAAAAAAAAAAAATAATAATAATAATAATAATAAATATAAAGCAATTGTCTGATGAATGTATAATTGGGTTTTTTTATTGATTGATTTGGAAAAAGGGGGGGGGGGGTATTTGTTTGTTTGTTTGTTTTTGTAAAGGGTCTATATTATTATGTTACCGGAGAAGTTTCATGTTTAGTTTGGAAAGTTTTTCTTTTATTTTAGATACAGGGCGCGCGCAATATTGAGGAGACATCACGTGACGCGGGTTTATATTAAGAAAAACTTAGTCTTTTAATTTCTTTTTAGGTCGGGACCTTGAACAGACAACATGTCTAGAGATGGAATGTACACAATGTAATTTCTTTTGTCATTGTAGGAAATTGACATTTTGATCACAGTTCTCCAGCAGTGCATGTTTTGGATTTAATCGATCCGGTGTAACTTTAAAACACATTTAATGATTATTTTTTGATAATGTCCATTTTTCAGCACCTGTTTGTAACACAGATTAGTATTTCAATCTCGGAGCGGACATTTTATTGTAGGTTTTTACTGAGATTTACGGACCCAGCAAGCGATTTTTACAGCATTGCCATTTCTTTTTTCTAGGAAAAGTCTTGAGAGATATCTGCAAACAGTTTTTTTATGAACCTTCAATACATGTATGCCCTGCTGACTGCAAATTTTCAGGTCGATTGGACTTGTAGTTTCAGAGAATATGTGGATTTTTTTCAGAAGAGACGTAAGAACAATAATAAAATAAAAATTTTCTTGAATAATTGAGTTTGTTTCTTCAATATACTGTCATAAATAAACAGTCATACATATTGATTGATTGATTAGTTGGTTGATTGATTGGTTGGTTGGTTGGTTGGTTGGTTTGTTGGTTGGTTGGTTGATTAAACACGTTTGATAGGGTCACTTAGAACAAGGGAAAAAAACCTCAAGAGACCTTGCATCCCGTATTAAACGCATGACACGGAAACATACATTAAGTGATTGATTGGTTGGTTGGTTGGTTGGTTAAACACGTTAGTTAAACATGTTGGTTGAACACGTTGGTTAAACACGTTGGCTGGTTAAACACGTTGGAAAGGCTCAATTTAAACAAGCGAAAAAAAAACATCTTGGATCCCGTATTTAACAAATGAAACGGAAACATGCATTGATTGGTAGATTGGTTGGTTGGTTGGTTGGTTGGTTAAACACGTTGGTTAAACACGTTGGTTAAACACGTTGGTTAAACACGTTGGCTGGTTAAACACGTTTGATAGGCTCAATTTAAACAAGCGAAAAAAAACCATCTTGGATCCCGTATTTAACACATGAAACGGAAACATGCATTGATTTATTGGTTGGTTGGTTGGTTGGTTGGTTGATTAAACACGTTGGTTAAACATGCTGGTTAAACACGTTGGTTAAACATGCTGGTTAAACACGTAGTTTAAACACGTTTGATAGGCTCAATTTTAACAAGCGATAAAAAACCATCTTGGATCCCGTATTTAACACATGAAACGGAAACATGCATTGATTGGTTGATTGATTGGTTGGTTGGTTGGTTGGTTGGTTGGTTGGTTGGTTGGTTGGTTGGTTGGTTAAACAAGTTGGTTAAACACGTTGGTTAAACACGTAGTTTAAACACGTTTGATAGGCTCAATTTTAACAAGCGATAAAAAACCATCTTGGATCCCGTATTTAACACATGAAACGGAAACATGCATTGATTGGTTGATTGATTGGTTGGTTGGTTGGTTGGTTGGTTGGTTGGTTGGTTGGTTGGTTGGTTAAACAAGTTGGTTAAACACGTTGGTTAAACACGTTGGCTGGTTAAACACGTTAGATAGACTCAATTTAAACAAGCGAAAAAAACATCTTGGATCCCGTATTTAACACATGAAACGGAAACATGCATTGATTGATTGATTGGTTGGTTGTTTTGTTGGTTGGTTGGTTGGTTGGTTAAGCACGTTGGTTAAACATGTTGGTTAAACATGTTGGTTAAACACGTTTGATAGGCTCAATTAAAACAAGCGGAAAAAAAGAGACACATGAAACGGAAACATTGATTGATTGATTGATTGATTGATTGATTGATTGATTGATTGATTGATTGATTGGTTGGTTGGTTGGTTGGTTGGTTGGTTGGTTGGTTGGTTGGTTGGTTGGTTGGTTGGTTGGTTGGTTGGTTGAAATTCAAACACTCATAAAACTGTTTAAATAGTGCCAAAACCACATAATTTGATGACCTTGACCTTTGACCTTGTGACCTTCGTCAAGGTCATTGCTCCAAAAGGTCATTGCAAAAGACCCTATGGGTCAAGGACCTTTTGTTTAAGAGTTTTGCCTAAAAATGGCTTTTTAAAAACCATCGATGGGAGTTATGTCCCTTATATGATGGTAAAATCAATATAGTCATATAGTAAAAAAGTTGCCCCTTAAAGTACCAAGCATTTTTCACTGCTTAATTTTTTTGTATCTATAACCGTTCAAGAATTATAGGGAAATGAAAAACTTATAAAAATCTAAAATATGACCTTGACCTTTGACCTTGACCTAATTTTCTAAGTTAGGACCCTGGGGACTCAAATAAAAACATTCCAGGGTTATACGGTTAACGGTTTAGGAGTTTAAAAAACATACCGACAAATTTATTCCGTAAAGGTAGATAACTCCTATAAAATTTCATCAAATCGCTTCGATCCAAATACGCCAAAAATTACTGAGGATGTAACGAACAGTTTGTAAAAAGAATTTTGTCGCTTTCTTATTTTGTTACGAAGGAGATGCACACAGAGGATAAACAGTGAAAAGGGAGATAACTCTTACATAGAAAATGGTTCGCCTTAGCAGGGTGAAATTTAAAAGCGCATAAACTATACGATACCATATGAGAAATATCTAAGCGACATATTGCGAAACAAACATTTTGCGCAAGAACAAAATTTGGCGGAAGAAAAAAATAATAATAATAATAATAATCAGAACAAATACAATAAGTCTTTCCACAGAAAAGTGGAAAGACTTAATAATAATAATCAGAAGAAAAACAATAAGTCTTTCCACAGAAAAGTGGAAAGACTTAATAATCAGAAGAAATACAATAAGTCTTTTCACAAAAAAGTGAAAAGACTTAATAATCAGAAGAAAAACAATAAGTCTTTCCACAGAAAAGTGGAAAGACTTAATAATCAGAAGAAAAACAATAAGTCTTTCCACAGAAAGTAAAATGTAAATTTTTAATGCAAAGGTACATTGAACGTAAAAGGGAGTTTGCTCCCCTCTTGTATTTAAAAATATGGTCTTTTGATTTGAGGTCCTTGGTTTATGACCTTGAAATTGATCTCAATGTCATAGCTTAATTTGACGTTCTAGATGTTGACCTTTGCTTTAACCTCATATGTATACATGATAAAGTCATGAGACTTTTGGCAAAATATTTAAAAATATGGTCTTTTGATTTGAGGTCCTTGGTTTATGACCTTGAAATTGATCTCAATGTCATAGCTTAATTTGACGTTCTAGATGTTGACCTTTGCTTTAACCTCATATGTATACATGATAAAGTCATGAGACTTTTGGCAAAAAGTATCAAACCATTTAACCTTGAAAGAAACAACCGGAAGTGACCTTGTGTAAATCGGAAATAGCTATGTTTTGTACTTTATTAATATAAAAGTATATAGAACCAGATATTTTTGGAATGAGTGTCAATTTAATATTCAAATATTATCGAAAGTAACATTTTTCAAACCGGAAGTAACAAATTATCTCTCTTATTTAAAAAATGCTGTATAGAAACCATATATTTTTTTAATCAGCGTACAATAAACTATCATTTGACGATTGAATGACACTTTAAACTTAATTTACAACTTTCACATTAAAATACATTGTTTTTGGTGGAAAGACCTTCAATTGTTCTCTGAACAATTGGTTTTTAATTAAGTCTTTTCACTTTTTTTGTGAAAAGACCTATTGTATTTGTTCTGATTATTATTATTATTATTAAGTCTTTCCACTTTTCTGTGGAAAGACTTATTGTTTTTGTTCTGATTATTATTAAGTCTTTTCACTTTTTTGTGAAAAGACTTATTGTATTTCTTCTGATTATTAGGTCTTTCCACTTTTGAAACAATTGGTTTTTAATTAAGTCTTTTCACTTTTTTGTGAAAAGACTTATTGTATTTGTTCTGATTATTATTATTATTATTAAGTCTTTCCACTTTTCTGTGGAAAGACTTATTGTTTTTGTTCTGATTATTATTAAGTCTTTTCACTTTTTTGTGAAAAGACCTATTGTTTTTCTTCTGATTATTTTTTTTTTCTTCCGCCTAATTTTGTTATTGCGATAAACATTTGTTTCGCAATATGTCGCTTAGATATTTGGTATATGATATCGAACAGTTGATGCGCTTTTGAAATTTACCCTGCGTAACCGAATACTTTTCTTTGTAGGAGTTATCTCCCCAAACACTGTTTTCCTTGTGATCACGACTCATTCGCAACCGTAAGAGATTACGACAAATTTATTTTATAAAATTGCTCGTTACATCCTTTCGCATGATTTGTCCAATTTCGACCGAAGCAATATGAACGCTCCATAGAGTTATTTCCCCTTTTGTATTTGAAATTTTGAAATGTATTTTAAACTGGAACACCATAATTTAGAAAAAAGAATTTGTCGATATCTTATACGGTTTCTCGAAATGAGTGAAAATAAGCCAAATTCAAAAATTAGAATATGACCTTGACCTTTGACCTTGACCTAAATTTCATTTTTTTGCACCAAGGACCTCAAATCAAAAGATCCTAAGTCTCTATCACTTATGGTTTACGAGATAGAAATGCATATCACTTATATCAAATGCATAAGGGGAAATAACTCTCATATGGAGCGTTCATATCGCTTTGGTCAAAATAGGACAAATCATAAAATAAATTTGTCGTAATTTTTTACAGTTGCGAAGGAGTAGTGGACACAAGGTAAACAGTGTTTGGGGAGATAACTCTTACAAAGAAAATTGTACATCTTAGCAGGGTGAAATTTAAAAGCGAATAAACTATACGATACAATTTTAAAAATATCTAAGCGACATATTGCGAAACAAAAATTTCAGAATGTGGCGAAAAAAAAAATAATCAGAAGAAATACAATAGTTCTTTCAACAGAAAAGTGGAAAGACTTAATAATTAGAACAAATACAATAGGTCTTTCCACAGAAAAGTAGAAAAGACCTAATAATCAGAACAAAAACAATAAGTCTTTCCACAGAAAAGTGGAAAGACTTAATAATCAGAACAAAAAAAAATAAGTCTTTCCACAAAAAAGTGGAAAGACTTAATAATCAGAACAAAAACAATAAGTCTTTCCACAGAAATGTGGAAAGACCATATAATCAGAACAAATACAATAGGTATTTCCAGGAAATAAAAATGTTAGGTGTGTGCCAGTGAGACATTTTATGATATATTATATATGGTAAATTAGAATGGTTAAAAGTTCACACTTACAATATAAATCAATTGTTTTCAAAACAATTGTTAGACGGTCTTTCCCCTCTGAGACATGAATAATTGACATTGTTGATTGCTTGATTGCTTGCTTGCTTGATTGATTGGTTGCTTGATTGATTGGTTGGTAGGTTGGTTGCTTGACTGATATTAAACCCATTGAGATAGGGTCTCTTCGAACAAGCGACAAAAAACCCAACAAATGCGATCTTGGACCCCGTATTAAACATATTTATTGATTAGTTGGTTGGTTGGTTGGTTGGTGATTGATATTTTAGTTGGTTGGGTAGTAAGTTGGTTGATTGATTGGTTGATTGAAAGTCTGCATGACACTCTCCATCTCTTAGCGACGCCTAGGACTTAAAGTCAATATACTGACCAAAGACGTGGCTGCGTACTTATACATCCTGCACTCCCAAAATGGACAGCTTAAGGATATGCTAATGAATAAAAGTCCTTACATCTTCTTTTATTTTAAATTTACTCTATTTTCTATTGAAACTCGTACTTCATGGTTTCTGTAACGTGCTGTGTGGGCATTTTGTTTGAATTTGTAGGAAAAAACTGAGTAACATTTTGTCTTGGAATTTTCATTTTCTAATATTTGGAAATGGAATGTTTTGTTCTAATTTTAGGTTCGCGCGCGCGAGGGTGTTTTGAAGTCACTTGACGTTCAAATATATATGTCTGGAGAATATTAATTTCTTTCACCATCAATCCAGTCACGTCTCAGTCCTTACAGCTGAAAGGACGTGCTGGATCAGCTCCTGATTACCCGTTGGCTACATTATGTTACGCTGCTCAGATGGTTCAACGACAAACTAGTAGGCTTGAGACGTCCCTTACAGTAGACCCGCGTCAGCGACACTCTGAAATCCATTGTGGATGGGTGAGTGTCATATGCTGCCCAGACGTCCGAGGGCTATGTGTATCGTAGTTTTGCAATTGTAAACTGTGTAATTGCAGTCATCTACTACAGAGTCAATGATTCATCTACCAACAACACATTGTCGTATACATTTTTTATTGGAGTGTTTATTTGATTACAGAAAAAAAATTATACTGGATTCTGGTCTGAAAATGAAAAAAGTGGCACATCCTGAGCTTCGTCTGCTTTTACATAATTTGCCAACAACTGTAACTGATGTTTAAGCTAAATCTACAGTAGACAAATAAAGTGGTGGTTTTAAAAGATTTGCCAAATGGACAGAAAAGTATCGTGAAATAACTTGTATTTTACCATGCAAAGAAATTTATGTTGGTCTTTATCTGCAAAATTTAATAGAATGTGCAAATCATTTTAGTATAATTGAGTCTTCATTTTATAGTATCAGATGGGCACACAATTTAGTTGGTGTAAAAAAATCCTTGTGACTCAGATTTAATTTCTTCAATAGTTGAGTCAGCAAGAAGAACACTTTCTAGACCTATTAAGAAAAAGAAACCTGTGACACCTGATATTATGATTAAATTGTTTGCTAGATATAATACTTCCAATAGCACACTCAAAGATTTACGTTGATTTTAATACTATCTGTTCTTTAGCTTATACTGTTTTTTACGTTTTAATGAATTATGTAACATTAAAGCCAAACATATAAGTTTTTGTGATGGCTATATAGATATTTTTGTCGAAAGGAACAAAACAGATTGCTATAGAAAAGGCAACCATGTTTTCATAGCAAAGCTAGAAAGTCCACAATGTCCTGTTGCTTTCCTTTCAAACTATTTAGACGTAGCCAATATAGATATAAAGTCCGATATGTATATTTTTAGATCGATCTCGTTTTTTAAGAGTCGTAATGTATTTTCATTAAGAAGGAAAAATGTATGTTTGTCGTACACTAGAACTAGAGAAAACGTTTCTATGGCATTAGCTGATTTTGGCTGTAGTAGAGCTTCAGAGCTGGAGGGGCAACAGCCGCGCTCAGAATGGTTTATCTGATAGATTATTTAAAATGCACGGTCGCTGGAAATCAGATAGAGTCAAAGACGGATATGTGTAAGAAAATTTACAAAAACGTTTATCAGTTTTTAAGAATCTTGGAATCTAGTTACATATATATTTCTGTCTACTTTCTTTGTGTGTCGAGGTGGTCACTGCGCCGTTCAGTATCCAAACTTGTGTTTGTTTTATTGTATTTAGAAAGTGAAGGCTAATGTTGAAGTGTAAATAATTGGATGTGCTCAGCTATTTACACATATGTTCAAAATAGATGGAGAATTTTAGCACACAAATACTTTATGTTTGGTTAAACAACGTGCATTAAAACATAAACGAATTTATGTGCGGTATGCGGAAGGTATTTGAAAGATTGCGCATTGATTTTATAAAGGATATTTTGAATAAGTTGTATACTATTGCCGTTAATTGGCGATCAGTATTAAAGTAAATTGCACGGGTTTTTAGTTATCGCGGACTGGGTAGTGACCACATACGCGCACGTCATATATATCATGTATATATTACAGTGTAGATACTATTCTGTACGCTATCCGGAAGTCGCGATTTTCGAAGCGAGAACTTTTTGGATCACATTTTAAATTTTATGGGTATACTGAATTAAACGGTAAGTTGATCATCTGTACATTGCTTAATGATTAATTCAGCCGACATCGATATTCTCAAATGGTTTAGAATTAAATTCCGCACATTCATTATTTGTATCTTTGCCTTAATCAAGAGATTTTCAAGTGCATCACTCAGAAAAATCAGTCGTCGAACCTAAAAACAATCTTTTTACCCTCTTAGTGTACAAATTAACGTAAAAACCAGGGGTCTGTTGTTCAACTTGTGATTAAACTAATCATATGATTAATTTTAATCAGTCGTTAAAAGTTAATCGGATGATTAGTAAATGCAATGATTAAATTGCGTTGTTCAACTTATTTTAATCATTACCGTATGACCATGGTCATACGGTCTGATTAGTCAGAGGCTAAACGTCAGGTTCGGGTAAATCTGTTAACGATATTTCTGTTATTTCATTGGTTATAAATACTGCTTCGCGGATGTTTCCGGAATGATTTTTTGGGAAATGAAGGTCTTTTTAACGTCTGATTGGCTATTAATGAGTGGCATGCATTATATGTTCAACGCGTCCGTAAGTGGGGTCGGATTGAAATCATGATACTAGGTTATATGTACATATTATGATAAAGTGTTCATTTGCTATAGTGATTAGTTATGATGATAACTCACGACAAACTGTCAATTTGGTGCAGATTATATAATCTTGTGACAATGTGGTGATTTAATCTTGTAATTATGTTGCTATTTTGTTAAGAAACTGTACATTTATGTATTATTGCTATTCTCTAAAAATAGAACAGTAATGCGTATAATTTACACTTTAAACTGCGTATTAAAACGGTTAAATGATTGAGATCGACGAGCATTGAGATACTTTTGTGTTAGATTTCTTCGTAAGCTTAGATTTTAAATAGTAAATACATAAAACGTAACTATGCTCTATGTATAAAAATAATAACGATTTATTTTTCATTGCTTGGACATATTGATTAGAAAATATTAGAATCATGGAATTTACCGAAGATGTAATTTCGTTTCCAGCATTCATCGCTTCATTGATTTCTGGTGTAAATAAACAAACCCGACGATACTTATTAGAAGAATACAAAAATTACAAGGTGAGCAATATGGTTTCTTATGTGCAAAGAAGCCTACACCAAGCACCACTGACACTGTATTGTTATTTGCAAGGGTTTCAGTGCACTATATACACTGTGTCTAAACCACACCGGCAAAATTTGCTCGGACTCGATGCTATCTAACATCCGGCACAATGACGGAACACCAATAGACAAAAGAAAGGTAGGTTTCTCCTTATTTTTTAATTTCTTTTATGATATCGAAGAATATATATACATATACAACTATTTTCTATTGTGAGATGCAATATTTTCTACAACCGTTCTCTATTAACGGAGAAATAAGTCAAAATGTATGTCAAAATGACGAATTGAGTGAACCTTGCCTCGAAATTGTTTAATTTCTCGTTAAATTGTTCACATTGTACGAAAAGAAAGGTACGGGAAGATAGATATTGACACGGAGATTGCAAATTTAGTTATTATGAGCATCTCAATAATTTTATCTCTGTGTATGGAACGAAAGAAAAGGTTCATGTCAAATTAAAATAAACCGGTTTCGTCAATGTTGTTACTACACAATCACCCGGTTTCGTCTATATATATCACCCGGTTTTTTTTCGTTTTTTTTTTAACAAACAATTTATGAAAAGCAACTTTGGCACGGATCTGAACAGTGTCTTTCGAGAATTTAAATATATATTTATTGTAAGGTAAACTTGACGTGTTAAAATCTAATTTAAACAGGCACTTTTGGACATAATTAATTATGATAATACACATTTTCCTAAAGAAAGGCGTATCCCTTATTTCACTTAACTTCAAACTAATTTTAAATGGAATATAAATAATCAATAGCAAACACTGGTATCTAATTATTTTGTAACATTATTATATTTTCTTTGTTTATAATAGTAAAATGGAAAGATAAAAAATAAAAGTATGTGTTTTGATTGTGCCATAATTTTAATTTACTATACTATATTATATACACTATGCATTCAATCATTGACGAACAGTCCCAAACCGACTACAGTCTATACTGTTCTACACAAGTTTATCATGCATGCACTCCTGCCATATACTGTGTTCCTTGCGCACTAAATCAAGTTTTCACACTTAAGCATCCATAACATAGCAGTGAGATTTGTAACTTTCTACCCGTTTCTGGTAAGCACATTTATTTTCCTAGGCATGTTTTTCACATTATATTTACAGTTCAAATTCATTTTTTTTACAGTTCAAATTCATCTTTTTTACAGTTCGAATTCAATTGAAACTTTAAGATAACTTTCGAAAACAATACATGTATCTGACAGTTTTGTATTTTCAATGTGAATAAAAGTTGGTTTGCAAAACATCACCGTCATTTATATCTAGGTCTTATTTAGAAGAAGTGACGGTAACCACTTATCCCATATACATTGACAATGAGACAACTTTCTTTTAGACACAAAAATGATGTTGAATTAATCAAGTTTAGGTCACCGTATGCCTTAAACAAGGAGAAAAACACACAAACCGCATGAAAGCAAGCTATAACAGGGTCCTAAATTATAAATGTAAAACAATTCAAACAAGAAAACTACCTGCCTATTTTATGTTCAAAACGCATATGGTATAAAGCAATCAAAGACAACCATGGAATTACAAGCCTGTGACTCGGGAAATGGACTGAGTCAAAGTGTTGTCGCTGACACAAACAGTACAACAAAAGTACAAATAATAAAAAATGATGAATAAACCTTAACTCGTCCTTTGACAGAGCCTGTATAGTAAATTCGCGATTTGTGCCAAAACTTGTATCATAGTTAAAATTATCCATTAAATATGATAAATATACATGTATTCGCAGTTTACTATGAAATCCACTATCACTGAACTAGTATACATATTTATTAAGGGGCCAGCTAAAGGACACCACCGGATGCGGGAGTTTCTCGCTTCATTGAAGACCCATTGAGGCCTTCGGCTGTTTTCTGCTCTATGGTCGGGTTGTTGTCGCTTGGAATTTGTATGAACTTTTCATGTTTAAATCCCCCCCTTTTTTGTTTTTGTTTTACCATATATGTTTTCTTATATAACTAAGAAGTGTATAAAGTTTGATGCAGTTATAATACTTCGTTTTTTGAGATATGGCGCGACATGTTAAAAAAAAAACACATTCCTGTTTCACTTACATTTTCTGTAACTCAAAAAGATTTAATTTGATTTTCACTAAAAGGTTTACAGATCGTTTGGCCATTATAAGAAATAACTATGTTAAATTTTAAGAAAATGAGATAAGCTGTCCTGAAGTTACGGTGCGACATGTTTATAGTGGACAGACGGATAGATAGACGGACGGACGGACAGAATGACTGATAGACGGAGGAACGGACGGATGGAAGGAGGGGGTGTATACAATAATACGGCCTGTCAAAATTGGGATGGGCGTGTAAAAACGCAAAGAAATGAAAAAAAAATCGTAATTAAGGTCAATAAGTTTTATTAGGATATCGGCCAAGTCGATTTATTTGTATATTTGTCTGCCTTATCATTTTCCTATATAACTTTTACATATATTTGAAAATTTTTTGATAGAAATCGATAAAAAGAACTTGATATTTGGCATTTATTATGAGAAACATAATCCAACTGACATAATCCGATTGCCCGGGTGTCCCTGTTTTCTCATTTCTTAAAATATTTTAATTCGGTAAACACTTTATAAGATAAGTGGCGAATCTAGATGACGTATATGTTGCACGCCCCGATCCCACCTTTGGTTGCCAAAACTTTATTGATTCCTGTATTTAAAGATTTTGTAAAGCAAAAAATAATCAAAATATTGTTCGACTCGCTACGCTCGGCGGTATGTAAAAGTTGTTCGAAATACGCCCACTTTGAAATAAACTGAATCCGTCTGTCCGTCTATTGTCAAAATATATTGTCCAACATCAGTGTACGATCATCATAACACAATGGCGACAGTGCAGACTGTTTTTTTTTAATAATGTTAACAAAATATTTATTATTGAATTTTATCGATGACCTGAGACTATTATACTTATTTGTACATAGCAGTATAGTGATAAATAAATTTTATTTGAATGCATGGTAGTTGTAATCCTACATTCATTTTCTATGTCGATTATGCATGCATATACATTTGTCTTATTATCGACGTTTATCCTTAAGAAGATTTATTTTTAACGATGGTAGAAAAGATTACATACATGGAATGATTAGATTACTTATAAAGGTGTCCATTCTTTTGTGCGAGAAAATCACATATCAATTGTGTGTTTCGATTTTTAAGACCGTAAACTTTAATTTCAAGTTTAAAAATGTTCAACATATTTTCCCATAACTCATATAGAAAAAGCATATTTAGAGAGCTTTAATCTCAATATGCTGTTAAAAAATTTCGGAATGCAAAGTAAAATTAAAATATTTGTGTTCTATAAGAGTATGAATTTGCGTATTATTTATTTGAATCTGAGACTCATATAAATAATAAGCCGCTGTCCGGTGAACGAACTTGTTTTCGAACGACCCACAAAACTCCTTTTGAACGCTGAAGTTAAATAATCTATTATAATGTAATGCGATTATGATTTTTTTTATTTGACCAAACCGGGTTATGCATTTTGAAATCTATGACGAAACCGGGATGTATACATTGACGAAACCGGCCAGTTCGATTTTGACATGACCCATTTCTTTCGTTCCATACACAAAGTTACAATTATTGAGATGCTCATAATAACTAAATTTGCAATCTCCGTGTCAATATCTATCTTCCTGTACCTTTCTTTCCGTACAATGTGAACAATTCAACGAGAAATTAAACAATTTCGAGGCAAGGTTCACTCAATTCGTCATTTTGACATGCATTTTGACTTATTTCTCCGTTAATAGAGAACGGTTGTAGAAAATATTGCATCTCACAATAGAAAATAGTTGTATATGTATATTTATTCTTCGATATCATAAAAAGAATAAAAAAATAAGGAGAAACCTACCTTTCTTTTGTCTATTGGTGTTCCGTCATTGTTCCGGATGTTAGATAGCATCGAGTCCGAGCAAATTTTGCCGGTGTGGTTTAGACACAGTGATATATATATAGTGTCAGCTGTTGCAAATTATATAATTTATCTTTAGCTCTATATTTTGACAATGACCCCCAATGCAATGATTTATACGATCCTTCGAACCCCCCAAAAAAACTTGCAATACAGTGAACTCCCAAATAGATGTTTGCATGTGGGGTAGATAGTTTAATGATCTTTGATGTACTCGTACCTGATAATTTATTCTTTGTAGCTGTCAGGAGAATTTAGAAGGGGGCCAGGGGGCATGCAATCCTTTTTTGGGAAATTTGGTGGGCCTGCACTCATGAAAATTTCTGGATCCGCCACTGGTTGTTGGACCATAATAGTCTCAGTATGAACACAGTGGTGATCAGCAGTCATTATAAAAAAAGAAGATGTGGTATGATTGCCCATGAGACAACTGTCTACAAGAGACCAAAATGACACAGACATGAACAACTATAGGTCAATGATGATCAAAATCTATACAACATAGTCAGCTATAAAGGCCCTGATATGACATGTAAAACAATTCAAACCAGAAAACCAACGGCCTTATATATATAAAAAAATGAACGAAAACAAATATGTAACACATAAACAAACAACAACCACTGAGTTGTAGGCTCCTGACTTGGGACAGACACATACATAAATAATGTGGCGTGATAAACATGTTAGCGGGATTCTGATCCCCCCCCCCCAAACCTTGGACAGTGGTACATGTATAACAGTACAACATAAGAACGAACTATAAAAATCAGTCAAAAAAGTCTTAACTCATCAGATTGCCCATTGATATATCAAAAGCACTGAAAATTTTATTTGATATGTCTGATTTCAATTTATTCACATCATCAGGTTTTACACTTAGTATATTTTTTCGTAACAAACATTACTATTTGGTTGATTATCTAGGGAATCACTGAAGCATGACTGGAGAAGTCGCCCCCTTCCCCCTTATTGTCCCACCTGACCTAAGAATCTGTCCGTTCTTAAACCATTAACGTCATACATGTACAACAATTACTTTTCCATTGTGGCATCATATATTTTGTATTAAAACATCAAAATTTTACATGGAATATTTGTGATGTACATGTACAGTTTGTAATGGTGGACATATTCATATTGTAGCAATAAGGTGTATTCAAAGCAAAATAATTAATAATAAATCAACTCAATGGATAGAAGCATACTGTTTAGTCAATTTTTTTTTTCACACAGCATCTGCATAGAGTGATGAGATATAAATCAGGAGATCAATCACTGGTTTTGGAGGCAAGAATTTTCATATTTTACTTATTTGGGTAGATACATGTTACACAACATTTATCTCGTCATAATACCTGTACGCTCAGTGTTCTTCATGAAAACTATCACACTGATTTTAAATCATTATAGGAAAGCAAAGTGTATAAGCAAACATTTCAGGCGGCTGACTGCAATAGTCTCTATATTATCTGAAAAAGCTTATTTCTTGTCAACTTTCTTATTATTTCAAACATTTTAATAGATGTCTCCCAAATTTGGTGTCTTTCTATAAGCTTTTTTCAAAGTCATTTTCATTTATTTTTCAACCCGGCCCAGAAATATGTGGTTACCTTTAATATAGCTGATTTAGGGAAAGGCGACCTGGGTGAAACAAAGGCTATATTTATTGTCAATGCAAACATTTTACCTGTTCAACACCAAATGCTGTCAAGTTTGGGGTCTCTGGCCATGCCATGACTTTTTTTTAATAATAATAATTCATGTTACATGTACTTGTGCATCTCCTTTGAATTTGTTTGCTTATTTGTTCTATGGTCTCTTTATGCATATCTATCTATATACCCCATTTTCATGGTCCTACAAAAATGTTTAAAATGTATACATTTTACTATTTTCTAGCTTCTCTCATGTGATAGCTGTACCTTTTTGGTCACTATTTATGTGTTGCGTTTAAATAGGAATTGTAACACTTTACAGTGACTGAACAGGTAAAAGAAATACTTCTCAAGAAACAGAAAAAAGAAAACTACATGGAACAGCACCAGACTACATGTATGTATGAATAGAAACTAAGATCGGAACAGCATGGAGGATATTATATGTCCTTGTGAATAAGCAAGGAAAGCTTTTAATAATAGTGCCTATTTTTTAATTTACTCTATTTTTCATTCATTATCTGTGCAAATTTCAACATAATATGTCATAAATTCTTATCTAACATAATAAACTATACTCAAACTTTTAGTGGTGGATCCAGAAATTTTCATAAGCGAGAGCCCACTGACTGCCTAAGAAGGGGCCAACTCCAGTCATGCTTCAGTGATTCCCTATAAAAAAACAAAATTTTCCTACAAAAGGGATGGCCCAGGCCCCCTGAATAACCCTCTTAATTCCACCCCTGACTTTAATTTAATATGACAAGTGTTTCATTTACCAAAATTCTGGTGCGTTTCTGTGATAGATATCATGCACAATTTTATAAATGAGAGGGGAAAGAAGATCCACATGTGGTGTACCTGCACATGACAATTGCAAACTGCCCCATTTTTTCTATCACAACCAATCAACTGATCATGCTAAAACTGACATTACCAGAGAGTACACATCAAATGAAAAATCACAAATAACTGATACATATTATCAGATATTATAGAAATAATTATCTTTTAAATTTATTACAAAAAAAATGTGTGCTCAATCTTGTAGATAGATATAACTGGATCTCATATACATGTATGTAAGTACCAAAGACAACTGTCTATCCAAGTCACAATTTATAAAAGTAAATTATTAAAGGTTGGAGTTTAGTCTTCAACGCAAAGCAGCACTTTTATATATTCAATCAATCATGACAATGTCATTTGGGGTTAAACATGTTCTCGTAGGTAAATAATATTGCCTCAGAATTTTTTCATGAGAGTGTTATAGTCTATAGAGTATTACTTCCTGTTCGGTGGAATAGTTAAATAGAAGTCAATACGTTCTTGCTCAATCCTATGTCGCTTTGAAGGTGTCATGATTGTCATCCTCAGACTTAGCAATGTGTTACTGTAATTTGAATTTCAAAACAACTGAGTGACGTTTTTCGAAGCACTGGTCAACTCTACCATAGCGAATCACATTACTTTGACAATCAGTAAATTCCAGCCAAAAATATCTTTATAAGTAAAGAATTGTCACATAAATATAAAAAAATAGAGTACACAGGAAATCGCAAAGTTCACATAGTCTAGTATGATTAATCATTTAAAAAAAAAAAATGAGCAAAAGGGGGGGGGAATGGGGTGTACGCCTTATACATCCCCCTCTGGATCCGCCACTTCCTTCTGTTGTTGTCCATTTTGTCAAGTAGTAATCCTCAAAAGTACTTGTAGGTTATATGCTATTTTTATCAAGTTGATTATAGACACAAAATACATTTTATTATAATATCATTCCCCATTTCCATTCTCAATTTTATAAAATCTCCTTCCATTATAACACGGGTAGACCAATAATACACCAAAAATGACAAAAAAGCGCATGTTTTCATATTTCTTGAAGTGCAATATTCCAATAAAAATAAACTACTCACAAACCACTGATCTCAATATAATCAGCTAAAATACGGCAAGCTTTTTAGAAAAGCTATTACTTGTTGTATTTACTAATCATCCGATTAATTTTTAATCATATGATTAAATTTGGGTAGTTAGCAAGTGTTTCCCACAATGCATTGTAAATCAGGGCCTACAAAACTTCCTTTGATGCATTAAATTATAACATTCTTCTTTTAAACAGGTTTTGGGTGCCAATAATTATTGAATAAATATCTTATAACATATTCATGTTTTTTCTTATGGAAACATAAAAATATTTTAGATATGTTTCCAGTTCAAAATGAAATATGCTTGAATGAAAAAATAATTTCAGTGAATGCACTACTGATTAAGTAATCTCAAATTCAAAAGTAATATGCATTTATTTACCATGAACATGGTTTCGGGTGCATTTTGTAATAATCAGCATTTGCATTCCACTGTAAATTATGACTAGGGCCAGAGTTTTTCATGCTATTGCTCATAAATCTTGGTATCTGAAATGATGAGGTCATGCAGGTGGTTGAAAAACCAACATTCATGCAATGAATAACTTGAAATCAGTTTGTTTCTTAAATATATTAAAAAATTTCAGTCGTTGTTGAAATAGTCTTATCATGCAACATGTGACTGTTCTAACTCAGAAGCAATGTCAGAGATTGTCTTCGGTCCTCAATCAAAATGCATCATTCATGACCATGATTTTAATGCCGGAATTTGGTGTCTGACAACAACGACAGTGTCCGTGATTGCAATGATAATTCAGTTGAAGTCTTTGTTTTTACATAATGATTCCTTCAAATATCTGTTAAAATATTTTTTGTTAGTTAAGTCATACCTTCTACACATGCGAAAGATACGCTTTTGTTTATAAATGACGAAATAATTTGGAATAACGATCTCCATTGACGCGTATGTGAAGGGTGCTTTCTTTCACGTCCGCATTTTATCAAGTATGGCATGCCAAGTTAACATTTCAGATCATTTTTACGGATGGTGTAGATCGTAATAAATAACAGAACGGTGATCGATTGCAGTTTACACGGCAAAAGAAGATACAGCGTGACAATTTTAAATATTCACTTGTGCAAGTGTAATGGCACAGTCCGAGAACCTTTTCAATGATTTTTTAAAACTGAAATAACAAATTGTTAGTTTTAGAAATTTTCATAAAGGGGGAGGGGCACTGACTGCCTTAGAGGGGGCCCGCTCAAATCATGCTTCAGTGATTCCCTTTATATAATCAACCAATTTTTTTCCACAAAAGTTATACCACTGTCCCAGGTTAGGGGGAGGGTTGCGATCCCGCTAACATGTTTAACCCCGCCACATTATTTATGTATGTGCCTGTCCCCAGTCAGGAGCCTGTAATTCAGTTGTTGTCGTTTGTTTATGTGTTCCATATTTGTTTTTCCTTCATTTTTATATATATATATGTTCTGGACCCTACGCGTATGGTCATGACCATATGAGTATACTCATATGGTCCGACCATACGCGTATGGTCGGCCCGTACGCGTATGGTCGGGGTAATCAACGAATACTTTAAAACTCTTCATTAGATGTGACCCTTCCGGTTGTTACGTCACTAAAATGTCATTTTATTATATATTAAAAAAACTTATAAAAAAACAGTTTCACACAGTTAATATTACTTACTATTTGTAAGTACAATTATAAGAAGATGTCAAAATTAAATGAACATATTGTAAAAGGAATTTTATTGTTTAAAGTAGGTGACATCACCGGCAAGGATCATGGTAATTTTTTTTTTTTAAAGATAATGACATTTTTTAAGACATGTTAAAATATTAAAAGTGTATGTTTCTTTATTTTTTCTTTTCTTTATTTCTATACTTCTATTTTAATCTTTATTATAAGACCGGTAAAATAGCATTTAAGAGCCATGAAATAGCTACTGCCTTTATTTAATTTGATCTGTGATATTCATTTTACGATATTGGAGATCTGGAGTTTCTTAAAAACACCGTAGACACATCGGAATTGTCCGAGTCTATATCACTGCACGCAGCCAAAACGAGCAATCACAGAAAAGCTACATGTATGGTACCGTGTGAATGTCAACAGAAGAGTTTTAAAGTATTCGTTGATTACCCCGACCATACGCATATGGTCATGACCATACGCGTATGGTCCAAATACTCATATGGTCCGGAACATATACAATAGAAATTATACGTATTAGTTTTACATTTCAAAAGCTACATAAACATTAAATATTGATGCCACAGTCAGTTGATCTTAGTTTTCATCGCTAATTGTATCATGAGTATTCGTGTATGCTTTTGTATACTTAGAATGACATTCACACGGTACCATACATGTAGCTTTTCTGTGATTGCTCGTTTTGGCTGCGTGCAGTGATATAGACTCGGACAATTCCGATGTGTCTACGGTGTTTTTAAGAAACTCCAGATCTCCAATATCGTAAAATGAATATCAAAGATCAAATTAAATAAAGGCAGTAGCTATTTCATGGCTCTTAAATGCTATTTTACCGGTCTTATAATAAAGATTAAAATAGAAGTATAGAAATAAAGAAAAGAAAAAATAAAGAAACATACACTTTTAATATTTTAACATGTCTTAAAAAATGTCATTATCTTTAAAAAAAAAAAATTACCATGATCCTTGCCGGTGATGTCACCTACTTTAAACAATAAAATTCCTTTTACAATATGTTCATTTAATTTTGACATCTTCTTATAATTGTACTTACAAATAGTAAGTAATATTAACTGTGTGAAACTGTTTTTTTATAAGTTTTTTTAATATATAATAAAATGACATTTTAGTGACGTAACAACCGGAAGGGTCACATCTAATGAAGAGTTTTAAAGTATTCGTTGATTACCCCGACCATATGAGTATATACTCATATGGTCATGACCATACGCGTATGGTCCAGATACTCATATGGTCCGGAACATATATTTGAACAAAATACCTATATGGTCCAAATACTCATATGGTCCGGCCCGTTAATAACCATACGAGTATAATACTCATATGGTCCGACCATACGCGTACAGTCGGACCATATGAGTATACGCATATGGTCATGACCATACGCGTATGGTCCAAATACTCATATGGTCCGGAACATATATAAATAAGGCCGTTAGTTTTCTCGTTTGAATTGTCTACATTGTCTTATCGGGGCCTTTTATAGCTGACTATGCGGTATGGGCTTTGCTAATACTAAATATAAAGACAAGAAGATGTGGCATGACTGTCAAAGAGACAAATCCCTATCGGGAACCAAAAGATGTAGTACTGTAGTTAACAGATATAATATAGGTCACCGTATGGCCTTCAACAGTGAGCAAAACTCACATCGAAGCATAAGCTATAAAAGACCTATAGATATGACAAATCAAGGCAGTAAAACAATTCAAACTAGAAATCTAAAGGCCTTATATATATTCATGAACAAAACTAAGAACGTAAAACAATAATAACAACAAACGACATGCAACAACTAAATTACAGACACATCCAAATGCTGATTTACGGTATACAAGTAGAAGATGTTTATTTGGTCCCTATTGGCCCGAGAACACAGTTATTTCGTAGAGCATTTCTTTTAGACAATAAATTCAAATTTAAAAAATTGCACCTACTCTTTCTCAAAAAGATTTTTACAGTGTAGTGTACTACTAGTGAGACAAATAATATCAAATTAATAGACACTTCTACCAGCTCTAAATGACAGCTTCCGACGTAATAAAAATTGACCTTTTTTAAACTGACCAAATCACTACTTAACATAAAGATTCAGCACCCAAATTTTTTATAACATGTAATAACAGCCCCCTACTTAATATTTCATGCATTAGAGATCAAGAAATAAATTGTGAAAGTGTATCAAATACAAATGCAAGTTATACACTGTTCACTGTAGGGACTAACTAACGAAAACCAAAGGACGATAACTGTGTCCTTGAACCTATTGTGTGGTCTTTTTTACCATTTGATGAGATTGTGCTACAACCGAACAACAAAGATGGCTGCTCACTGTGAATAAAATAACTATGAATTATGATTATGTATCTATTTTTGTGGCAAAAAGTTTAGCTTCTTGTTTGAAATACATTCTCTTAATTGTTATCCGTTATATAAAGGCATGAAGTATTTGCCACTGGATTTTAACATGATAATTCACAAGATAACAAAAGAAAGGAAGAAAGACCAATCACAATTTGTCTAATTTTTTTATTTTTAAATTAAACTGAAAAAAGATAAACCTTTCAAATAAAAAGTTCTTTATATAAAAATATTCCCTGGATGTGGAACTTTTGCTCCCTCTATTTTCAACACTAGAAATGAGGTGTCAGTGTCGTTATACGCATGCATGTTGTCTGCTTGAAGTTGATCCCCACCCGGACAGAAAGAAATAGCCCAACTCCAAGATGTTTATTATTAATATATTCCTGCATCAAGTTATTTTTCACCTTGGGCTTACATAAGAATAAATACAGAATATAGAAAGTGAAACTAAAATTGAAAACATAAAGTCTGAAGTCACATAGAAGAGAAATAGATTTAACGTTTTTTTGAGGGAAACAGCTGGTGCCAGGGTGACCCTCTGTGTGTTCAAATATGCATGCCATATTTGCCACTGCCCCATGTCTGTTTTATGAATTCTGACCCTAAATATTCCATCTGTTACATGCCAAGAAATCCTCTCTCAAAACTCTGGTGGACCTCCTACTGCACCCATTACCTTGATCCATTCGTAGATTTGATCCATTGTAAAGTGAAATTAATTTATGAAAGAGGGACGAAAGATACCAAAGGGACAGTCAAACTCATCAATCGAAAATAAACTGACAACGCCATGGCTAAAAAATGAAAAAGACAAACAGACAACAATAGCACACACAACATAGAAAACTGAAGAATAAGCAACACGAACCCCATCAAAAACTAGGGGTTATCTCAGGTGCTCCGGAACATGACCTGCATGTACGTGTCGCCACTGAAGACCACAACCATTTAACAAATGGTCAATATAAATTATCCGTGTTATTTGCTCTATGAGATATTTGCATGCTCCTTATTTTTTAATATTGATGCAATTTATGATCATTTATACTTATCACTTCTTACTCGGACTAACCAGAGAAGCATCTATAGATGAGTTGGAAGTTAAAAAAATCAAAGATATATTCTGTGATGATCTGGAAAAACAAGCACTAGTGTCACATAAATCATACATTGTTGTACCTCTCTCCCAACGGTGGTATAATACTTCTTTTGAAATATATCTGACACTCGAATATGAGATTTCCTAGATTCTTAATAACAGGTGCTTGTTTTTGTATATTGTGTCAGATAAAAAAATATGAGACATTTTATTGACTCAGTCTCTTAATACCTAATCAGTAATATTAAAAACTGATGGCAGTATATTTTCATTATAAATATTTGCAGTTGCGGATCCTAGGCCTAAGGGGGAGTCCGGGGGTTGGAATCCCCCTTTTTTTTGACAATCAAAGTTTTTGAAAGGCGACGTGAGTTTTGAAACAACCCTTTTAATCTGGGGTACGTTGGAACCCCCCAAAATGGCTGGATCCACCCATGATTTGGATCCTCATAGCTCATAAGCTTTACTAAATGGGAAAACAATATACACTGTTTAAAAACTCCGTGTAAAGATAAAAATCGTAAGGTCCGAGATATACGGGGACGAATTTACCCATCATAATTTACCTGCGTAAACAGTTAGGACTAGGTCAAGGGCGCTACTGAAACTGAAAGTGCTAATATTTGAACTTCGAAAATGGGGAAATTAGCAAAGACTTGCTTTGAAAATCAATTATGGCCTGTACATTAATGCTATGGTAACATTATTTATTTATGAAAGCTGTTCGTCATAATTTGGTGAATGGTTCCGCACAATAACATGTGGCCCGTCTCAGTGTACGTTTAGTTTTTTTGCAATCAACACTGTCACTGAGCGGTAAAATACAAACGAAAAACTGCCGAAATGTGCAATTTCTCTCTGTTATCAAATGCCCATTGTATGAGTGCGTCCTATCCTTCGCCCCATCTTGTCAAATCTCTTTCCAATTTATGTTTCAACTCAACTCCTAGCAACTATATTGTGTTTCTTTCAAATATTAAGGTATTTTATGGCTGAAATCTCTTTCCAGGAGCTAAATATCTCTTAAACG
Organism: Mytilus galloprovincialis; assembly: GCA_037788925.1. Lineage (NCBI taxonomy): Eukaryota > Metazoa > Mollusca > Bivalvia > Mytilida > Mytilidae > Mytilus > Mytilus galloprovincialis. The sequence goes on along the minus strand of CM075334.1, from coordinate 3,688,550 downwards.
CCTCATATTTCGAGGATAAAATAATTTTTGCATTGATGCAGCAGCCATCTTGGATGCTTTAATCATATGATTAAAATTTAATACACCTCAAAGAGGTGGATTAAGTTTAACGACAGATTTAGCCTTTTTAACGCAGCGTTAAAATTAACGACAAGTTGAACAACACACTAATCATAGTATGATTAATTTTAATCGAATGATTAAGAAATTTTAACGACGCGTTAGCCCTAACGACAAGTTGAACAACAGACCCCAGACTTAATTAACTAAATGAAGTATATTTCAAGTGGTGGTAAAAGTTTCAACCAGATCTTTGAACCCAGAAATAAGAAAATTACACTTGTTTGAATTTCTCACTGTACGATCAGTCTCGCTTGTATATTTTAAAACTGTATGATCAGTCTTAATGTCACTGTATTCTAGTGGTGATTTCAAAGTTATTTACGATACATTAGAAGGAGGCATTTTTCTAAATAACACAAATATACTTCAATACATTCACATCCTGAAAACTTATGAAACATTTTTAAGCTTAAAAGGGTGTACTCGACTTTCTAAATTAAGTATAAGGATGTTTAAATGTTGCTAAAATAAGAGGAAGGTTTGATGTATACTAGTATATAAGTTTCAGAAATGTCCTCCGTTATACTTAAAATTGTACAAACACAGATTTAGTTGTTATATAAAAATGCATGTATTTACACACATTCGAGGCCGCACTGTAGCCTACAATTGATCACAGTTTCTTCACTTTGTTTAAGATGTAGAGCTGTCTCTAAGTTGGCACTCAATTGTACACCACTTTATCAAGCTGGGGGTTATGTCCGTCTTTCCGTTCGTCCTTTGGAACGGTACAATATGTTTCGCCGGTTTTGTACGCGCATCTCCTCATAAACCACTTTATATACATTAGGGGTTCCGGCCATTTTTAAATAGAGAGGGGTTCAATCCAGGAGAAAAGGGGATTTCAAATATATGTTCCCATATAAATGCATTGATAGTTAAAAAAGGGTTTCAAACTGCCGGATCCCCTTTATCCGTCATTGATATAACTATTAATTAATCTTATTCGGATTCCTTATCATATTGATAATGACTGTATTGTGCACCGTCTATTTCGAATTTTAGTCAAAATCTTTTATGGGGTTACTTTATATAAGATACGGACTTGAACATTGCATTATATGGGGCACTTATCAGGTATTTCCAACACCTCCTAAACCAATCATTAAAGTTTTCTGAAATTGCTCCATTTTTACTCGATTAATTCATTATGGACCTTCTATTTCTGTAAACTTACCAAAATTATATCACATGAATTAACCCCCTACGCAAAGCTGACTTTATCTAATTTTTGTTATTTTAAAAGAGACAAAGCTTGATTTATGTTATCATCAATTGGTCAACGGAGGACGGTGTAAATAAAAAATTTAAAAATGTAATAGCTATAAACAGTTAACTGTAACGATACACTATTACAAAGTCCACAAGCGAATCATGTATTACTTTTTAGGCATTTGATTTTAAATAAGACTGATGGAACAAAAATACAATTATTTTGCCATCTAAAAAACTCATCAGAAATATATTTGTATTGTCTGATGAAAGTAATTACACGTTATAGTTCCCTGGATAGTTCATAATATCACATATACACGTCTATACCTTCAAATTGCTGTTGTTTTTTCTTCAAAATCACGACTGGTCATACAGTCAAAAAATCTGAAATCGCTTCTAGAATACAGTCAGTTTTAGACTGATCGTACAGTAATTTATTTTTAGATCCTCAAGGAAAACATATTTTTTATGGGAAATACGAATATTCTACTTAAATACGAAAAGAATATTGAAACAATATATATTTAACTGTAAACTGATGCAAATATTTGCATTAAAGACTATTTGCTTTGTACTACGAGAGCAAAATTGTCCATCGATTTCACTTTTTTCTACCAAGTTGATGTGATGCACACGTATATTTTATATTCTAATGCATGTTTTTGTTACAGTATCTCATATTCATGATGCTATATATACCTTGACGATGTTCAAAGCACTTTGTAGATATAGGAGTAAATAAATGATGAGAAAAGTTACCGTAGGCAAAACCGTCCTGTTAGCCAGTTGAAAATCATCGCTTCGAAAATCGCGACTTCCGGATAGCGTACAGAATAGTATCTACACTGTGTATATAGGTAGAAGTTTATTTTTTTTGTACACAAAATATTTGTATTCAAGTTTTATATAGAACAGTATTTAAATGTGTTGTATTTATTTTGTAGATTATTTTGTTGCAGAACATATTGTCCAAGATTCTGACATCCTGTGTTTTTGATGGACTTTATTAACGGTTGGTATGGTTGTCCTGCGAGAGAACGTTCTGTGCTGGTGATTTGGTCCTGTCAGGTGCTGGTGGGTCCTGATTCTCTGCTGGTGGGTTTGTTTACATTGTATCAGAACGGCAATAAAACGACTGTTTTTTTGCTTAATTTTTCTCTGATACGTCATAAGTACCATGCAAAGTATATTACAACAATATTATATTGCAAAAGTCGTGCAAGTTCGTTAAACGGAATTGTCCTGACGCTATGCTGGTGATAAGAAAAACGGTCCTGGTTCTGTGCTCCTATGTCCTGGTTCTGTGTCTTTATATTTTAGTTAAATAAAGGCAACAGTAGTATACCGCTGTTCAAAACTCATAAATCCAGGGACAAAAAACAAAATCGGGGTAACAAACTAAAACCGAGGGAAACGCATTAAATATAAGAGGAGAACAACGACATAACACCGAAACGTAACACACACAGAAACGGACCAAGCATCAGACAAAACACCACGAGAATAACAAATATAACAAGAAAACCAAATATATGAATTTGGAATAGACAAGTACCGTGCCACGTCTGATCTCAATATCTCAAAAATAAGAGAAAACACAAACGACTCAACGTTAAAATGCAACACACACAGAAACGAACAATAATATAACAATGGCCATCTTCCTGACTTGGTACAAGACACTTTTAAAGGGGAATAAAAGTGGTGGGTTGAACCTGGTTTTGTGGCATGTCAAACCTCGCACTTTAATGGCAAAGTTAAATATAACATTGAAATGACAACATAATATTACAGGACTACAATACAAATAAATAGGAGAACATATTAGACAAAGAAAAACATGATTAATAGATAACAAAAAGCATCAGGTTTAAAATTCAATACGCCAAAAACGCGCCTTGTCCACACAGGACATAAAAGTGGCATATATTCAAGATATTTGATACTGTACTGTTATTGACTAATTAACTGTTGTCTGCTTTCTTGAAATTGACATTGTTGTGAATCTGTTTACTGTTATTATGAGAGAAAAAATCCCCTATTTTTTTAATTATACCCCCGCTTTAAAAAAAAAGGGGGGTATACTGTTTTACCCCTGTCAGTCAGTCCGTCCGTCCATCAGTCCGTCCGTCCGTCCATCAGTCCGTCCGTCAGTCAGTCCGTCCCATGAAACTTTCGTCACATTTTTCTCAGGAACTACACATCCACCCTTTCTGTAATTTGGTATCAACATTTATATATGTCAGCCATACCGTGTGATGGGTTTTCAAATTCATCACTTGACAACTTCCTGTTTACCGAACACTTGTCTGATTTTACACATGATAGCCAAGTTGAAAATTTTCGTCACATTTTTCTCAGGAACTACAATACAAGGATTTCTGAAATTTGGTTTCAGGATTTATATAAGTCAGCTATACCGTGTGATGCGTTTTCAGATTCATCACTCGACAACTTCCTGTTTACCGAACACTTGTATGATTTTACACATGATAACCAAGTTGAAAATTTTCGTCACATTTTTCTCGGGAACTACAATACAAGGATTTCTGAAATTTGGTTTCAGGATTTATATAAGTCAGCTATACCGTGTGATGCGTTTTCAGATTCATCACTCGACAACTTCCTGTTTACCGAACACTTGTATGATTTTACACATGATAACCAAGTTAAAAATTTTCGTCACATTTTTCTCAGGAACTACAATACAAGGATTTCTGAAATTTGGTTTCAGGATTTTTATAAGTCAGCTATACCGTGTGATGCGTTTTCAGATTCATCACTCAACAACTTCCTGTTTACCGAACACTTGCATATTTTTACACTATTAATATTATCCACTTGCGGCGGGGGTATCATCAGTGAGCAGTAGCTCGCAGTTTCACTTGTTTTATTTTTAAATTAACTGTAATCTTATTTATTGGCCTGTTAATGGAACCCTTCTTGCCCCCTTTTAAGATTAGAAAATATATTTACGATTTTCGGGATTACGATCATTTTGCAAGATCACCAAAATACGTTGTATAAATACAATACTTATATAAAGTAGATGATGTGGTATGTTTGATGTCGATGGACAAATATCCATAAGAAACCAAAGGAAGTATGTGTTAACAATCATACGTCATCGTACGACCTTCAACAGTAACCCATAAAATAAAAATGTAAAAGGTTTTGCATAAAAATGGAGAGCAAAAATATAGAACAATGGACTTTCTGAGCGTTTGAATCATATGTCTTTAGCAGCTTAAAACACATTTGTTTGGGAACAATTTAGTGCTGACTATAAGAATGACAACAGTATTGCGGGTTTGTTTGTTTTTTTTGGGGGGGGGGGGGATAAGTTAGAGCGAGGTTACAGTGAAAGTTTTAAGCTTGGAATAGTTTCCCGTAAGATTTAAAAGTTGTATTTGAAAAGAAAAATGTATCTTATAGCTATTAAGAATCACTTGCTGTATCTGTAAGATTTCAACATAATTTTTTTGTCTGAACGGTCATCAGGTATTTTTCGATATAACACTAAAAAAAATCACTATTTTATGAAAGACAGACTAGAATATGTCAGAGAATGAAGACGAGATAACCTTTGTACAGAGATTTTTGTTATGTTTAGCATGGGACCAACACAAGGGTACATTATCCTTAAAGATCTATTTAAAAGTATTTGAAACTACCGTTTGCTTTGTTAATTGTGCCTTCAATTTCAAAAATTAAAATATCTCGTAGCTTCATACTACCAATTGAGTATAAAACAAGTATATAAGTTTAAAAAAGAAATTCTTAGATTAAACACATACATTTAACTTTAAAAGGTCATAACAGTTTAAAACAATACAAATCTACACACACACAAAACTGGCTTTATTTCAACTGGTTATCAACCCGAATCGCTACAAGATCATATATAAGCTCACCTGCGTCGAGGGGTCGTGTGAGGTTCATGTATTGTCTTTGCGTCCGCAATTACAAAAAGATCTTTTCTGAAATTACTTGACCAAATGTTACTACATGATTTTTCAAGAGTGAATCTAGGAAAAACAATATTCATCAACAAACATGACCACTGTCTGTTAAAATGTATTCGAGTTTTTAGTTACAGCCGATTCCATTGAGTATGTAGGCAAATGTAATATCTATGGTTAGCTTGCTTGTTAGCTTAACCGTGAAGTCATTGTTAGGTACGGTATACTACCCTCCTTTCGAAGTAGCCTGGTCCTACAGACAGAAAGATGTGTCATTTGTCGGACTAGTCTACTCTTAAAGTAGGGTAGTTTACATAACCTAACAATGTATTTCCGTTCAGCAAGCAAGATAACCAAAGATATTCCCTTTGTCTACACACTCATTGAAATCGGCTTTAATATTGCAAAAGCTCAAGCAATTAGGGAAAAACTTACCGAGTAAAAAAAATCAAAAGGCCAATATCTATCTACCTTGCACATTTCAGAAAATTAAGATCAGATAACGAAACTGGGTCCAGCATCATTTATAAGCATTTTAAGATTTTGACCCTCACAGTTTCCATTCACCACAAATATTCTCATCTTAAATACAAAAATACCATGCAGTTGCAGCCTTTTGTTTATCTATCAATATATGTATACGGATAAAGTTATGAAAGGCAGCAGGGTCACCAGGGCGAGGAGTCAATGTCATCTGAAATTAATGCTCAGCATAGATCAAGAAAGCGACAGATAATCATGACATTAAAAAAACTCTCTTCTTTTCGACTTTTTTCGAACAAATTGACACATAAAATGAATTATATAGTATTGTGGCATTTTTAACTTGTGTTCAATTCATTGGTTACACCTTTTACTAGGATAACAATCTTGTCAAGTATGAGCTGGGAAAAATATTTCAGAAAAGAAGATGGAAATGTCAAAGTTTCCGTGCGTCAGGTGCAACAGCATACGAACAGCTGACATGCCTCGTCAGGGTGGAAACTAAAAAGTCCACGAAAATTTGATTTAAAACCTTTATTCGTTCCAACAAAGTTATTGAGATTTTGTTGAGAATTTAACCATCTACGACAACAAGAATTTTTTTTTAGAATTAACAGCTCTTCTATTAATATATGCAAGGCAAACCATTGATCAAATTGCTTGCTATGATTGTTTGGATGTTTGTAAACGACAGGTAAGTAGTCTGTTTACTATATACTAGAATTTGTTTGGACAATAAACATGAACTTCAATTCCTGTCAGTTTGTATTTGTCCAATCAAATCCCAGTATGTATTGAAACTCCGCCTACCTATTGTTTGAAAACATCCAAGCAAACATAGAAAGCAAGTCAATCAACGTTTTTTTTTGCATGCTTTTATAGAAGAGCTGTACTATATAATGCAAAGAAGCGTTTAAGTCTTTCGCCAAAAAAATACTATCAATTTCTTTTTGTCCTATGTAAACTTCCGTACCATTTCCTTCCATTCATGATCATTAAATTGAACTGTAAAATATTTCTTGGTACCTACTTAATTCCTTTATAAGTCTTATGTAAACATAATTATGACAATAACTGTTGTGAGCACAAGATTCACTGCACACTTTTAAAGTTCTGCTTCATCAAACATTAAAATGCGAACTTAAGTCTTGAGACTTTTTTAATCGACACGATTGGAATTTTTGTATATGAGAACATGGTTTATCTATAAGTTGAAAATGCGGCTTTGAACTAGCTTTCAGTACCTGCGAGCATTCGTTGTTCAATAATGTTTCTTTGTGTTATTATTTTATGTGATAAATTGTTGTGTTGGTACACCACTGTAACAATGAAGGAGGAAATGAGGAGGGTTAGTTGGGTGGAAGTGGGGAGCGCTAACAAACATGTCTATGCGGCATGGGCTTTGATCATTGTTGAAGCATCAATGTAAGGGGCATTTAATATCTTAATAAAACTATTCTTATTTTAGATACTATATATTGTTATCTGATATTGGACAAAAGATGTTGCCCTTTTATGTAATTATGTAATACAAGTTACGATCATTTGAAAACACATATTAAACAGCCAAATGAATGCACAAGAGCTAAAATAGGAGTCATAGATCCTATTGACAACAATTATCTGCCCAATTTTATTGATTTTGTAACATTTGTTTCAAATATGACCAACTTCTTATACAAAATCCCCAGCACCGTATCAGGACCCACCAGCACAATGACAGGACCCACCAACACAGTATCAGGACATGAATAAATTGAGAAAATGCTAAATTTTAATAAATTGCAATGTTTTTTCACAAAATAGTTTTGTCGTGTGGATTGCGGTATAGAAAGCGGACTCTATGAGCATTTTTGTTTTATTTTTTCAGTTCTAGATTTTCTGAAAATGAGCATTTTTGTGTTACGCTTACTGAAACAGTTTAGAGGGTCAACTTTTTATTGGTTTACATATGAACCCATAAGAAATAAAATTGAAAAATATCAACTGTTTTCTTCATTTTTTATAAGTGAAAACGTCAAAAATCATCATTTTCGTCTTTGTTTACATTTTTTCATTGATCACCAGCACCCGTCAGGACCGAATCACCAGCACAGAACGTTCTCTCGCAGGACAACCATACCCACCGTGTTATTATTTTAGTTTGATGGACAAAACCAGATCAGATACATATTGTATAAGAAATAAAATTTAAGGTGATCACTGCGCTATTCAGTATCCAAACTTGTGTTTGTTTTATTGAATTTAGAAAGTGAAGGCTAATATTGAATTGTAAATAATTGGATGTGCTCAGCTATTTACACATATGTTCAAAATAGATGGAGCATTTTAGCACATAAATACTTGCATTAAAACATAAATAATTTTATCTTTTGTCTCTCATACTAATGGTTATATTTTAATGAAAAACGGTCATTATGTTCTGCAAAATAGAAATTTGTGTTTGATAACTGCTTGAAGTTGGCCATTTGTCAACGTCAAAATTTGAAATTTTCAGCAAAAGTCCAGGGAGACCCGTTACCATGGATTAAATAATTTTCAAATTGCAGAGTTATGAGCAAATTAGAAATTAGCTTCCCGTTCTTGATGTTCTCGGTGAACTCATCATAGATACCAGGAATACATTTGTTTTCAACAGACCAGCGTTTCGTGTACAATAGGTTAAGAAGGCAAAAATAGAATACGGAGTGGAAGAGGATTCACAATATTGAAATATAAAGGTAAGCTTTTCCTTGTTTTAAGACTCCATAGTATAAAAAGAGCAAGACTTTTTCAACGGTTGATTAACAGTCAAGAGAGTTTCTCAGTTGAATCAATTTCCAATTTAAGCTCATTGTAGAGAGTTTTATCTTGATAGTATACCTCTTATATTCCACGGTACTGTATCATTCTTCTTGAGTATTTCCAAATCTGTCAATACTGTTGCAAGTTCTTTATGCAATGCATCATGGGATTCTCTAAGTTCTTTGATTTCATCATTAGAGCTTTTGATTTTCTTCTTTAATTCTTCGTTGTTCTGGTCTAAAAATTTTGTTTTCAGATCATCACACTGTTGTTTAATATCCTGTCCACCTAGTCTATATATAGCCTGTAAACAAAATTATGCATTGAAATACTTATCTGGCCAAAAAAGAAACTTAACAAACAGTTTATAATACAGTATGTTACGACAGGAGCAAGTCACTAATCGATTAATCATGTAAATATACAACTTTGTAATCTACATATTCATTGAAAAAGAAATGAAATATATGACTATGTGGATAAATCCTTGTTCATCTAATCTTCTATACTATTAAACGAGAAGACCTCAATTTGTGTGTCGCTTCTTTTCCTTCCAGACTAAATAAATCATCATGCCTCTGTTTCCTATAGGTACCATGTATTGTCGCATTTGTCATCCATTCTTATGATCATTATTTAGTTTGGGTTATTTTGGGAGAAAAGCGAAAAAAACTGCGTCAGGATATTATTCCGTCATTGGACGAAATTTTAAGTCAGACTAGACATCCGGTTTGCGTTTTTTCTGTACCTTGTAGTACATACCAAAGACTATGAATAACCTGTATTTGCTATCTGCTATCATTTTCAAGTCTACTACGTGTATCAACGGCGGTCACTGAGTTTATTAAATAGAGAGGGTCTATATAATATGCCAATGACCGCCGTGGATTGATTAGTAAATTGAGAATTGATAGTATAAAGCAAATAACTTTATTTATAGTTATGTAAACGTTAACATTGAAATCGATAGAAACAAAAATTAAAGGAGTTTTTTAGGGAAAAAATTAGGAACTGGGCTAGAAAAACAATGATCACGTCCCAAAGAACCTATAACTTTTGATACCTTTTCTGAAATTCTTCAGTCATAAAATCTTTAAAAAAAATTCATCAGGTCACTAAGGTCTATACTATTAAACGAGAAGACCACATTTAATGTGTCGCTTCTCTTCCTTCCACAATAAATTAATCATCATTCCTCTGTTTCCTAAAGGTACCATATATTGTTGCATTTGTCATCCATTCTTGTGATTATTCAGTTTGGGTTATTTTGGGAGAAAAACTGCGTCAGGATATTTTTTCGGCATACGACGAAATTTTAAGTCAGACTAGACATCCGGTTTGCGTTTTTTCTGTACCTTGTAGTACATACCAAAGACTATGAATAACCTGTATTTGCTATCTGCTATCATTTTCAAGTCTACTACGTGTATCAACGGCGGTCACTGAGTTTATTAAATAGAGAGGGTCTATATAATATGTCAATGACCGCCGTGGATCAATTAGTAAATTGAGAGTTGATAGTAAAAATCAATTAACTTTATTTATAGTAATGTAAACGGTAACATTATTAAAATCAATAGAAAAAAAAAATATAGGAGTTTTGGAGGAAAAAAATTAGGAGCTGGGCTAGAAAAACAATGGTCATGTCACAAAGTACCTATAACTTTTGATACCTTTTACGAAATTCTTCAGTCATAAATTTTTTTACAAGCATTCATCGGGTCACTAGTATATTAAATAGAAAGGGTCTATATAATATAATATCAATGACCGCTGTGGATTGATTATTTAACTTAAAATTGATAGTAAAGAGCAAACACACTTTATTTATAGTATTGTATGTTCATATTGAAATAAATAAAAAAACAAAAAATTGGAAATTTTGGGAAAAAAAGGAGAAAGGGTTGAAAAATAATTGTCCTGTCCCTTAGTACCTATAACTTTTATAACCTTTCCTGAAATTCTCCAGTTATTATTGGTTTTTTTATTTATAAAAATTCATCCTACAACACTTTACATACTTTTAACCACGCTCTGGATGCCCGCGATTTCGCAGGTGTATTCTAGCATTTATCATCCTTGCTTAAAGTATTTCAGTTTAGGTTATTGTGGGAAGAAAACGAAAATATAGGCGTCCATATATTGTTTCTGTCATCGGACTGACTTTTTGAGAAATATAAAAGACTTCCGCTGCCCTTTTGGCCTGTTTTGAAATTAAACATAATTTGCATAAGTACTTGGGACAGAACAATTATCTTTTTTATCATACTCTAGAACACACCCGTGATATCGCGGGTCCGTGACTGAATTAAAGTATATAACTATGCGCAAGCCTTATTTTAGTATTATTTTTTATCTGATAAAGTCATGCCGATTATAAGATACACAGTTTTCTCTGCTTTCAAATCTTTCTGTTTGAACCCGTCGAACTGGAACTTATCAATTATTGGTATTATTAATTATTTGGATAACAAAAGGTCCTGAAATGGAGTAATTTTTAATCAACAGCATTGTCCTATGTTAGTTATAAATAAAGTTGAATTATTTGATTCACTGTTTTATGTCATGCCCGCTAACAAATTGAAAACGGTTCCTATATACACCTTATTTTTAGTCCAGATTTTTAGTATTCGTATTGTTATCTAAGAAAGTCTTACTGATTAAAATACTACAATAGGTAACAATTTGACAATGATTGAATTTAGTAGTGTCAACCCTGTGATTATGATCCGTGTATATAGCATAATCCTAAATACACCGTTTGGTGGTGCACCTGTTAGATGCGGAACGTACAGATAAGGTAATAGGTAACAGGTGAATATACTATTGGTATCGGTATCGGACTCGACCCGGAACTTCTTAATTATTGGCAATATTAATTACGTGGAAAACAAAAGGGCCTGGAGTGGTGTAATTTTTAATCTTCACCTTTGTACTATATTAGTTATATATAAAGCTGAATTCTTTGATTCGTCGTTTTTACGTGATGACCTCGTAATTTTAGTACTATAGATAAAGCGTATTTGCTATTTATATATATTATCAATTCCAATAATTTTCTATTCACGGCAGTCACTGACATATTTCAGTATACTACATACATGTACATATATACTATGAACAAATTGTATAAATTTGCTATAATTTACTATAAATTCCAATAGTTTACTGTGGTGACTTTTAATATATCAGTGACCGTTTCATATAGAAATTATAGTATATATCTATAATACTAAAATTACGAGGTCCAATTTGTCAGCCGTCATCACGTTAAAACGACGAATCAAAGAATTCAACTTTATATATAACTAATATAGTACAAAGGTGTAGATTAAAAATTACACCACTCCAGGCCCTTTTGTTTTCCACGTAATTAATATTGCCAATACTTAAGAAGGTCCGGGTCGAGTCCGATACCGAAACCAAAAGTATACTCACCTGTTACCTATTACCTTATCTGTACGTTCCGCATCTGACAGGCGCACTACACCACCAAACGGTGTATTCAGGATTAATATGCTATATACACGGGTCATAATCACAGGGTTGACACTACTAAATTGTCAAATTGTTACCTATTGTAGTATTTTAATCAGTAAGACTTTCTAAGATAACAATACGCATACTAAAAATCTGTGACTAAAAATAAGGCGTATAGGTACAGTTTTTAATTTGTTAGCGGGCATGACGTAAAACAGCGAATCAAAGAATTCAACTTTATTTATAACTAATATAGGACAATGCTGTTGATAAAAAAATACTGCATTCCAGGACCTTTTGTTTTCCAAATAATTAATATTACCAATAATTGATAAGTTTCAGTTCGACGGGTTCCAACAGAAAGATTTGAAAGCAGAGAAAACTGTGTATCTTATAATCGGCATGACAATACTAATACTAAAATAAGGCTTGCACATAGTTATATACTTTAATTCAGTCACGGAACCGCGATATCACGGGTGTGTTCTAGTATATATATATATATATATGTATGTATGTTCATAGTATACCGAAAAACAGAAAAAAATAAAAATTGGTAGTTGGAAAAAGGGGGAGGGCAAAAGAAAAATGTGCCCAGTCCCCAAGTACCTTTGACTTTTGGTACCTCTCCTGGAATTCTCCAGTTATAATAAAAAAAATTACAGTTTACATACGCTCTATTTCCACGCGATTTCGCGGGTGTGTTCTATTTCTTAATAAATATAAAAGACAGCTAGAGACATATCATGCACAGTGTGATATATTGAGATCCATTATTTTAAAAAAAAACATTATTTCTATACCTTAATTGTTTTGTTTATTTAGTCTGCAGCTTACAGTTTCACTCTGTCCGGTACTGTTTTCAAAATAATATCAGAAATAAAAGCACGTAAAAAATCATCATATATAAAAAAAAAAAAGAAGATGTCGTATGATTTCCAATGAGACAACTCTCCACCAGCGACCAAATGACACAGAATTTAATAACTTTAGGTCACCGTACGGCCTTCAACAATGAGCAAAGCCCATACCGCATAGTCAGCTATAAAATACCCCGAAATGACAATGTAAGACAATTCAAACGAGAAAACTAACGGCCTAATACAAAACAAATATGTAACACATAGACAATTAACAAACACTGAATTACAGGCCCCTGACTTGGGACAGGTACATACATACAGAATATTGCGGGGTTAAACATGTTAGCCGGATCCCAACCCTTCCCTAACCTAAAGCAGTGGTTTAACAGTACAATGTTAGAACGAACTAAAAAAAATCATTCGAAAAAGGCTTAATCCATGTCCGTTATAAATTCATCTAGGAATCATTTAAAGAATATGATTGACATACTTTTAGATAATCGACTCTTTTAGCAACTCACAAAAGAAATCAGCTGATTTTTTTCAGTCATTTGACAATTTATAAAACCTTTAATGCATAAAGGTTTTGCTGTTTATAGTATAGAGATAAATAGATATGATATGATTGACAGTGATACATTTATTCCCCAGCGTTGAAATTACGTATTCATAAGCTTTTAAATGTCAGCGTAGATAATCAACAATGAGAGACCCCGACATAAAAAAAAAGTTAAAGAATTCAAACTATAAAACGTTCGGCATAATTCATAACAATGCAATTTACGAAAAAAAAAAACAATATAAGGGCATGCAAAACAACAACCACTATTTAACAGGCTACTGACTTCAGATAGGCAAACAAGGGGTATGAAAAACCCTCCTCTTACTGAGACAGTATCGGAGCAGCACAGCATCATAAACATATATAAAATTAGTTGCACATGGTGGCTTATTTTAATAAATCGGTATGATGCACATAAAATGTCAAGTAACAGAAAAACACTAATAGACTATAGCACTAATCAGTCAAATTTATCCAAAATGTTTTTAAGGACCGTGAAATTTATAAAAATCCTAATTCTTCGAGACTCACCATGAAAAAGTTGGCAAAAGAAGGTATTATTTTCGTTCCAATACTGGAATCTTCAATCTCAGAGTTTGCCAGTCGCATGTATATTGCAAGTTCACATCTGAAGTTTCAAATGAGAGAATTGCGTTATTCGACTCCACCATAACTTTAGAAAACGAAGTCATAACAAGCGATCTTCATAATAACAAAAACTGACAAATATCAATTTCACTCTTCGAAAAATTGTCGTCAAAACACTGTTTCCGACATATTCCGTACAACTTATCTATCAGGTTAAAACATATTTGCTAATCGAAAAATTAATCCACCGTTTGGGACAGCTCATACAGCTTAATGCAAGAGGTTATAAGAACAAAATAATTTCAAAAGCCTCTGGTAAAACAAAAGAAAAAGACAGAGCAAACCTACTTGAATACAAAGAGAAGACGGCCCAGACAAATAAAATTCCGTTTGTTGTCAGCTTTCATCCTGACCTGACAAATCTTTCATCTCTTGTCCACAAAAACTGGCGTCTTATTGAAAATTTACATTAGCTTACCGCAGACTCAAAAACCTCATTTTTTTTTATTTACATCTAAAGTATTTAAGCAGGAGATATCGACAATGTTCTAACGTGAGTAATTGCAAATAACAGTATATTGGTGATATAGAAACACCATTTAGCATCTGACTGAATAACCATTGGTCATTTTATACAAAAGAAAGAAACTGCAAAATCACAAGACATTCTTTAAGAGAAGGACATGGTTTTAAAAACGCCATATTCAAATTATTGAGAAAAAAATATTGAGATACTCAAGGAAGACAAAAAAGAGAGAAAGATTTTTAATGCACCAGTTATGAACTCTTAAATCTGATGGAATCAAAGAAAGAGGCGACAAAAGACTCAAAAACAAATCAAAACAATAAACTTGAAATTCATACAATTTATAGAACATCAATAAATAAGTTAAACTGTTATCCCAACTTTATGTAGTTTATGCTACAAGCATATTTTTTTTGATAGAACATCAATATATACACATGGAAAAAAGTATTGCAACACCAAATTAAAATTGAAATTGATAAAACACTCTTTATTTTTTTGTGATATAATTTGGTAAAATAGAACTAGTTAAACATTATTTAAGTATCACCTGATTTAATCAATAAATATCCACTCGATAAGTTTTTATCTGCACATGCAGCTACTGTACCCGTAAACAGCAAAACAGATGTTTTTACCCTCATTGTTTTCAACACTTTGAATAACCAAGTTTTTAAAGCTATGTGATTGACACCTTGTAATGGGTCCTTGACAACTCTTAACTGCAGCAAGATGGCAGATTATCAGCATAAGAGAAGCAGGGATGTCGCTGTAACAACTGCACGTATTGTTGGTCATCACCATTCCACTATAAGTCGTTTTGAGAATAAAAATCAGGCAATAAACGCTGTTAAAGACCTTCCGAGATAATGAAGACCCCCTATACCATTTGCTAGAAAAAATCAAGCATAATGAAGGTTGGTCAGAAGGAAACCCATTGCATACAAGACAATCCTAAAAAGAGAGTGGTGGCAATACAGGAGCCTTTTAACAAGAACTGTTCGAGATCAACTCATCGCTACTGGTTATCGTGCGATAAGATCATTTCGGAGACCTTTGCTAACGAACAGACACACAGTTTTCCGTATCTAATGTAGTGCAGAGCCCGCCAAAGTTGGAAATTAGCATCGTGGAGGAAGATCCAATGTTCAAATGGAATTCAAATGTTATCATAAACTATGTTTCAATAATATTATACACATATTTTATGATATTTCATCCAAAAAAAGAGGCTGATTTTTCAAGTTTTTACAAATCAAGGTGTTGCATACTTTTTTCCATGTGTATATATGTTAAAGTTTTACTCAAATTTTTTGTTGCTTGAGCAGAACAAAATTTTGTCATATATCCGATTTCAACTTGAGAAATGCACATGCCCAATGAAGCTATATTTTGTCTAGCGAAATATGACGTATTTTTTTATAAAATTAGTTATCAAATGTACCAGGATTATAATTTAGTACGCCAGACGCGCGTTTCGTCTACATAAGACTCATCAGTAACGCTCCTATCAAAATATTTATAAAGCCAAACAAGTACAAAGATGAAGAGCATTGAGGATGTAAAATTCCAAAAAGTTGTGTCAAATACGGCTAAGGTAATCTATGCCTGGGATGAGAAAATCTTTAGTTTTGTAAACAGGAATGTTTATAAAAATGACCACATTATTGCTATCCATGTCAACAACAAAGTGTTGACTACTGGACTGGTGATACCCTCGGGGACGTAACGTACACCAGCAGTGGCATCTAAATAGACCGTTTTAATGTGTCAGATCTGTAGATTGCAAAAACAATTTTTTTGTTCATCCCTGGCCGGGATTCGAACTCATGCTACTGAGATATCTTGGCACCAATTCACCTTGTACTGCGCCCGACGCGCTAGACTACTCGACAACCTTGACTTTACATATATATATTTCAATAAATAAAAAGTCCTTGGTACAGAAAATATAGTTTAAGAATGAAAAAAATACACAAATAAAAACCTCATTATCAATCGAACATTGATTCTGTTAGCGCTTTCACCACATCTCATACGATTCATCAGACATAATTGTTATCATTAATAGTAACGACCATGAACACATTTTATATATTTCGGATAACTTAAATCCTTCAACAGTAAGATGTAAGATGAATCTTGTCTTGACATGACTGTGGTAGTCAAACTGAAATAATAATCTTGATCGTTATACAAATCAATAATCAATACGCTGATAAATGTTGTCGATATTGATGTTTGTGAGAGGGATAAATTCCAGAACACTGTAAGAGTCCAGTACGGAAGCCTGAATTACAGGAAATATGTGATGGTATAAGGAAATTAGTGATGTTAGTGAAAATGAGTGAATAATTCTATGTTTATTTTAGTTATGCCCCTTGGTTAACTGTCGTTAACTTTCTTATTCAAAACATTTCCCCTTGACTAAACCTCGTTGTGGTATATGATAGTGATGATATGGTTTTTAAGATCAGCTTGAGCGTGCCAATGTTGATAGGCTGTTCTACTCTACTGAACATTCTTGTTGCTACAAATATCTCTATCTATAATGAAAATGGCCCAGTCATTTCAGTGGAAAATATTTTCTAAAAATTTACAAAAATTTACAAAAAAATATGAAAATTGTTAAAAATTGACTATAAAGGGCAATAACTCCTTAAGGAGTCAATTGACAATTGTTGTCTTACATGTAGATCTTATTTTGCTGAATATTATTGCTGCCTACAGTTTATCTCTATCTATAATAATATTCAAGGTAATAACCAAAAACTGCAAAATTTTATTTGAAATTACTAATTTGGGGCAGCAACCCAACAAGGGATTGCACGATTTTTCTGAAAATTTCAGGGCAGGTAGATCTTGACCTAATAAACAATTTTATTCCATGTCAGATTTGCTTTAAATGCTTTGGTTTCAGAGTTATAAGCCAAAATCTATATTTTACCCCTATGTTCTATATTTAGCCTGGCGGCCATCTTGGTTGGTTGGCCGGGTCACGCCACATATTTTTTGAACTAAATATCCAATGATGATGCTGGCCAAGTCTGGTTAAATTTGGCCCAGTAGTTTCAGAGGAGGATATTTTTTAAAAAGAATACTAAAATATTTGAAAAATCGTTAAAAATTGACAATGAAGGTCATTTTCTCCTTAAGGTGGTACCTAACACCTGAACTAAAATTAATTTGGTTCGTTTAATTTTCTTTAAATTTTGACAAAGTATTAACTTTGACCCTTTGACAAAAATATAAAAAAATTAAAAAAATTGAACCAACCGTTTAATCAGAAAAATTACACTGGTTGTATAGCAGTTTGACAAACAGTCATTTTGATCATTGAGAAGCTTATTATTCCCTGAAGAACACAACGTCATTAAAACGTTCTGCTGATTTTACAGAGTTATCTCCCTGTAGTGTTAGGTACCACCTTAAGGAGTCAAATGACAATTTTGGTCATGCAGACTTATTTGTAGATCTTACTTTGCTGAACATTATTGCTGTTTACAGTTTATCTCTATCTATAATAATATTCAAGATAATAATCACAAACTGCAAAATTTCCTTAAAATTACTAATTTGGTGGCAGCAACCCAACAACGGAATGTCTGATTTGTCTAAAAAATTCAGGCCAGATAGATCTTGACCTAATAAACAATTTTACCCCATGTCAGATTTGCTCTATATGCTTTGGTTTATTGAGTTATAAGCCAAAATCTACCTTTTACCCCTATATTCTTTTTTTAGCCATGGCGGCCATCTTGGTTGGTTGGCCGGGTCACGCCATACATTTTTAAAACTAGACACCCCAATGATGATTGTGGCCAAGTTTGGTAAAATTTGGCCCTGTAGTTTCAGAGGAGAAGATTTTTGTAAAAGTAAACGACGACGGACGATGACGACGGCGACGGACGCAAAGTGATGAGAAAAGCTCACTTGGCCCTTCTAGTGGGAGATATTATGGACATTATTGTGCAAATCGTGATACAAGCATGAAATTTGGTATAAAGGATCACTTGACTAAATAATAATTAAAAAAAAAAATCCGCTGCTGGCCAGAATTTTTTTATTTTTTTTCAAGATGGCCACCACACATTTCGTAAATGGCGTCATTTCAAATTGACAATAATTCGTTAATCCTTTAAAAGGTGTGATATATGTAAAATCCAATGTTAGATTTGATAAAAAAGTAAATGAAAGTTCCTAAATTACGACTAGACAATACATTAATGAAACTAAAGTTGACTTCCGGTTTCAAAATGCCGGCAAAAAAGTCAAAAATTTCAATTTTTATACTTTCAAGCAACTTCACAAGGGATGTATAATCCAATGTAAGTTATGATAAAACGTTAAAAAAAAGTTCCTAAGTACGACGAAACAACACATATATGAAGAAAAATAGTTACTTCCGGTTCCAAAATGGCGGCAAACACGTAGAAAATATTTTTATAATTTCCATCAACTTAACAAGTGTTAAGGTGGCTCGTGGGTACAAAAATTTTAGCAAAAAATTAAACTTTTATTTTTTCATTACAAATTTTATTTATTACACTATTAGTTGTTACTTTATGATATGGTACAAAAAACAAACCCAAAACATGATTTGGTTTGGCCCCAGATGACTTTAAAAATTGAAAAAGCTCCAAATTATCTCCCTTTGGTGCAAAAATGCTATTTTTTGGCCTTAAATTTGAAATATCTTTTTTAACTCATCGGTGACCTACATTTTTTATTATTGTTTTCAAATAAGCTGTACATAAACTAAATAATTGTAAAATTTAGGCGATTTCTTATATTAGGTTATTTTTTTATTTCGATATTTCCTCTTTTTCTCCTATTAGTTCAACAGAATAAAAGGACATTAACAAAAATGTATGCTTCTTCCAGAGGCAGATTTTAGCTTAATTGAACGGTGACCCCATTTTTTTATTTCATTTTTCTTTTAAGTATATGATAAAGTTAATTTATGAAAAAATATAGCGAAATCCTATATTAGAAAAAAAAAATTATTTATACCCAGGAGCCCCCTTAACACTCTTTGTTAAGTTTAAATGCCTAGTTAGAAAGACAGGTTGCTTATTTTATAATTATCTGATAGTTGCCTATACCCGTACAAGGAAGGCCAGAACGGTAGCATCTTCAGTTACCAACACAGCTCGGTTTTCGGCTCAGCATTTCAAAATTATCTGACACAAGGATGCAACGGCAGTCAAAGAAGTCCATTTTGGTTTTCAACTGTCATTGATTCTTTCTTTCATCCAACCAGTGTTCATGACTTGGAACACGTACCTGTCGAATACACGAATCGGGCTTAGCCCAAGCAACTCCTCCTTGATATACTTCTCTTTTGATGTGCTCTGGAAAAGAACCTCTTGTAGGCGGAATTGCATCCCAATACCGCTGCTTCCTGGCAAACAATTCACATCGTGCCTCGCTCCATACTTGAGACTAAAAAAAACATCCTTTACATCTGGAAAACATTCCATTGTTAGCCAAGCTGACCTTTTTGCCTATCTCGTGACAATTCGACAAAATGCCACATCCACTAAATGCATGGACGAAAGGAAAATCAGCTACACAAGGACCAAACGCATTTGATATGTCATGTGCAGCAAGCCATCAAAAGTCGTTATTACTTCCATAAACTATCCGCAATTTGTTCTACCTAATTTTGCGATTGCTGCAATTCTTGATACTATTACATCTGTGTCAGTACTACCTAAAATTACATTTAACCACACTTTTCATAATCATGCCGAACATTCGTGTATCTGCTTTTTCATGATTACAACGGATAGATAGGAAGTATCTTTATTGAAATTTCAAAGAATATGCTCACCATGAGTAACATACACATTAAATTTCAAATATTTTTGCCCAACTTTATGACCTGGAATTAACCATTGCTGCCCCACCAACGATAAATGCATCCGAATTCGGATCAGCAAATCGCAGAATGTTTCAAGTAAACCCATTTGCAGCGATTTAATACCACTATGTCAAGTGACATCCTGAGATAAAGACGGAGAAGATGTTTGGTTTCTATGGATAAAGAAATATTCCAAGTAAAACTGTCTACTGTGACAAGAAATGAAAAGTCTAGAAAAGATATCGCAATCACTTTTAAAGTTCTCTAGCTTTTTTTTTGACAAAGACGTTTCCAGTTTCATTTTGCAGCCAAAATAGGTAGTTTTTTTTTTTCTATTTGGCTATAACATGTATAAAAAGCAGGTTTTCCTTCGTTTTGCATTTGCTTCAAAAGATCTTCGTATTGTTTGGACCAATATCTTGGAGTTTATTTACATATCTTACCTGTTTCCGAATCAACAATTTCCTAAATGAGGTATTTGTTTTACAAATCTGACGACTCTTCTAGAAATGAATTTCAAAACCCGTTCATACTTGCAAAGCCTTTAAAGCTGTTTAAAGAAATATTTTTGTGTTTTTTTAGAGTCTTCATTATGTCGTTCGTCTGTTTTAGAATGACCCAAACCTCTAGATCTTTCAAATTAATCTTCTAGTATACTGACTCCTGGTCCAGCTACCATCCATTTGTCTAAATGGGATCTTCGGTTAATCCTATGGTACCAATATCGCCCTTAAGCTTCACAATTGCACTATTTTGTTTTTGTGCCTGATCTATTGTGTTACAAGAAATAAACTTACTGGTCTTACGTACAGTAAAATTATCATTTTCAAATTCCATTGCCACCTGTGGGTGATGTTCGGGAAGGAAGTCATATCTTGGAGATGAGTCGGTAACGATCGAGCATAATTTACACGACCAAGACCTAAAACAATACGCTATCATGCTTTATTTGGACTGTCTAACTCATGAAATGAGCATAATACCAAATCAGAAGAAGTTCTTAATTTATAATTGAACGCCAGGAATTAAACTGTGGTCGAGATGACTTTATATTTTCCATACAAAGCAGGCCATTACCACTGAATTTGCTTTAACTACATTTTCGCCTTAACCATCGAATACCTGAGAATTGCCTGGTTGTGCATATACATCGCTCTTGATGTCTATAAATAGTTTGCACATGCCCAAAAGTGTGAAACACATGTGTATCATAACCTTGAAAAATGTTATTAAACCTATTCATAATATCATTAGAAATCCAAAAACACTGAATATATAGTAAATAGTTCAAATGTTTTTGAAAGAATTTTGTTACATTTTCGCGCATGCGCAAATACTGGATATGTAAAAATATTAATTTTTAATGAATACGTGATGTAAGGAAGGTAGCCACCAAACCTGGTAATAACTAAAAGAAGTTCAAGGAAAAGTTTTCCAGAAAAATCAGTATTTCAAACTAAAGAAAACAGCCATTTTAGAAAATGGCCGTGGCCATCTTGAAATTTTTTTTTTAATGGCCACAGTTATTTCTTACAAAGTATATAATAATGATGCTTTGTGGTAATTTTCATGCTTGTATCATCATTTGCACAATCCCCTCGATTTTGCTTGCTAATATCTTTCACTATTCGGGCCAGGTGAGCTAAACAAAGACAGGTTTAAGTCAGATTCAAATTTCAGCTTGACAGTGGAGACACTTATAAGCACATAAAACTGATTTCAAACTAACCTTATTTAGTGTTAATTGAACATACATCACATGCACATGTAATTCCACTATGAACTTGTATACATGTATCTTACCAAAGCCTTTACTAGCTCTTATTAGTAGTATAATAGACGAGTATGACTCAATGTTGCTGAAATCAGCAAAGGTGCTAAACATAAATCAAGATCAAACAGATAGAGACACTAAACGTTTGAAAACATGGCAATATTCTAATGCATGACAGTATGATGACAATATACAGACTGTAAGAAGTGAAAGCGGGAATAACACAGGGGACGAAGACATTGTATTCGACGAGGTAATATGGGATGAGAATTTGATCCCACAAAGAGCCCCAGATATGTTACCTATACTTTCGAACTGTTGTAGAAAGGTAAATACAATCTTAGAAGGGGAATTATTCATTATAATTGGAAAAACTTTTCTAAACTTACTTTAAATAATAAAGATTGTTTTTGCCATATACTAAACCTGTATAGTTCTTTTGGAAAAAATGTCTTCAAATAATATTAAAATGTGCCCTTTTTTTTTTTACTAAAAAGTGGTTTTTACACAAAACACAATTTTTTATCACTTGAAATTGATCCCTCATTTAAGGACAGGTCATTATATTGATGGGTACCCCTTGTTTAAGGGTTGTTCCAAACCTGTTGAATATCTTTCTTCATAACGACAGTTTTCTTTTCTTGACCATCGTAAATGGAAAAGTTGAGATGTAAAACTATGCTTGAAACACTTATAACGATCGTTAAACGACTTTTAAAATACCCACCCAAATCAATTATCAAATTTTTGCTTTTGAACATCAAGTTTTCGTCATTATATCAACATTTTATTTAATTTTTTTTT
This sequence comes from Mytilus galloprovincialis, assembly GCA_037788925.1. Lineage (NCBI taxonomy): Eukaryota > Metazoa > Mollusca > Bivalvia > Mytilida > Mytilidae > Mytilus > Mytilus galloprovincialis. Next base: position 3,665,520 of record CM075334.1, on the reverse strand, counting down.
ATTCCGGACCATCGTCATGATCGTTAAAAGAAGGAAAGGAGATGTCAAAAGTTTGCTTCAAACACGTGCGTCGCAAATGGTTAATAAATCCTTTATTTGACACCTGATTGACGCCATTTTACCTTATCATTTTGTCAAACAATACAATCAACAACTTTATTTATTAGTCCTTTGTGATTTTCTGTCAAAATCGCAACGAGTTCAAGGTGAATTTCGAGTATACTGAAATGCAGTCGACTTTAGCGTTTGATAGTTCATTGATAACATTCTGGCGTACCACAAACAAACAACTTGCTACGTCTCATTTCATTGGCCGAAAGATTTAAATACAACAACAAAGTAGTCAGTGTGCACGTGAATTGACACAGGTGACCGACAATGGAATTTATTATGTTACTACGAACGTAAAAACAATGATTTGTATAGTTTACCAACCTTTAGTCAAAAAAAAAAAATAAATGTTTTGTTAACTTCAAATAGTGGGGTCGAAATATTATACTGATATTTTGTTTCAAGTAATATTCTAAGTTCTTTGCATGCAGCAACTCAATTATCTTGTACCCGGCATGATGAGAAATATAAGGATAAAATAAAATACATGTGCCGCTTTTATACGGATGAATATATGAACCACTTTTAATTTCTTTCACACTGACGAAAGGTTATAATCATAACAATGTCGTAGTCACTTACAATAAGTATCTCACAATACTAATCCGTTACAATAATTAATCACTGACATTCCCCCTTTAAACTTATTATTTTCATGCTATAAAACATACACACAGTACAAAAATGTAGCTATAAGCGTACCATAAACGGAGGACATTGTCCCCCAAAGATAGAAACAAAATAACTTTAATCGTATCATTGGTGCACCTTAATGAATTCAGTGAAGGCAGGTTGTTGTAATAAATAGAAATGTTACATCGGCGAAGATTATTCCTTATGCATGTGTGGAACTAAATAGTAAATGAATACTTGTGAGAAATCGTAGTTTATAAGGAACAATTCTCTTGTTTGAATTCGGGGCCATTTATAGCTGACTATGCGATATGGGCTTTGCTCATTATTGAAAGCCGTACGGTGACCTATTATAGTTGTTAATTTCTGTGTCATCTTTGTCTCTTGTGAAGAGTTGTCTCATTGGCAATCATGCCACATCTTCTTTTTTTAAATATAAATGTACTGTTTTTGATTTTAAATGGATGAACATTTATTCTTCAATTTTATACTGTAAGAATAGAGCTGCATAACATTGTTGAACTATCCGCTAAAGTATATATGTAGTATGTATTCGTATTTAAAATGAAATACAAAACGAAAAGTGTATGATAAACTGTTAAACAAAATATCAAAAAATTAAGGATGACTAAATGCATGTACAAGAAGAAACTCACCTTTTTATCGATACATTTAAGTGATTTAATGAATAAACACCTTTTTAAAAACTGTTTGTTTCGATTTACATAGATATAGGAAGATGTGGTGTGAGTGCCAATGAGACAACTCCCCATCCAAATAACAATTTATAAAAGTAAACCATCATAGGTCAATGTACGGCCGTCAACACGGAGCCACTGAACAACAAGATATAAAGGTCCCCAAAATTAATAGTGTAAAACCATCTAAACGGGAAAACCAACGGTCTCTAAATATTTACAATATATAATTTACGTTCGTTTTTCAACAGAGAAAAGCAAAACCTAATAAAGTATATCTTTGGAGTTTATAAACTACATTTTAATCATCCCCTGTGCTATGATTGGTCATCTCCGTTTTTTCTTACCAAAGCATGGTTGGTTACATGTTATGAATTTACTTACAATTTCGGGATTTTTTTTTCTTCAAGTAAACGGAATCAGAAAAAAAATCGCTATCCTATGTCGAATACATAAAACTTGGAAAAGAATATGAAGTGTTTGTAGTAAAGTACGGTTTCATTTTTCAAGTACAACGTTAATTCATCGAGTCCATTGAGGATCATAGTGTAAAAGAAAATGCAGGATAAGCAACTTGGGGGGGGGGAGTAAATGAAAAAAATATGTGAATAGATTTTTTGTTTATCCTACATTGATGTCGTCCCTTGATCTAGAGGAGACATTTAATTTAAATTGAATATTTAGATGTGAAAACTGTTAAGATTTTAAAGTTTAAACTTAACTACCAATTGCAGAAAACTATAAAACCAATGAATTTCACATGCACATTTATAAAAGCTAGAATTGTGATTGGAATCATTTATGAGAATACGTCGAGGGAAGCTTTAAACGACCTTGACCAGATACGTGAATATTAATCAGTCCATTCAACGTTATAGTACGTGTGTTCTATTTTCGAAGGTGTGAGGTCGAAGGTTTGAATTGACCAATGGAAAGGATCGTTCCTTAGAGAGTTAATCTAATAAAGTTTGTTTGACTGATTACGTCGCACTATCTTTCGCTAAGCTAAGCCGCATATGAATATATTGTCTGATCAGGTGAAGTCCGAGAAACCCGAATAATGATAAATAAACAAGATGGATGAAATGAAAACGTTATATATATATTTGTTTCGCCAAATACTTTCGCAAATGATGAATTTTAATCGCCATAATTATTATTGTTTCGCAACATGCTAAAAAAGCGTCTGCCAGCGGAAACCCGAAGGCCATCTATTACTTTAGAAAGAATAGCAGTCAGCTCTTTAAACAAAAATTAGTCAAACATAATTATATGTGTTCCGGACCATATTAGTATTTGGACCAGACGCGTATGGTCATGACCATATGCGTATACTCATATGGTCCGACAGTACGCGTATGGTCGGACCATATGAGTATATACTCGTGTGGCTATTAACGGGCCGGACCATTTGAGTATTTGGTCAGTAAAGGTATTTTTTCAAATATCCATTAGAAACGTTTCAATAATACAATGAACTTTATATATATATTTTTTTAATCTTTATTGCAAAATTACACCCATAAGGGTCAAGCATTACAACTAACAAATATACATTTTAAATTCAATGCAAACCAATGAAATACAATACAATATCATAGAACATATTTTAAAAGTTCAATTATAAATGTATGTATAAAACACAATCCTGAGCTTGTCTGACATTGGTCTGACTTTGTTCTAAAGACTGCTTAATGAAGACTCCAATATGACAAACAAGTTCCGGAATGGGATTTTGAATGTGTTTTAGTTTATTAAATTCATCAAGATGTTGAAATGATGGTACATAGTCTTTTAGATAAGCCAAAAAATTAGAACGCAATGATATGTTAATGTTACAATACAACAAGAAATGGAATTCGTCATCTAGGACTCCACTTTTTTTTACATAATCTTTGTGCTCTTGCAATGTTTCTGTACCTTCCCAGTTCAATGCATAGGGAATGATCACTAAGTCTGAATTTTGAGATTAACTGCCTATGTATAAAATTGATGCAATTTAAATATTCCTTTTTTTTTAATTTCCCAAAGAGACAAAGTTTGGATGAGGAATCCAATTTTGAAAGTTTATCTAAAGTAGTTTTTTCATATTCCTCTGAAACACACTTTTTAATATAACATTTAAACACGTTTTTTGATTGTTTAAAAGGTACATTGATATTAGAGTAATTTTCTTGGTTTATTTGCATATCTTTAATTTTTTATCTGCATATGAGTGCCAAGAATAAATTCCTGGTGACTGTAAATTTATGTTTGTTTGTAGAGATTCTTTAACCAGGGAATTAATATCATTACAGTTTATTCTATAAAAGTACATGAGTGTTTGAGTTTTTATACAAGAGTCCAAAGTAAATCTACCTAATTCTGATCTAGCCCATTTAAGAAAAGGACCTACGTTTGAACAGGTTACCTTTTAAAAGGAGGACAAAAGATACCAGAGGAACAGTCAAACTAATAAATCGAAAATTAAATGACAACTCCATGGCTAAAAATGAAAAAAAGACAAACAGACAAACAATAGTTCATATAAAAACCAAAAAAAACTAAGGAATAAGCAACACGAACCCCACCAAAAACTAGGGTTTTTCTCAGGTCTACCGGAAGGGTAAACAAATCGTCGTGTTGCTAATGTTATAACAAATCCGGTAAATAGTCTAATTCGGTAGGTCACATTCACGAAAGGGAGGAGGATTGTAACACGACGTAATGAACATATCCGATATCATCTGTGAAGCGGTTATTCCATAACGGTCAACCAACTCGTGATGGCGTCCGCTAATTTACGAAGGGACGATTTCAACTTCACCATTTGGTTTAATAGCTTCCCTGTGAGAAGCAACCCTCTATCAAGAAAATCTTGATAGGAAATACAAACACGGGAGTATCGTATCAATTGGGAGATATATACCCCGTATACAGGTGCTGCATGAATGTTACAACTTAGAAATGGATAGTTCACAATTGAAAAGCTGACATTATCATTTTTGTCGTAAAGTTTTTTTTCAACCGACACTCATTGTCAATTTCTAGATGTAAGTCAAGATATGAGGCCGACTTAACTGTATCTGTTGTATCTTTTATCTCTAGTTCGAATGGATAGATGCGTTCAACATATTCACCAAATTTTGAAATATTTAGTGAGAGAATATCATCTATATAGCGGAAAGTAAAGTTAAAGGATATTGCTAACTTCCTATCCATTTCATGTCCGTAAAGCGTACGTTTTATCCGTCGACGTCCGTTCTGTCCATTGGACAATTTTGAGCATGTTCAAAACTTTGAATGGACGTCCAACGGATGAAGGGTTCGTTGTTCGTCCGTTAGGCGTCCGTTTTGTACGGTACTCGTCCGTTTCGTTTCCATTTTGTATCCGTTATTTGTCCGTTATACATCAGTTGGAGATTTGGAAGACAAATTCACCAACGGACTTCTACTGGACGTTTAACGGATAAAATGGATGTTGAACGAATGTGAAACGGACTTCTACCTGAAGTATAAAGGCTAAAACAAATGATGAACGGATCTGAAACAGATAAATACCAATTGTTGGTATGTCAGTTTTCTTGAATATCATGAATTCTTATTATTCATAACCAATCTTAGAGTAAGGACACGTCTTCACTATCAAGCAGCTTTAATTCAGGCCAGACACTACCCTTTGGCTGCATTTTGAAGAAAAAAACCAAACGAGTTACACAGAAACTTTTTGAATATTTATGCGAATTTCATGTATTATTATTGTCGCCTTTAAATTTTCCGTATATTTGGTTCATCAGTTTTATCCGGTACTCTTCCGTTAGGTGGCCGTTTTATGCGGTACTCGTCCGTTCGATATACGTTCGACATTCGTTCTGTCCGCTAAGGTGTAAATCTTGCAAATCGTACAAATTAATTGAATTTGAAAGGTGTTAAGATTATTGAACTGGCAATACCTACCCCAGATATATTGTCCCATGCATTGTTGAATTCTGTATTTCCTACATTTGCATCATCAAGGTGAGCCAAATAATTTCTATAATATTTTAATCTGGCTAAATCTGCAAACGATGAGGTTTCCATAGAATTAGGCAAACAATCAAATCCACCACTAGGATGACTTATTTTCGTGAGGTTTCTTAGAAGTGTAATCATTAAGGAAATGTCAAATGTCTTCGAATCTGGAACATCTGAAAAAAGGAAGTTCATTGTAGATCTGTTAAGATTTGACAAGAAGGAATAGTAACCAAGGGACAGTAAAGCTCTGAAGCCAAAAATATACAGACAACGCAATGGTAAATGAAAAAGTCAACAATAGCTCACAAATCTAACCAAAACTTATTGTAAACCAGAATGTAAATTTCTGTTCAATCCTTCATGTGATCTTTGCAAAACAAAATTAGCGATGACTAACATTCAATTTTAAAATCCGTAAGAAGAAAACAGGATTTTTGGTGCATCAAGTGAAACACGGGAAAAACGGTTACATGATAATGGGCAACAAAGTCATAACTGCATTTATTTTTACAAACTTAACGACTAAATGTTTTGGTTGCTTACCAAAATTTGTCGATATTAATTAAAGGAGCTTTAAGCAACTGTTATATAAGTGCGAAGTTTAGCTTGCTATAAGTTCAACCCGCCATATTTATCGAAATTAACTATTTTGTTCCATTGGTGCATAAAGTATTAGGGTTGATTATATCAGTGTTTATGGACAGCATTTTTGTATTTAAAATGTCCTTTACCAGTTCAGGAATATGACAGTTTTAATTGAATATATTCAATAGATTGTTTATTTATGTGGTTGCGTTTGTTTTTGTTGCACTTCTGTGTTCCTGTTGTTTATAACAAATCATTATAAAAATTTCCGTTAATATTTTAGTTTTATTTTAGAAGTAAATAAGGATTCGATTCCCTTATGCAAAGATGACCTTAGATAACTCTTGCTATTTTTAAATCCTTTTGTTGATATAGGTCTTCAACTGTTTATGTTATTATACATTCTTGCCTTTCAAATATTTAGCTTTGAGCGTTCATATGCACATTCAGAAAATTTATAACGTGTTTTGACTAATTTTTTAACAGGCCACAGTTTGAAAGATTATGTTTTAGCACACATGGTACATGTATCTGAGTCTTATGTTAGTTATATGCGTAAATGTAATTTTGTTAAATTGTTTTGTATTTTTTGGGGTTTAAATCTGACACGAAACCGATAAAAAACGGCTAATTGAGAAATAATTTAATCTGTTTATTTCTGAACGAGACCACACACTACACAAAAATGAAGAAGTTTTTCCAACGTTTGTTAAAAGTAATGAACTTTTCTAGCATGCAGGAATATTAAGCAAAAGCAAACAAAGATGGAATATAAGGCAAATATTTTTTCGTTCAAATCTGTTATCCAATGTTTACGTTTCACATTATTTTTGTCGAAGTTCCTTCAGTGGTTTCTTGGAAATTCACAAATTTTAATAACGTCCGCATTTTTCACACAGTTTTATTCCATGTATTTCAAGAGTAAAAGATCTTTGGAATGAGAAACCAAATAGTGGGCACCAATGCCAATTAAATGGCAATTAAAAAACAAAAAAGTTAAACAATTGTTTTTTTATTTGATTTATTGACACAACTTTCCTGAAAGGTTATATATGTGTATCGCGTTCAATGATTCAATGATTCAATATGATTTCAAGTTAACGGAAAACCTTTAAAATAAGAGATACACAGATTGTTAGACCTAATAAGTTTAACAGCTGCAGTTTATCTATATTTAAATTATAGGAACAACAGCATTTATTGGGGGAGATAGTTATCATGATTATAATTTCTTATCAAAATATTTAAAAAGTCAAACAATTACAAAGTTGAAGAGCATTGAGGATCCAAAATTGCAAAAATGTTGTACCAAATACGACTACGGAAATCTATGCCTGGGTTTAGAAAATCCTTATTTTTTTCGTAAAATTCAAAGATTTGTAAACAGAAAATTTATAAAAATGACCACATTTAATTTATTGATATTCATGTCAACACCGAAGTGTTGACTAATGGGCTGGTGATACCCTTGTGGACGACACGTCCACCAGCAGTGGCCTCGACCGAGTGGTTTAAATAGTTATCAAAGGTACCAGGATTTTAATTTAGTACGCCAGACGCGCGTTTCCTCTACAAAAGACTCATCAGTGACGCTCATATCAAAATATTTAAAAAGTCAAACAATTACAAAGTTGAAGAGCATTGAGAATCCAAAATTTCAAAAAGTTGTACAAAATACGGCTAAGGAAATCAACATATTTGGTGCATTTCTGGTTGCTCAGTCTTAAGCTTTCTTTTTAGTGTTTTTGTCATTTGTCATCTTTTTATCGTCCTTTATTTTCAAAAATATATGTATCAGAATAGATTTAATAAAGTAAAAAAAATAATCTGGGTATTGGAATTGAATTACGCATTGTAGTCTTTCTGAAACCAAAACAGTCAACCATCAAAGTTTTAAAACTGAAGCCCAAAACTATAGGTGCCCTTAAACTGATATACTCAACAACTGAATCCCTACTGGGTTGAACACACACATATATGCCTTACACTTGTATAACTGGCCTGAAACATTAAAATAAAAGCGACTACAAAGCAATTCGACGTGTATACTATTCACCGACTTGACATATAATCATGTTAAGGTTTGTGAAAATTGGCAAATGTTATTCAGATACAAAAATTGAAAGATTTTAGGCGACAGCGGATGAAAGACGTAATATAATGGGCGACACCAAGTAGTTCACTATAACTTCCTAGTATTCAAATGAATCCCATATAATGTTTACATGGTTCATGCAATTACAGAATCATGAATACGAGGAGATACTTTTAGGGTAGAACAACAATTAATCGCAAGAAAAGAGACAACAAAAAGGTATAGCAACAACGTATAACCGTCAACGAAACAGTACATATATAACGTGTATAATACTAAAAGATTCAGGTACATAAATACATCCGAAAACAATGGAAAAACGTATATGCTTTGTAAGAGTATTCAGTGTACGATCCTCAAGAAGGACCCTTATAAATGTTGCAAATGATTATTTAAAACCGTGTTTATCGAATGAGATTATATCAAAATCAAGCTGAGGTCAAGTGAAATGCACTTACACTTCAATTACTCGACGACACATATACATAATAATTAAAAAAAAGTTCACAGTACTAGCCATAGATGTACAGCACCAAATACAAATTTGCAGGTTCTTAATTGTACATTGTTTAGAGACGTTGAGTGACCATTAAACATACATTGGTTATCTGCACTTTTGAAAAGAAAGTTTTACTTTGATCAGGTTTGACCTTGTTGCTTGACTTTATATAGAATCAAGGCATATGAGAGCTAAATGTTAAACATGTTATATATTTTGTCTAACTGAACTTACTAGGAGAACTTGGGAACAGAAGGTTCCATTGCATCACATTGATTCTGTTCTTCTTTTTCAATTCAAAAAGTGTGTTGTAATTCTTGCTTAGTGATGTTTGAAGACATGCTGGATCAAATTCATAATCAAAATACTTTCGTGAAGCACGTTGACTAATTCCTGTGAGTAATAAACTCATTCTGACATAGTTTTCTTCCTCTGGAGAAAGCGATGCCATCTTTAATATTAAATCAAAGAGCGTATTTTTTATTCTTATTTATTGACCTTTTCGCAGTAGAGAATTGTCATTGCTATAGTTGACATTCTGTTATGTAGTTCTCTGGATGACAACGATTTTTACATGTGTTTTTTTAATTATGCTATATTTGCTGATATTCCAATTCTCCCTGAAATATAAAATATATAAAAATAAGCTGAGTTTTACGTAGACACACATCTTAGTCCTACTGTATTATGAAATGGTTTTTGCAACACTTATCTACGTAGCTGGCATAATGGTTTCTGGTGATTATAAGAACCTAATCCATATTTATCTAACTGCATACATTGTAATAAGTAAGTAAGTTTGTTAATCAGATATTTATTGTCAGTGAATACAATTTTCATCAAACTAATAATCCGTTGCTTTGTTATGTTCCTCTTATTGCTGATGTGTGTTCCTTTGGTTTGTTTTAGTTTATTTTAACGATAACAAATATTTTGTTCAATCATTTCCTGATATATAAATACCTAAGTAGCCCAGGTCGCATACTTAGGAGCCCCTGTATTTTAACAGCCTCACTTGACCAGAGAAAATATCAAATGAGTTTATACAATAGTTTTTACATTCATAATTATATTTAAATAGCCAATACAATTGATTTTCACACCTGATTAGCATCACTGTATAAAATCACTATCGTATATCCGGTTCACTGAATAAACATGTGTTGATTTAAACTGGAAAAAAGTTTGATTGCGAAAATAAGTTATAGTTTGAATTGAAGAATTTTGGTGTGATTGAACAGAAATTGAAAGTATTCTTTAATATATATGTATGGATGTTAAAAAGGATAAAGCACATGTGGTGAGTACAAATGTATTACGAAGCATAATGTATGTGGTAATTTACTAATGTAACTAATATGCACAGACATAGATTCAAATAATAATTACCAAAAAAAAATTTATTTTCTTTCTGTTAAAATAACATATTGTTCACTACTTTATACACAAGACACAATAAGATTAGTATATATGGAATCGAACACACCTCTTGTTTAGAGCAGTAGAACTGTGTACATCTTCCTATATTTTTTCGATAAAGAGTTTAATTTTCGTTTTGCATATGTACTTTATATCCGAGCGTAGGAGAAGTTTTAATTCGTTTATCATGTGCAGTTTTCGCGAAGCCTGTATAGACTACACAGGCAGTTCAATTTTATCGAATTTGCATTTATTTATACGTATTTTCCAAATAGCCCATTTAAAATAAAGTATTATTGCATTAACAATGGTAGTATTCGAATTCTCTGTACAAATTCCTAATAAAATATCTTTTTCAACGAGAACCTCGTCGCTTATACGGTTACAAAGTTGTAAATTTCTAACAACCGTTTCTATCAATGGTTTAACATTGTTACATTGATAGAATAAATGCTCAAGAGTTTCAATATTATTAATTTCATCACATAAGTGACATTTCCCATTTGACATATGCATTATTTGCAGTCTGTATTCCGTATATAATCCTGTGTAAACATTTCCATAGAAATTCTTTAACTTTTCTATTAATATTCATTTTACTTAGATTTAGCCAAATTTATTCCAAATTCATATACTCGCTATACAAATTTTCCCATTTTGTTTGACACTTAGGGGTCTCAGTTATGTTAATGTTTTATTTAAGATATTTTAATGTCAAATCCTTGATTTTAATGATTTTATTGTCTGGATTTAAAAATTCAAGGTTTTCAGAAATTTTGATTTTGTTGCTTTTAGCAGGATGATTATCGTTATTTTTTAAAATCTGCATGAATGTTTGTGATATGGTACTTTTAATTACGTTTATCTTTAAATTGTCTATATATTTCATTGCACGATTTAAAATCTTTGGTATTATCTTCCCATATATCACCAATAATCTTAATCTGACTTTTTGAAAAGGAAGAATAAAATTAAGATTTTCTCTGAAATAAAATATTTGAGTTTCCAAATAATCGCTTTTTCTTTACTTCCATCTCTTAAATATACCCTGTGTGATCTTTGTCAATTTTGACCACGATTGTAAAGCGCTTTTGTGATATTGCAGTAGTTTTTTTTATTTCAAGACCTGAAAGGTCAGAACATTTACACAGAAAAAGTTCATCCTCAAATTTCTTATCACATTTTTTTAACCAAAATTTACATATTACATTCCAACTAGATAATGGCTTATGTAATATCGAATATAAAGATTTGATATATTTACTTTCTATCCAACTATCTAAATTTACCATCCCCATGCCCACCTTTTGAACATCTAAAAAACAAACCTTCCGGTCTACTTGATTCACTTTCCCATCCAAAATAAATTTCCATATTATCTTATTCAATTCGTTTTTGTATTTTTTGGGTATACCTCTTATTTCTAACTCATAACCACACACTGATATAATCAATTTTTTAACAATAAGGACTTTTCCAGAGTAAGTCAATTTTCGACTTTTCCAGACGTGTACACAATTTTGTACTTTTTCTAATATTGATTTTGAAATTTTGTCATTGTCAATGTTATAACAATGGTGAATACCTAGTGTTTTTATGTTATCTGTTGTCCAGCTTATCCATGCAAACAACTGGATCAAAATACATACACTCCTTTGTTTGCTTTTCGTAACTATATAGAAATGACCGTTATATACATATATATTCACGAATAGGTGTAAAACAAATTATAATAATTAAGATTATTGGCAAATAGATATAGGAAGATGTGGTATGAGTGCCAATGAGACAACTCTCCATCTATGTAACAATTAATAAAATTACACCATTATAGGTCAAGGTACGGCCTTCAACGCGGAGCCTTGGCTCACACCGAAAAGCAAATTATACGGGGCCCAAAAATTACTAGTGATTGGCTATTAAAAATGAAGATTATTGGCAAGGTCTATTGAGGGCTCGCCGAAGAATTCACACACGTACATGTATGTACCCCGTGTCTCCGTTGCCCCGTACATCTACTGCATTAACATGACCCCCTCCTCCTCCCATTTTTTTGCATTATAGTTTCTTAAAAATATTATGGACTCCGTTAATATCTATTTCTTATATTTTTCTTATTTTACAAATGTTATTGAATAGTCGTTCCATACGGAATTGCCTCCAAAAGGATAAATGCAGTTTTTAAATCATATTCAATGTTAATCTTTTGGTGTTTTGACACAGACCCCACATTTAAAGTGTAATTTATCAACCTCCGCGCCGTGAATATACCTTTTCGTAACATGTCTAATACGAGTAAGGTATCATAAATACCTTATATAACCGACGAATTCCATGGAGGGTGTAGCAGTGGGGACTTCTGACTGCCGTAACAGTGATTCTAAACAATCAAACTAATTGTTTTAACAAAATGGAGGTCCGTGTGCCCCCCTTTTATGAAAGAAATCCACTTCTGGGAAGGTCTTAAAACTTTTTGATTTTGTCCCTGTAAACGAATTTGTTTTAGGGTACGCCGTACATCTTTAGAATAAAACTGAATTAAAAATTCAAATGACCCCTCCACACACACACACACACACACACCACCACCACCAACAACAACAACCCCTAACCAACAGAACCCACACACACATATATAAAATGTGGTTTTGCATGCCTTCTCTTCATTCCTTAATTCTGCTTTAACTAACGGTTACAATTGATACTTCGCGATGTATTTTAACAATTTAAAAAAATGTTCACGTACAGAGTAAACAAAAGAAAAATAGTATCATGATTTACATGTGTGTAAAAACTGAATACTTATCGGTATACATAACGAGATTGGGAAAAAGTATATATAACTACCCTCTGTTATCTCTTGATTTGTTGATTATACGTGAATTGAAGAAACTAACGACGATCTTTAATATTTACTTATTAATTAGCAATGAATAAACGAATAATTAGTATTTCATTACTGATATATATATCAATCAATCACATTATAGGTGACATATTAATGTTCTACCAAAAACACAAACTTTTGACCTAAGTGTTATCTTAGGCGTTTTCTTAGTATAAGGAGTTTGATGCATACCACTTAAGTTTTGTGGGCGTGACTCAAAACAACTAAGACTTTACTTAGGAAATACTTAGTTTAAGATTTTTTATGCATACCATTCAGATAAAAAGGGCGGAGTTTCCTTAACTTAAGTGTTTACTAAGGAAAATCTTAACTGAAGTAGCTTTATGCATACGGGCCCTGCCTTTTACAAACCCTTTTTGGTCGGGATGTATAAGCTTAGGAAGGACTATTTTTAATCTTTCTGCTAGTATTTTAGCTATAATTGTATAATCGCAATAGTGTAAGAGGGTGCCAGTTTCGTATATTTTCTCGTTCCTCGCCCTTTAATAATAATGTTAAAACTCCTTCCGACAATGTTTTTTCATTAAATATTTCTTGCAATAACGTACAAAATTCTTCTTGAATGATATACCAAAATATTGCATAAAATTGCGATATGATCCCGTCCTCCCCTGGGGATTTATTTGTTTTTATAATTTTTAGAACATTTATTTCCTCCGCGGTAATATCACGGTCAAGTTATTTTTTGTCGTCATCGTTTAGTTTATTTTCGATGTAACTGGTTAAATCTTTAGCACTTTCCAATTCCATCCCTCGTAGCTAAATAAATTTGAGTAAAATCTAACTTGTTCATTTAGTATTTCGTCTATATTGTATTTATAATGCCCATTATCTGTTTTTATTCGACTCCATAATTTATTTTTCAGTTTTGCTTTTCGAGATTGAAAAAGTAGCTCGACGATGTTTTCCCTTCTTCTGCCCATTTTACACGCGCCCGTATTTTAGATGCCTCTGATTTGTTCTCATAGTAATTTTCAATTAGTGATTCTATTTCTGATATCTTATTTTCAACCTCCCCAGCCGTAGTACTATTTAATTTGAGCTTTTGTAATTTCTTTTGAAGGTTGATAATATAACTTTTTTGGAAATGTTTGTTTAATGTTTTTACATACTTCCATTGTTAACTTTTTTATTTGTCGTTGAGTTACATCCCGCCAATCTTGAATTTTGTTCAAACCTACTTTTGTTCATTTTTCCAGGTTTCCCACCAAATTTTAAATGCATTCTTAAATTCTTCACTTTTAATTGTATTTAAATTCATAATCCATATACCCGGACCTCTCGATGCCACTATTGTTGCCATATATATTTGAAATATGATAAATTGCACTTTCCGTATTGATGCTACAGTTCTTATTCGACCGTTTTGCGGGTTACTATTATCACACACGACTTCACCGGGAACATTTTTTGTTGGTAAAATAGATACACCACGAGAATCACTGGTTCCGCAATTGCAAACAATTTCATTGCCCCCATTTAATTTCCATTCATTTTGCCATTGCGTTATATCATTTACTGTGCAATGTGTTTTTTGTAGACAAATTAAATCATATTTTTTGTTAGCTAACCAATTGAAAACTAAATTATGTTTCTTTTTATTACGCGTACGTAAGCCGTTCACATTTAATTTAAAAGTACACGGTTTGGTTTACATTTTAACATCACTATGCCTCGTTGATTTAATTGAAAGTTCACGGTCAATGCCACCGTTTTAAGTTTACATTCAATTTTACGGGTCATTGACAAATTATAACAATACATATTTGGTGAACACATTTCAAATTGTTCAACTTAAGTAACAACAATACAAACACAGCGAGACAGTTTGAAGTACAATAGATAGAAAAATAATCTTAAATAATAATTCAAAAGCTGCAAATCAGTAGAATAAAACATATGTACATATAACATTTTTGGATTGATTATTTTTTATTGTTTTACATAAAAAGTAGCAAATACGATAGTAATTATGGTTTGTGTATTACCACTCATATTCATCTGAGGAAGCAGGTTTACTTTGTTTACTATATTTCTCTGCAGAAATTATGTCATTTAGTTTGCGCTTGGTGTCACAAGGACGAGGATTGTTTTGAATGGCTGATATCTTAGGGTGAATAAATGCACGTAGTTTGACACGAATTGTTTGGGGCCCTTCAATTTTGATGTGAACTCCACTAATATCTGCTTTTTCGTAAAGCGCCTTAACCACGTAATCATTTTTTGTGAAGATATCGTCTACATCAATATAGGTCATTACTTCCTGAAGTGTGTTCCTTTGTTTTAGTTTATATGTCGGTTTTGTTTTTCGCTTGATGAGTATTTTTGGTAGTTCAGGGGTATAGAAATAAATGACAGAATTTTCTTATACTTTGTTAAAGATTTTACTATGCTTGTAAAGTATGAGTCACCGTGTTATTTTTCAAGGTACGAGTCATTCAAAATTGCCTTAAAACAGCTTCCATTTGCAATTGATTATTTCCAAATGATCAAATTCTGGGTCTGGCAAGTTAAGAAAGAGACAATTTCTAACTAGCAACTATAAGAACGTTAATTTTCAAAGAAGAATTGCCACATGATATGTATCTTACTGTGTAACGTACTCCTTGGATCTATTTCACTACTTGCATATCAGTTTTACATACTTTAACACTTGTTATAAGCTGTAAACTGTTTCCAAATTTTGCTAAGATCACTAGATATATTACCCAAATTAAACTTTAAGAGGCTTTAACAGAACTCTGATAGAGTCAAAATATGTATTTCAGAAACAATCATCTTATCAGAAGAACAATATCCCATAAGAGACCAGCTTAGATGCTACAGACAAATAAGAATTTTGTTTAGAAAGCCATCGATACAAGATACTACTAACTTATCAGAATTCTGTTAAGACGGCTATTGCTTTGAGATGCCACTGTCTTATCAGAATTCTGTTAAGAAGGCTATTGTTTTGAGATGTAAGTCTTATCAGAATTCTGTTAAGGGTTTCATTGGTACTATATTCGATGATTCTTACCAGAATTCTGTAAAGAAGGTTATTGCTTGAGATGCGACTGTCTTATCAGAATTCTGTTAAGAAGGCTATTGTTATCAGATGTAAGTCTTATCAGAATTCTGTTAAGGGTTTCATTGGTACTATATTCTTATCAGAATTCTGTAAAGAAGGTTATTGCTTGAGATGCGACTGTCTTATCAGAATTCTGTTAAGAAGGCTATTGTTATCAGATGTAAGTCTTATCAGAATTCTGTTAAGGGTTTCATTGGTTCTATATATTCGATGATTCTTATCAGAATTCTGTTAAGAAGGCTATTATTATGAGATGCGACTGTCTTATCAGAATTCTGTTAAGAAGGCTATTGTTATGAGATGCGACTGTCTTATCAGAATTCTGTTAAGGGTTTCATTGGTTCTATATATTCGATTTGTATCATATTCTGTTAAGAAGGCTATTGTAATGAGATGCGACTGTCTTATCAGAATTCTGTTAAGGGTTTCATTGGTTCTATATATTCGATTCTTATCAGAATTCTATTAAGAAGGCTATTGTTATCAGATGTAAGTCTTATCAGAATTCTGTTAAGAAGGTTATTGCTTGAGATGCGACTGTCTTATCAAAATTCTGTTAAGAAGGTTATTGTTATCAGATGTAAGTCTTATCAGAATTCTGTTAAGGTTTCATTGGTACTATATTCGATGATTCTTATCAGAATTCTGTTAAGAAGGTTATTGCTTGAGATGCGACTGTCTTATCAAAATTCTGTTAAGAAGGTTATTGTTATCAGATGTTAGTCTTATCAGAATTCTTTTAAGGTTTCATTGCTACTATATTAGCTTCTTATCAGAATTCAGAAGGACATGAATAATATTGACATGTAATGTATATCAGAATTCTGACCAAAAACACAATGTAGTGTTATTAGAATTATGGTAAGGGCATTATTGTTAACAAGGTAAAACGAAACATAGACATGTATATATAGTATGAAAAGAAAATACATCTACTTTAAAAGCAATATTATAATAATAAATGAATTCAATTAATTGTGGTGGCCTTGCAGTGAGGTGAGAGTTGTTGCTTTGTGATAAAGTCTTTGTAGAATAAAAAATTGACAAATGACTGGTAAACACTAAATCCTTTCCTTTCATTACAAAAACATAAAATTTTGATAAACATTAATAAACTCCCTTAAGCACATTAAATAAATTTTAATTTCAGGCTACTGTCTGATTAAAAGTACACACATACAACAGCAATATGTTTGTCATGTGTCAAATTAAGATTATGAATGATTACTGAAAGATACAAATAGAATTGAATTTGACCTTAAACGTCTGGAAAAATTATAGCTGGAAACTTTGGTACACGTCTTTGAATATTATAGTAAGTAAGACATTCTGCACATTGTAAGTGACAATTTTGTACATTTGTACAATATTCACACTTTAAGGATTTGTAAATCTTATCCTCATATATATGTATATATTCTGGATCATATCCTCCTAATACATGATGTAATAGCTGTTGATATTTGTTTGGAGTTATTTAGAGTCCCACACATACACGTAGAAGCAATATATATATAACACTTTTTTCAATGTGGTAGAGCATTCAGTTTCCTTTCCGACGTCAACTTGTATTTCCAAACTAACAAGAGAACAAATGAGTTGTGTTGTTATAATTGTTTATCGCAACATGTACACACAATATTGGTGTTTCAGTTTTTCTCTAAACCAGGAAATGTTGCCTGAAAAAGAAAGAAAATAAAACTTCAACACCCTATTTTAAAGTTTCTTCGATACATTAAGTATGAATAAAAGGAGGAGTGAGGTACATGTCAATGAACCAGCAATCTTACCACATCCTGAATGTCAAAACACCTGTTCAACAAAATAATGTATAGTTAATATCGTTCGAATCGATTTCTGAACAAATGAGTTCAGATCATTTAAACTTCCAAATATTTGCACTTAACACCAAAATCTACACACAATAAAAATCAATAGAAATTACAGGAAACACTGACGAGGTTACCGGTTTTAAGCAGGAATATAAACTTGGGTCGGTAAAAAACAAAATTTAAAATTTTTCTTAAAGTCAACCGTCTTGAGATTATGTAATGCGTCACATACACCGGTACATGTATTTTAAGATACATCAAAGCAACACAAGCACCGATATAATTACTGATACTCTTGACAGTCACTCATCTCGAGATACAATAATGACTGAGATATTTCAGTCAATCATGAAAACAATAAAGCAACACAATCATCGATATCTCACAATCACTCATTTTGAGATACAGTAATGCACCACAAGCAACGACAAATATTGACAATCACTCATCTTGATATACAATAATGAATCACAAGAACCAAAATTTCTAAGTCGTTGATTACGAGAAACGACAAAGCAACACAGGCACTAATATCTTGACAGTCACTCATCTAAATATACAGTTAAGCAACACTAGCACTGAGATCCTGTTCGTCACTCAGCTTCAGATACAATAATGCATCTAGGCACAGAGATCTCACAGTAACTCATCAAGAGATACAGTAAAGTAAAACAACACCGAAATATTGACAGTCATTCATCTTCGGATACAGAAAAGAATTACAAGCACCGAGATCTCGCAGTCACTGATCTTGAGAAACAGTAAAGCAACACAAAACCAGAGATCTTTTAATAGTCACTCATCAGGATATGAAGTACAACAGAACAAGCAATGAGACTCACAGTCACTAATTTTGATAAACAACAAAGCAGCACAAACGCTGCGATCTCTACAGTCACTCATCTTGAGAAACAATAAAAAAAAAACAGAAGCACCAAGATCTTGACAGTCACTCATCTTGAGAACCAGTAATACAACGGAAGCACCAAGGTCTTGACAGTCACTCGTCTGGAGAAACAGTAAAACAACAGAAGCACCAAGATCTTGACAGTCACTCATCTGGGGAAACAGTAAAACAACAGAAGCACCAATATCTTGATAGTCACTCATCTTGAGAAACAGTAAAACAACAGAAGCACCAAGATCTTGACAGTCACTCGTCTGGAGAAACAGTAAAACAACTGAAGCACCAAGATCTTGACAGTCACTTGTCTGGAGAAACAGTAAAACAACAGAAGCACCAATATATTGAAAGTCACTCATCTTAAGAAACAGTTAAACAACAGAAACACCAAGATCTTGAAAGTCACTCGTCTGGAAAAACAGTAGAACAACAGAAGCAATAAGATCTTGACAGTCAGTCGACTGGAGAAACAGTAAAACAACAGAAGCACCAAGATTTTGACAGTCATTCGTCTGGAGAAACAGTAAAACAACAGAAGCACCAAGATCTTAACAGTCACTCGTTTGGAGAAACAGTAAAACAACAGAAGCAGCACGATCTAAACAGTCACTTGTCTGGAGAAACAGTAAAACAACAGAAGCACCGAGAACTTAACAGTCACTTGTCTGGAGAAACAGTAAAATAACGGAAGCACCAAGAACGTAACTGTCAGTTATATTGAGACGTGTTCTAACACCACAAGCACCGATACCTTGACAGCCACTCAACTTAAAGATGTTCATACGCCACAAGCATCGAGAACTTGACGGTAACTTACTTGAGATATTTTCATACACCACGAGCATCGCGATCTTGACAGACACATATCCTGAGATATTGGCAAACACCCTCCACAAGCAATGAGATCATGACGATCATTCAATGAACCACAAGCACCTTTGTCTGTATGGAAATATATTCTTTGATTAAAACACATTAATTGTCTCTGCAAAGATACTAGGCAAGTTATTTTAAAGTTGGACTGTATTATAGATGAGTACATTGTAAACGTTTGTGCACACGCAACACTAGTTTACAAAATGTCATGCCGGTAGCAAAACCGTCTATCTAGACTAATAGTATGTGTTATGTTCTGCTTTTTGTCTGTGTATATGTATTTCTCGTAGGGGTCGGGTCTTCGTTGTTGTGGTCTGATGTACGAAGGAAAGCGATATTCAGGTATAACAATACGATTTTTCAAATTTCTTTTCCAGTTGCTTTTGTTACCTAGTAATATTTTCAACCACAGACGACACATATACTTCCATAAATTGCTCTGTTAATGAGTTTTGAAGATGATCAGTTTTGTAAACACATATAGTATCTGATTGTTATTTTTTTAGAAAACAGAAGATATGAACATAAGAGTTACACTATTTAAAGAAATTAATATTTAAGAGCTGCCAGGTTAAAAAAACAAACAAGAAAATTATTTGGACCTTTGAAAAGGCCTCAAAATATAGATATACAAATATTCAACAAATATAGTTGCACAATTATAGTTACTAATGTTATAATGTTTTCTGTTTGTTTTTCATTTGAAAATGATTAATAAGGATTACCTATCTTTTGAGTTCGTGTAGATTGGTCATCTGGTCAGTCTCTTCATCCAAATCATCTTGGTAACCTGAAATACAATATTTAAATCAATTTTAAAAAAGTACATGTAATGTATGGAACATATTTTTACATCGCGATGACCGTGAGGGCATTCTGATGTATTGCTATTGCCTAGATTTCCATTACGTAACTTTCGTTTCGGGTTTGTAACCGATCTTTAAACATGATAAATACGCGCACATAAACGAGTGCAAAATAAAATTCCTTGTAATGTAAAGTAAAAAATCCTTTAAATATCTATGCACAAAGCATGCGGAAGATATCTCAAGAACATGTTGCGGCAATCCCGGCAATGACCGGTAACTCTACATAGAAGATTGTGTTTGCGGGAAGATAAGAATGCCTATTCATATATCCAATCCTTTAGAATAGTAAAATATAATAATATACAAATGGATGAAAATTATATATACATGTAACTGATATATTAATATAAGATATAACAACAAACCAGTGTATACTGATTTGTATCACTACAATATAATAGTTATTACATGATTTTGAATTTCCTGTCATTTCTTCATCATCCACGCTCGAACTTGTCTCAGAAAAAAAATTATCTCTGTACATTAACCTCAGTATCAGGTATAGAGATGTGATTTCTTTCTGTGGCAAGTGCTTTTGACCATCCACGAGAACTTGCGGTCATCCGATGTTCAGTACTTCAGTTCTTTAATTATACGAGTCACAGAGACAAATAACTAATATAGGATCCAAACAAACTACAATACACATCTCTTCATTTTCATATTAATTCATGTTTCAAAATACACATTTTGCGTAAAAACATAATAAATGCAAGCGCCATGCAAGTATTGGGATGTTCACACTAGAATGAATTTAGCTTCTTTGTTATTCATACCAAACCAAAATATTTTATAGATTCTTGTACAACACAGTTTGACCTCCAAAAGAGTGTCTCGGATTTTTTCTATTGTATTTCATTCTCTCATTAACCTTCAACGAAGTTTGCAACCTCAATTCATAAGAGATCTCTTAAGGTAGCACTACAGTCTAACAGTGATTTTTTTAAGATATTTTTTTTATCACATAATTTTAAAGTAAGTATTATTCTGCACAGTTTGTAAAAATCCAAAAATCAATTTTCAAATCACAACAGGGAGTAAATTGATAATGAAATTATGTAAATAAAGGCACATGGTAATTAATCTAAATATATAGGCATTTAGGAGAGTTTAATATGTCAATCATCTGTTAATGCCAGTGTCCAGCTGTTAATCACTGACCACAAGAAGAATAGTGTGGTCTTATCTCATTGTATCATGTGTATTGCAACAAAGTAATCTATATAGCTTTGAAGTAAACAGTGAAAAGGGAAAGTTATTAAAAAGGAGAAAATCTAAAGGGAAAAAAATCTTACTAAAATGAACAAAACTATATATATAAGGATAAGAGTGTGAAAGTATCTTTGAAAGCCTCTGACAAACTTTAATCATTTAAGGTTCTTACTACAAACAAGAAGTATATGTCTCTGAATCTGTCTTTTGTTAGGAGTTTCAGGCACTTTAACCAATTTTAAGTTTATGTGAAATTTTTAAATCATGTGAGGCAGTCTATTTCCAGCAAGGGGGATCAGGTCTTGATCTTTTTTGGGACATGTCTTTTATTGCATAATTTTAATGTTCTAGCTAATTTCATAGTATATTTCTTTTTAAAATACAAATGAAATCATTCTTTATAGTGAATATAATGATGTTACAAATTGTTTTGATGCAGCTGGTCATTCCTGTTATTCTCTTATCTTAGACTGTCTGGAGAGAGGCGGAGCTTTGTCTATATTTTCAAATTGCTACATCACAGATGTTGGTCAAATCTGTGACGTCAAACTCCCGCCAAATGCTAAGTTAGTGTTGGTCAGTGCACATATAATTCAAAATTTACAGTATTAGAGCATCAAAGACACAAAGTGTGTGGTTATATTGATAAAATAATGGTGTCAGGACACTCCTGGGGTGTTCTCAGTGGAACTTTTGTTTTAATGATGCATTTATAGGGGTTCTAAGGGGGAAATTCAGTTTTTAGGTAATTTCTCTGAACAATTTTCATGAGAATTGTTAGCAAAAAATGAAAATAGAAACTTCATTGGTACCCCTTTTGGTTTGACTTTGATATATGTGATTAAAGGGAGTATTTTCTACAATACCGTGTCCCAGTTTTTGGATAATTTGTTTCTAAATGAATTTATAGTTGTCCAAAGATGAAAGGTGAAATGAGGTGTGGTACCCAGCAGTTAAATCAATATATCTTCTTACTGGAGGCATATATCAAAAATCTGAGACATGGTTTTGTTTATAGTGCATGGTTGATTAAAGCGATGAAAACAAATTTTCACTACCATTTGACCTGAATGTGTCATTTTCATCCGAGTTGGAAGACCACTTTTTTGGCAATTAAGGAGCTATAGTTTGAGATTAATCATACCAAAAATTAATTTATTTACCGATTAAGAAGAATTAATATTTCACCTCTATAATGAGCTAAAGATTTTAAAAATCCCTTGAGTAGTTTTTGAGAAATTAATCTTTAAAGACTGTTGGTTGGAGTCAGAAAATTCTGACTGTAGTGCTACCTTAATTTAATTAGATACAATTTGTTCCATAGATGTTTTTGGAAATCTAAGACAAAATTTTGAAGATAACTGGTCAAGGAACAACATGTGTGAAAATCAGGAATATAGGGGCACTCATCTAGGAGCTAATTTCATTTAAAACTTCATTTTCATGATAACAATGAATGTGTGACAATTGATTAAATAAGGATTTTCCTACTTGCACCCCATTAAATTCAATATAATTCACACATGTAAAATATGGAGATATTTCAGGATTGGCCTTTTAATTATCATATATCAATTAGGTTTTGACCAGTAAGAAAGCATTCCATTTCAGCTATTCTAAATATGAAATGCACACCCTATGCATCGAAAATCAGATCTGGCGGGAGATGTTATATCATTATTGACCTTGCTATAACTTAAGTCAGTTGATACTGATATGGCCAAAACTCCGCCCACCAGGATATAAACCTACTATTAATGATCTCAAAAGTGTCAGTAGTTATAAAGCTATGAAATGATTATATTGATTAACCACAATGTACTGCCTACATATTCTTATCTTGTATCAGTAAGACACGTGCATTTGTTTATAAAACTAATTATCATCAAAACTCATTATAAGTGCAAGATATGTAAAGAAATACCAAGAAGTAACAAAAAAAAAGCTGAAAATGAAATTTAGATAAAATGTAGTTGCCTTTGTACAAATAATTTCTCATATTTTCGGAGGGAAAAATTTGACCGCCGACCCCTAAAATAAAAATATTTTTGTACCCTTTCCCTAAAAAAATGTGTTTGAAGAAATTTTCTTTTTTCTAAATTGTAGTTCAATTTACATTGTAAGAGACATCCATACACTTAAACACAAACTATTGTCTGAAACTAGAAAATGCTTGTTTTGGCACCTGATTCCTGAACGGTTTGGACAATTAACCCCAAAATGAATCCTATCCTTTTACGTATGGTATTGAACCTTGTAGTACAATTTTCGAGCAATGAAAATACTTAAACACAAGTTATTGTCCTGAAACTCGAAAAATGCTTGTTTTTGGCCCCCTTTTTGGCCCTTTTTTTCCTATAGGTATGTAACCATCACCTCCCATATACAATCCCAACCTCCCTTCTGTGGTTTTGATTTTATACAGATCCGAACACTTAAACTAAAGTTATTGTCCGGAACCCAAATGTTCTTCGGACGACGACGTGATAGCAATATACGAACGTATTTTTTTTTTTTGCAGTCATATGACAAATGTATGAAATCGATAAAAAATTCTTCATAGAAATTCAGTGTCAGCAGCAGTCAATTTTAAGAGCTCAAGTCCATATGATTATTTTCCAGTATGCCGGAGGATTTCTTGGCTAATATTATCATAATTTATGTGCAAACAAAATGATAAGGATTGTCAAATCAGACAAGCAAAAATTCTCAAGAGATTGTCCTTATCAATAATCAAATAGTGTATATTTCAAGTATTTGTTTCAATACTATAAAAAAAAAAATTATAATAACAACTTAATGCTATTATAGTTTATCATTAACTAATGCTATGTGCTGTGCTACATATATTCAATACATAATTCTTGAGCCCTCATATTCTTGATAACATACCCGGCCACGTCCACTTGTATTTTTTGTCTATCTGATGAGTTAAGCCTTTTTCAACTGATTTTTATAGTTCGTTCTTATGTTGTACTGTTATACCACTGTCCCAGGTTAGGGGGAGGGTTGGGATCCCGCTAACATGTTTAACCCCGCCACATTATTTATATATGTGCCTGTCCCAAGTCAGGGGCCTGTAATTCAGTGGTTGTCGTTTGTTTATGTGTTACATATTTGTTTTTCGTTCATTTTTTTTTTTACATAATAAGGCCGTTAGTTTTCTCGTTTGAATTGTTTTACATTGTCTTATCGGGGCCTTTTATAGCTGATTATGCGGTATGGGCTTTGATCATTGTTGAAGGCCGTACGGTGACCTATAGTTGTTAATGTTTGTGTCATTTTGGTCTTTTGTGGATAGTTGTCTCATTGGCAATCATACCACATCTTCTTTTTTATAAATACTAGTTTTTAGATTTCAAATTGATATAAAAATTGAGAAACCACAAGCGGTGCGGTAAATACTGTCCATCGATCTTAACAATGATAAACCACATTACTTTAATCCACTCATAAACCAAAGAATGGCTAATTAATTCATCCCTTAGTATCTTCAACCTCCTTTTTATCAACACGTTTATTTACTTTAGAAATGTTCTAATGTTTGAATCTCTTGTCAGTTCAAACACATGTATATACAGTGTACTAAATACAAGTTCATTTTTCTTTTTTCCCTCACTTTTTTAAATATAAATAAATTCAAATTTGAAATAAAATAGAAAAATAAATATATTTCATGAATGCAGTGACCCTTGTATATAGGTGGGAATCTCAGAGAAGAGAACAAAGAAATTTACGATACTACATCATGTAGGCATATATTTATTTCCCAAAATGGTTTATTCCACTCGCAAGATTAATAGCATTTGCTATTTCATAAAAAAAAAAGAAATTTCTTAACAATTATATTCAATTTCTTCAAAATAATCTTTTGTTATACGAATTTGATTTGTCATATAAAAGTTGCGTTTATCATTGACGCTAGTATTACAACTAAATAGTGTGTACATTAAATACGACATTCTATTTTGTCTAACATAATTAAAAAAAAGATACATATAATAATCTCGTGATTCATGAAAAATATTAAACTTGATATATTCACAAGTGCCTTAATAAGTGTAGATTGCTTAGACATAGCAGCAGCAAAATTATATAGCCATGATAGCAGCCCCTGTCAACAATCGAAAAACGTGTTTGTCACATATAGTAATTTGTTCAATATATTGCACTTCCATTTGGTAAATTGCAGACACAATGCGTTTTAAAGTTTGTCTTCTAGTCTTTGTTCGCTGTCTTTTTGCCATACACCAGACAAGTTTTGTATTTATAATTTCAAAAAAAACAAGAGGCATATGTAGAAATTATAATTATATTTTTTTTTATGTAGATTAGACCGTTGGTTTTCCCGTTTGCATGGTTTTGGGTCCTTTATAACTTGTTGTTCTGTGTGAGCCAAGGCTCCGTGTTGAAGGCCGTGCATTGACCTATAATGGTTTACTTTTTTAAACTGTTATAATTTGGATGGAGAGTTTTCTCATTGGCACTCACACCACATCTTCCTATATCTATAAATAACACTTCTCATAAAAAAAATCTTATAAAATTGGATTTGTACACGAATACATTGATCGGCTTGGTGAGATAACCCCATCTGTTAGTTTTTTTTCAGAAAATATAAATGATGCACAAGAATCACTAGTTGAAAAAACAGAACTTTAAACTGAAAACATCTGTCGAAATATTTAAGTGAAAGTTCCTTCCGCTACAACATGACACTAGTCCAAATAATTATGACGTCTGGCAAGGCTATTTTAAAAAATAAATCTGGGACGCTCGTCGTAGGAAGGCGTCCCCGAAAAAGATAGCCTTGCCAGACAGGGGCAGACGTCATAATTATTTGGACTAACATGACACCATCTCTGGGAAGGCTTGTTACGACCATTCTCGATTATACAAAATAGTTACGTCTACAAAGTTACGTTTCTAATAACCTTTTTTCCATTAC
Organism: Mytilus galloprovincialis; assembly: GCA_037788925.1. Classification (NCBI taxonomy): domain Eukaryota; kingdom Metazoa; phylum Mollusca; class Bivalvia; order Mytilida; family Mytilidae; genus Mytilus; species Mytilus galloprovincialis. Next base: position 3,638,868 of record CM075334.1, on the reverse strand, counting down.
AAGAAAAATATATATACAATATTTGTACTCACCTTTATCAGTTTTCTTTGAAACGTCCTCTTCGTAATATATTGACTACATTCTCAATATTGCCTTCCATGACCTGGAATCGAATTTGAATTTTGAACCAATGAGTATACGTCGCTTATTTTCAAAATTTTCAAACTTACTCTACTTCCGTTCCACTTTAAATGTTTGAAATACGTTTGGAAATATAGTTACAGAATATAAAAATGTTAGCACGCCATATGATAATCTTAAAACTTATAGACATATATTATGCATACTGAATATTTGTTTCGTATCAACAAATTACAAATTGAAAATTATTGATACTTGTGAAACCGTGTTAGTTAGTCATACACAATTTTTGGAATATACTGTGTTGTGGAATTAAAAACAACAACAACAACAACAATGCAAATATCTATCAACCAGTGTGGTGAAATCTTTACAAGCAAGTCTTACATCTTTTTGTGATACTTTGGGAAGACTTTACATTATTATGACAGAAGTTCAATTATGGAGATGGAACTAGTCAAAATGGTAAGTGTTTCTTTCATTCACAAAGTGTCTTTATAAAAATAAATGTTTAATTCTCAAAATATCTAATACAATAATTAAACCAGTAAATCATCATTTCGACTTCGCCCTTTATAAATTATGTGAACATGGGGGGAATTTCAAAGGGGGTTCCAACCCAGGAAAAAGGGGGAAGGGTTCCAAATAAAAGTTCCCATATAAATGCATGGATCGTCCAAAACCAGGGGTTCCGAACCTCTACCCCCCCCCCCTTTTGGACCCTGAACTGGTATAACAAATCCAATATAAATCTTTTAACTGATAAATTTCGGTTCGCATTTCATTTTGAAGTTTCTTAATTCTTGACTTATATCATACAGAAAGTAATATCATAGTTTTCGTTGTCATTATACGAAATTGTCAATTATGTTTAGTGATTTTTAGTCCAAAAAGACATTTTAAAGAGAAGCGAAAGATTCCAAATTGACATTCAAACTCGTAGGTTGACAAATACACTGACAATGACATGGCTATAAAGAAAAACAGACAAACAACAGAACACAACCCTGAAGACTGAGCAACACGAACCTCCCCACCAGTTAATTTTATAACTTATATATAATTATGTATTTGAATATCATTTGTTTAATATGAATAAAACTTTTGGCCATAAAAAAATGTATATTAATTAAAAAAAAAGAAGGAAGAACATTAATAAAAATGTCTGCTCTAAGGCAGAAACGGAAGAATCAAACTAATCAGTTTATCATACGTCCGTGAAGTTCTGCACTACATGTACATGTATGCTATAAAACTAAAATACTTTCAGCATGTTTTTATTCACACCATAATCATCATCGTCTATTTTATTATTATTATCAGAAATAGTATTATCATGATTATACATGTTATATTATTATTTTTGTTGTTCTTGACCAGACACACGGGTATTGATATATAATTATTTTTACTTATTCATTTATTCAATTAATACTTATTGAAGTTTTAAAACATCTATGAGAATATTTTAAGTTAACAAAAAAACTATTAAAATAATATCTTCATGAATTTGAATGTTAAAAATAGTATATACCTACCTTCATTAAGAATTCCAAGAGTAAAATAGCTGTGTATAGGTTTCACAAGCAAACCGTGTGCTGTATTTTGGCGGGAGACACACGCTATAAATTACAAACACCGTTTAGACAGCTAGAAAACCATATGGTTCATACACATGGATTGAGAGATATAATAATAAAATTAATGTTCTTCGAGATATGAGGCTTCCAACTGTGAAGTGTTACAACGACATTTCTTATCGGATGAAATACTTCTTAAGAAAGATGAAATAATGGCTCTCAAAATTAGGATAGGCAGGAAAAACTGCACCCCCCCTTTTTTTGCCCCCAATTTTTTTTTTAAACAAATGAAAGTTGACACTGAATTGGTTATAGAAACTGGTTTTTTTTTGTATTTTCGCTTGTCGCTTTCAGAAGCTCATTGAATAAATACGTTCATAACGGTAGAGGACAGATAGCAAATGTAATTTGTTTAAACGTTACCGCACGCTGTTCCTACAACCCATAGGATTTAAAAGAGAATCTTCGAAATTTCCTCCGCTAAAATAAAGAAAAAATGTTAGCAAGCACTATCTAACCACTATAAAAACAAATTCAGAATATGTGTTCAATTATGTTCTATAGCTCTTGGTCATATGCATAGTAATATCTTGTAAATTTAAGGATTGAAACAACAAAACTAAGTGTAAATAAAAACGGATGTCCAACGTTACATTTTTGAACAACTTTTTTAACTGTTATGTCATGTATATCTGTATGTAGCGAGATCCTATTTCTTTATATCTGATCTTCCTGAAACTTGGCGGGAACAATGACATGTGTCGGTTCTTTGTGACATTAAAGTCGTCATTTTGTCAATTTTCATTTGGCTCGGCGGCTGCATATTAAGCTGGAATAAGAAAAATGTCCATCGATGTTTTTCGCTAACCCAACGACTGAAAGTGAGATATATCAGAAAAATGTCAATAAAGTGAAATAAAAATAATAACTTTTTACAAAAGTACGTAATGACATAATTTGCCTCATTGTTCGTGATACAGTCGTTTTTCAAACGGTTGTCATTTGGTCCAAGTTAATTTTCTATTTGTTATAGCAATTAATGTGGGGTTTTTTACCCGATAAAAACCTCGCTTTTTTCTGACGTTATAAATAAATGTTCTTGATAAATAAACAAATCGTGTGGTGAAATTTGCCAAAAAATATCAAAGGCTGTCAAATATAAGAATGGTGCATGATGACAGACTCGGAACATAGATTCGACACAGATTGTTAACAGACTCGGAACATAGATTCGACAGACTGCTGACAGACTCAGAACATAGAGTCGACACAGATTGTTAACAGACTCGGAACATAGATTCGACACAGAATGTTAACAGACTCGGAACATAGATTCGACACAGATTGTTAACAGACTCGGAACATAGATTCGACACAGATTGCTAACACATGTAATATGACATAGATTATTGACAGACTTGGAACATAGATTTGACACAGATTGTTGACAGACTCGGAATAAAGATTCAACACAGATTCTTGACAGACTTGGAATATATTAGATTTGACACAGTTTATTGACAGACTCGGAACATAGATTTGACGCAGATTGTTGACATACTCTGAACACATTAGATTTGACACAGATTATTGACAGACTGGAAACATAGATTTAACACAGATTATTGACAGACTCGGAACATAGATTTGACGCAGATTGTTGACATACTCTGAACACATTAGATTCGACACAGATTCTTGACAGACTCGGAATATAGATTCTACACAGATTCTTGACAGACTCAGAACATATTAGATTTGACACAGATTATTGATAGACTCGGATCATATATTTGACACAGATTGTTGACATACTCTGAACACATTAGATTCGACACAGATTGTTGACAGACTCGGAACATATTCGATTTGACACAGATTGTTGACAGACTCGAAACATAGATTTGACACAGATTATTGACAGACTTGGAATATAGATTTGACGTAGATTGTTGACATACTCTGAACATATTAGATTCGACACAGATTGTTGACAGACTCGGAATATAGATTCGACACAGATTCTTGACAGACTCGGAACATATTAGATTTGACACAGATTCTTGACAGACTCGAAACATAGATTTGACAGATTCTTGACAGACTCGGAATATAGATTTGACGCAGATGGTTAACAGACTTGAGCTCGGAACATATTAGATTTGACACAGATTGTTGACAGACTCGGAACATAGATTTGACACAGATTGTTGACAGACTCGGAACATAGATTCGACACAGATTGTTGTCAGACTCGGAACATAGATTTGACACAGATTGTTGACAGACTTGGAACATAGATTTGACACAGATTGTTGACAGACTCGGAAGATAGATTTGACACAGATTGTTGACAGACTCGGAACATAGATTTGACACAGATTGTTGACAGACTCGGAAGATAGATTTGACACAGATTGTTGACAGACTCGGAACATATTTGATTCGACACAGCTTGTTGACAGACTTGGAACATAGATTTGACACAGATTGTTGACAGACTCGGAACATACATTCGACACAGATTGCTGACAGACTCGGAACATACATTCGATACAGATTAAATCTTGCTATTTTTATTATCAATTATAGCTTTAATCGATTTATTGTTGCTAGAGGCAAACACTTTTCATTCAAAATGCCAATGAAATGTTCTATTTTGAGACACCAAAACAGTCCTCTATATGCAATGATATGTAAAAGGCGAAGTTTTCGTTACATTGCGGAAGTACCATGAAATAGATATACTAGTAGATCCTTTTAATATATTGCTGGGAAACCGTTTACCTTTATCCCATTTTTCCTTCCTACATTTCTTACGACAATACAGAATTTTAAGGTGAATTAAGGGTAAATGTTTTAAATAGATTTCCGCTATTTGAGGTAATTCATGGTACAAATATATCACAAAAATTTACAAATTTAACTAATCGATGACAAAATTTCAGAAAAATACTCTTTGATGTCCCTTTTTTTGGTGTAACGTCGTGTTGTATGAACATCGTGCACAACGCCTTAGCGCATTAATATCCTTTATTTGCGAAATATATGAGTAAGGTACGTATGGGGTGTGAAAATGAAAATTAGACAGCAACCCAATGACACGAACAGCGAAAAGACACGTTGATACTGACATACAAATGTACGATTAACAGGACAATCAGTCATAATAAAAACCAAAACTACACATTGAAATGTACAAATGACAAAAGACAACTAATTGCAAGCGTTTGAACAGTTGATAGACTTGAACTAGTTTTATTTTAGGAACTTCATAACACTAATATAATGTCGAACAATGGACAAACAAATGTAGAAATATACAATATTCGGTCACTGCACGTCAGAAACATATCAACGTGTATGCATGAGGCTTGAAAACAGTCGAAGGGCGAGGTTTACCGAGCTGTTCAACTGTTTTGTGTCGAATACAGCAAGTTGATATCTAACGAACCCAAAATTTTGAAGAAAAATGACGTGGTCACGTTGTTTATGTCCGCCGGAAGTTTATTCCGGATATGAAACACAAATGATGTGTACATGAACCAACGACAACCACTGACTTACAGGCTCCTTCCTGGCTTGGGACAGGCACATACAGAATGTGCAGGGTTAAACTATAGTTTGAAGGCGCAAACCTTGAACAGTGATGTAACAAACATGACAGAGCAACATTAGAAAACAAAAATGTGTCCATAATACACGGATGCCCAAATCCGCCACATCATTTTCTATGTCCAATGGACCGTGAAAATGTGAAACAATCTCTAATTTGGCATTACATGTAGAAAGATAATATCATAAAGAACATGTGTACTAAGTTTCAAGTTGATTGGACTTCAACTTCATCAAAAACTACCTCGACCAAAAACTTTAACATGAAGCGGGACAGACGGACGAACGGACGGTACGACGGACGAACGGACGCACAGACCAGAAAACATAATGCCCATAAATGGGGCATAAAAATATGAAAAAAAATCTGTTGAGAAGAGCTTAACTCGTCAGATTGATACAAAACAGAAATACATTTAACAAAAAACAGAGTGGTAGGGTATTTATCCATCCCCAGAACAACAAAATACAGCTTTGTATACAACCCAGGGACAACTCGCAGTTACTGAAAGCCAGGTCAGAGTCAATAATATCAAATAATAAAAAAATATGTAAGAGTATTTTAGACACAAACGACTTCTGCTTCTAAATTCTTACTCATTAAATTGACTCAAATTCTTAAATTTGACGTATTGCATAGTTTTAAAAGTTAACGAACAACTGACGCCAACGACGGCCGATAACATAAGATGGACGTTAGTGATGGGGAAAGATCACCTGCATGGGCATTCGAAATGAATAATTCAACAGTTGACTGAAAAATGCTAATTATTATAAGAAATTCTTTAGCCCTATTTACATATTACCTAACTTTCTTTAGTTTGGAACAGATTTTTTTTCTTCATACTTGACCTTTTATTAATCGTTCATCAAGATGGAGAGCATCAATCAAAGCATTTTTCTTTTGATAAATATAAACAATGCATGTGCATCCAACAAACGCCCAGTGGCAGATTCGGGGGAGGGGGTTTGTTGAGGGTGTACCACTTACTGTTAAAAAAAATACAACATTTTGCTAAAATTTAAATTTGTTCACCATTTTGGACAATTACACCCCTATCTTGGACCCTCAATACGCCCCTAATGTGGGTATTCAACTACATGTATATCTATACCAATTAATGCTTTATTTACTGCTGTTGATTTCATAGGAGTACACACTCATTTTTAATTCGGAGTATTGCCAAAAAATATTCTGTTTATACTACGTAAGAAAGCAATGATTTCGTTTGTTTAAAAAAAAAGAATATAAATGTGTCCATTTGTTGAAACACAAATTTTACAATAAACAAGAATAAAAAAAAACAATACCCGGTCCCCTTAAAGTTAAACATGTTAAATGGTTGTTGCCTTCAAACAATCACCTTGTAAAAAAGATTATGTTCTTCTCATATATGTTATGATGGTATGATACTAAACCCCTAACGGGAAGGATTGTGCCTGATATTCATATGATGAAATCATAATCTTTCAGTCAGTTTAATTGAAGTCAGGAGCTGGCATGTCAGTTAACTGCTCCATGTAGTAGTCTGTTGTTATTTATGTATTATTGTCATTTTGTTTATCATGGTTTATTTTCTTTGGTTACATCTTCTGACATCAGACTCGGACTTCTCTTGAACTGAATTTTAATGTGCGTATTGTTATGCGTTTACTTTTCTACTTGGCTCGAGGTATAGGGGGAGGGTTGAGATCTCACAAACATGTTTAACCCCGCATTTTTGCGCCTGTCCCCAAGTCAGGAGCCTCTGGCCTTTGTTAGTCTTGCGTTATTTTAATTTTAGTTTCTTGTGTACAATTTGGAAATTAGGATGGCGTTCATTATCATTGAACTAGTATATATTTGTTTAGGGGCCAGCTGAAGGACGCCTCCGGGTGCGGGAATTTTTCGCTACATTGAAGACCTGTTGGTGACCTTCTGCTGTTGTTTTTTTCTATGGTCGGGTTGTTGTCTCTTTGGCACATTCCCCATTTCCATTCTCAATTTTATCTCTGTCTCTCTCTCTCTGCACCTTAAAGAACGTTTATTTTCCTTTCGAATAGGAATGAAATATTCGCCACTGTACGTTAAGAAAACTATATCAATTAAATTAATTTCCTTGGCAAAAAGTTTAATAAAAAAATGCCAAAACGATTTGACTAATCCTTACGGTATTTCGTGTAACAAAATATAAAAAAAACCACACGAATTGTTTTATTGTGATAGCACTGTGACTTAGTATACATATTTGGCACAATTTTTATCTCTTTCCACAAAACAGCATAATGCGAGACATACATGCTGTAGGTGTGCTAAACTATTCGTATGAAGTTTTATATTTCAGTATATGAAAAATCCCTGGATGCTTCATACCTTTTTGCACAAGTATATATGCATTAGCATGACTACGCTACGCAGTTTCATATGTTCATTGTGTCTGCCCAAATTTTCGTAGTTCAGCGACTGCTTCAACCCTGTATATATTTTTGTCATATGAATATGAGAAATAGGAAAACTATATTTGGTAAGTCGGATCTAGATCAGTGAGCAAGGTTAAGTTTTCGCAGTCATTTTCTATATATATATATACAATATATAAATGCTATATGCAATATATTTAATATATTTGAACATAATTTTAAGGTGTATACTGTCTGGTAGGGTTATATATGTACCCTTGGCCGTAGGTATATGTACAGACTACAGTAATGTTGTTTTTCTTAGACAAAGAGCAGGGAACCAGGTCAAGAGTACCCATGTCTGATAGTGATTATATACAGTGATGGTTTACTTTCAGTATATAAAAAAAAGATGTGGTATGATTGCCAATGAGACAACAGTCTCAAGAAGAGACCAAATGACGCAGAAATTAAGAGCTACAACCATCATGACCATGACAACTGTACCCCTAACATGGGAGTAAACCATAAGACATATATAGCAGATGCATGGTGATGATTCACAGTTATGATTAGTCTCAATATCTTAATATTAAAAAAAAACTTGCTTCATCAATTCTCGCGCAAGTTTGTGCAATCGTGGTTAACATAAGTAATATATCGGGACGTAAGTATATATCTTGAACTATATTTATTTATTTTCAAATACTAACTGCCTGTTTTATTCGCGATACGCTAACATTTTAAACAAGAATGTGTCCTCAGTACACGAATGCCCCACTCGCACTATCATTTTCCATGTTCAGTGGACCGTGAAATTAGGGTAAAAACTCTAATTTGGCATTAAAATTAGAAAGATCATATCATAGGGAACATGTGTACTAAGTTTGAAGTCGATTGGACTTCAACTTCATCAAAAACTACCTTGACCAAAAACTTTAACCTGGAGCGGGACAGACGGACGAACAGACAGACAGACAGACAGACGGACGGACGCACAGACCAGAAAACATAATGCCCCTCTACTATCGTAGGTGGGGCATAAAAATACATTAAATTCAGAATAGAAGACCGTTTTATCGGATAAAACATAGACTCTAAACCATTAAACAAAAGACCATTCACATTTTATCAAAATTTTTGTAGTATTATAATCGTAATTTAATGACAAAATTTATATAATATTTTATTATTTTTATTGACAATGAACTTGTCTGAGTAAAGAGACCGATCGGGGACACTCCACTCCTAAATCCGCCACCGAGCTCTATTGAGAGAGATCAAATAACTGGGAATTCTGTTGTATTCATTTAACTTTAAAATTACACCGTATTTTGGGTGTTCTTATTCAATTTTAGGATCTTTAAGGGGTTTCAAAGTTTACAATTTAGAAAGATAATGTTTGATTTGATTTGTTTGGTTTTTTTTGGGGTATTTTTTTTGGGAAAGGGCAATGTATTTGAAATGCCATTTTCCTTTGTTAGTCAATGAAATGAAAGAATAAACTAGAGGCTCTAAAGAGCCTGTGTCGCTCACCTTGGTCTATGTGCATATTAAACAAAGGACACAAATGGATTCATGACAAAATTGTATTTTGGTGATGGTGATGTGTTTGAAGTTCTTACTTTACTGAACGATTTTGCTTCTTACAATTATATCTATAATGAACTTTGCCCATTAGTAACAGAGAACTATATTTGGTAAAAATTTACATATATTTACCAAATTAATGAAAATTGTTAAAAATTGACTATAAAGGGCAATAACTCCTTAAGGGGTCAATTGACCATTTAGGTCATGTTGACTTATTTGTAGATCTTACTTTGCTGAACATTATTGCTGTTTACAGTTTATCGCTATCTATAATAGTATTCAAGATAACCAAAAACGGCAAAATTTCTTTAAAAATTACCAATTGGAGGGCAGCAACCCAACAACCAGTTGTCCAATTCATCTGAAAAATTCAGGGCAGATAGATATTGACTTGATTAACAATTTAACTTCTTGTCAGATTTGCTCTAGATGCTTTGAATTCATAGTTATAAGCCAAAAACTGCATTTTACCCCTATGTTCTATTTTTAGCCGTGGCGGCCATCTTGGTTGAATGGCCAGGTCATCGGACACATTTTTCAAACTAGATACCCCAAAGATGATTGTGGCCTAGTAGTTTCAGTGGAGATTTTGTAAAAGATTACTTAGATTTATGAAAAATGGTTAAAGATTGACTATAAAGGGCAATAACTCCTAAAGAGGTCAACTGACCATTTTGGTCATGTTGACTTATTTGTAGATCTTACTTTGCTGAACATTATTGCTGTTTACAATTTATCTCTATCTATAATAATATTCAAGATAATAACCAAAAACAGCAAAATTTCCTCAAAATTACCAATTCAGGGGCAGCAACCCAACAACCGATTGACCGATTCATCTGAAAATTTCAGGGCAGATAGATCTTGACCTGATAAACATTTTTATCCCATGTCAGATTTCCTCAAAATGCTTTGGTTTTTGAGTTATAAGCCAAAAACTGCATTTTACCCCTATGTTCTATTTTTAGCGGTGGCGGCCATCTTGGTTGGTTGACCAGGTCACGCCACACATTTTTTAAACTAGATACCCCAAAGATGATTGTGGCCAAGTTTGGATTAATTTGGCCCAATAGTTTCAGAGGAGAAGATTTTTGTAAAAGATTAATTTAATTTATAAAAAATGGTTAAAATTGACTATAAAGGGCAATAACTCCTAAACGGGTCAACTGACCATTTTGGTCATGTTGACTTATTTGTAGATCTTACTTTGCTGAACATTATTGCTGTTTACAGTTTATCTCTATCTATAATAATATTCAAGATAATAACCAAAAACAGCAAATTTCCTCAAAATTACCAATTCAGGGGCAGCAACCCAACAACCGATTGACTGATTCATCTGAAAATTTCAGGGCAGATAGATCTTGACCTGATAAACATTTTTATCCCATGTCAGATTTCCTCAAAATGCTTTGGTTTTTGAGTTATAAGCCAAAAACTGCATTTTACCCCTTTGTTCTATTTTTAGCCGTGGCGGCCATCTTGGTTGGTTGACCAGGTCACGCCACACATTTTTTAAACTATATACCCCAATGATGATTTTGGCCAAGTTTGGATTAATTTGGCCCAGTAGTCTCAGAGGAGAAGATTTTTGTAAAAGATTACTTTAATTAACGAAAAATGGTTAAAAATTGACTATAAAGGGCAATAACTCCTAAACGGGTCAACTGACCATTTTGGTCATGTTGACTTATTTGTAGATCTTACTTTGCTGAACATTATTGCTGTTTACAGTTTATCTCTATCTATAATAATATTCAAGATAATAACCAAAAACAGCAAAATTTCCTCAAAATTACCAATTCAGGGGTAGCAACCCAACAACCGATTGACCGATTCATCTGAAAATTTCAGGGCAGTTAGATCTTGACCTGATAAACATTTTTACCCCTGTCAGATTTGCTCTAAATGCTTTGGTTTTTGAGTTATAAGCCAAAAACTGCATTTTACCCCTATGTTCTATTTTTAGCCGTGGCGGCCATCTTGGTTGGTTGACCGGGTCACGCCACACATTTTTTAAACTAGATACCCCAGTGATGATTGTGGCCAAGTTTGGTTTGATTTGGCCCAGTAGTTTCAGAGGAGAAGATTTTTGTAAAAGTTAACGACGACGGACGCAGGACGACGGACGCCGGACGCAAAGTGATGGGAAAAGCTCACTTGGCCCTTCGGGCCAGGTGAGCTAAAAAGGGGGAGGTGAATGAGATCAATTCTAAGAGATATTTTTCTTTCACTGATGACGAGTCTGTGTTTAGCAAATTAATTTTGTGGAGTTGTCTCCTTCCCCTTTTTAGCTCACCTGGCCTAAAAGGCCTTGAGTGAGTTTATCTTATCACTTGGCGGTGTCCATCAAACGTCGTCCGTCGTTGTCGTTCATTAACTTTCACAATCATAATCTCCTCAAAAACTCCTGTGCAAAATTTAATAAAACTTGGCCACAATCATCATAAGGGTATCTAGTTTAAGATATGTGTCCGACATCCTGGCCCGCCAACAAAGATGGCTGCCATGGCTGAAAATAGAACATAATATTGAATTGCAGATTTTGGCCTATATCTCCGAATCAATTTGCATTTAGACAAAGCTGACATTGGGTTAAATTGTTTATGTGGTCATGTCTTCATGTATCTGGCCTGAAATTTTCAGAAAAATCAGCCAAATTTTTGTTGGGTTTCTGATTCTGAATTGGTAATCTTAAAGTAATTTGAGTTTTTGCTTATTATCTTGAATAGTATTATAGATGGAGATAAACTGTATTATGTTCAGCAAAGTAAGACCTATAAATAAGTCAAAATTGTCAATTAAGGAGTTATTGCCTTTTAAAGTCATTTTTTTACATTTTTTAATGTAATTATTTACAAAAATCTTCTCCTCTGAAACAATTGAGACATATTTAACCAAATTTTTCACAATCATCATTAGGGTATTTAGTTTAAAATATGTGTCCGATGAACCCGCCTGCAAACCTACATTGCGAACATGGCTAAAAACAGAACATAGGGGTATAATGCAGATTTTGGCTTATATCTCTGAAACTAAAGCCAGAGTATATTAGTTGCATTATTTAATGCATCGATTGTAAACAAATATACCAGGTGAGCGACACAGCCTCTAGTGAGGTCTCATTGGGGGGGGGGGGGGAGGGGGGGGGGTCTGATCCCGGATCCCGCTTATTGTTTTGTCAGATTCCCGTATCACGCTTAACACTATGTTGGTAAGAAATTCTCATTTTTTTTTTTGTAATTTTCCGTGTCGCGCTAGACTTCATTTCACGTTTTCACGGTACAATAATTTGACTTTCACGCGTCACGCTTAGAAAAAATCGGTTATCCCGCTTTACGCTTAGACGCCAATGAGACGCACTTTAAAGCATGAATATCCAATTTAACAAATGACGTTGCATGTCTTGGTCCATACTTGGCAATTATTTAGGCGGGAAGTCATCTTAGTACCATAACAGTCTTGATTAAGATTACGGAAATATGACAAAACTTATAGAATATTCAAAGTGAAGAATTCCTCAAACGGGTCTTTCATAGATATGATTCGTCAATTGTACGTGCCTTTCGTCAAAAATTGTATTACAGAAAACTCTAGTAAAACGTTTATGTAAAACTCCATTCTGTGTAGGACTTGCATGCATACACAAATCCAGTTTGCAATATTGGCAAAATCGAGATATTGGGTTTTACAATAGTAGATGGAATTTTAAACAATTTACATGTACGTACGACGGATGCCGACGGACACCAAGTTATCGCAATCGTTTGATGTTTGCTAGACCTTTAAGGATCAATATTAGCTAAAAAGAAAATATATAATAAATGTAAAAGATGAATTTATTATGACTTGACCTTGTCCAAAGTTTTAAGAGCACGAAAAGTAACACATGGTGTTGTAGGGATCACAGTGACCACGGTGACCTGATTAATCAGAAGGATGTTAACTCACAAATATTCCTCTGCGGTCAATAAAGCAGCTGGAATTAACGTGCATATAAACATTTATTATTCCATGTAACCCCGCTCCCCTTCTTGAAATCTTCCTGACTTAATTTATTAAATACATATAATACCTTTGATTATTTAGCCTGAATATTATAAAGTTCATGTATTACTACTTTATAACCAGGCGATCATCTTTTATTTCTATACGAGAAAAAATAAATAATCAAAAAATAATTTTATATGGGTAAAAATAAGAAAATAGAATAAATTCTAGAGTATTTGACAGGGCTTGCAATTAAATTGAGGCGTGAGTATGTGTTATAAGTATGAATCCTAATTGAAGCCGGGGTTGCTCACTAATTTGCCAAAAAAATGTGTTCTTAAATTTTATATTAAACAAATGTTAAATAAAACTTAGTTCAACACGTTGAAGTTAAACAATTATTTAATTTAAACCAGCACTACAAATTGAATTAAAATTCTTCATTCATTTGTGTTTAGTATATAAACATGAAACGCTCATTCAATATGATATTTTTGAAAGTCCTATGGAAATCATTTTTCTTTTTCTAATAATTAAACACTTCACTGTCATGACTGCATGTAGGCTCCAAAGTTGTCTTACTGACTCAGTTTATCTTGTAATCGAAAAAGGGACACCATAAAAACACGTCTTCCCATTCATTAGTATAGAAGCATATATTGACACATTCCCCATTTCCATTCTCAATTTTATGCATATGTTTTAGACTCCTGCTGGTATTACAGAAGACAGAGATTCTCAGAATGGCTCCAGTTCATCGTTTGAGAGGCGACGACTCAAGCGCAGGGGTCTACATATGTAGGTATGTTTGTTCGGGATGTATAAATAAACAGCCACATCCGCTCTTGTTTTATGAATATGTTTAATCCGATGACCTCGGGTACAGAAAGCACCACAATGGCCTCGTCTTTAAAAAAAACTATCGCGACAACTCTCATAGGTGTCCGTAAATGCCCTGTTGCAATGACTTATTTCTGATGCTATCAAACATTCCTCTTTGAGTAGAGACGAGGCACATACAAATGCCTCCAGAGTTTGACTGTTAATTATAGCAAGAAAAAGTTTTAAAAAAAAACAGACGAACAATAGTGATTTATTTTATTTAAAATAAATAAGATGTGGTATGATTTACAATGAGACAACTGTCCACAAGAGACAAAACGACACAGAAATTAGAATATACAAAAATATGAAATACAAAAAGAGGTTGATCTTTTGCTCTTTTAACATGTTCATGTTTAAAGCTAACTATATGGTATGTGTTTTCTCATTATTGAATGACTTACATATCTTACATTAAAATAGTTGACATCCTTGTAGTTGTTGAGCTTTTTGTTGGAGAGTTGTCTCATTGGCATTCATACCGCGTCTTCTTGTTTTTATATTAGTATAGATAATTACTTTCTGCGGAAGAGCAGATTTTTGCAGCCTATTCAATTATTGACAAAACACTAAAATTGAGAATGGAAATGGGGGATGTGTTAAAGAGACAACAGCCCGACTAAATAGCAGACAACAGCCGAAGGCTGCCAATGGGTCTTCAGTGCAGCGAGAAACTCCCACAGATCCGAAAACTGTGCTCTAGCTACAAATATTACGTCATTCTTTTATCAAGTTTCTGAGAATAAGATTACGGAAATATTTGTTTGAATGACAAGGAGATTGCAATATTTCTTCCAAGAGTTAGGTATAATGAAATCTTGAGTTTGGTTACTTCCTGTTTTTGAATCTCTGTCTTATTAAAACGGATATAATACTGGATATATATTGATCACAGATAATGTGGTGGCAACAAACAGACCCAATTGAACGGCATCTGAAATCTAGCATAAACATGTTAAACTAATGAAATATTCTTCAAAGTTTACACCTTCAATTATGATAAGCAATGTACAATTTGTAATTGTAATTGACATGCATGTGATCGAAAAAAAAATATTAGTAAAATGATTAAAGATGGGAAATTATATCCAATATTGTATTTTATTTGAAGGTTCATAACTACCCGGTATATAAAGGAGGAACTAGAAGTTGGAATCCACAAGATCAGAAGGCGATACACCATTGGAAAGACAATTCTATAGTTAGCGTGTAAAAAAAAAGTTGAAAAGTTGTTAAACCTGAGCGGGTATATAACGCTGGATTATATAACACGCAAAAAAATATGCTTAAACAGCACAAAACTTGCACAGAGGAGTTCACTGCAACTAACTTGTCCTGGGATATGTCCATAGCATTTGTTACTTATGTTACATATTAGTCGGCTTACTTTATAAATGAATGAGTTGATGTAATGTCTAGAGCGGTTTTCAGATCAGCAAGGCTCTTAATTATTTATTCCCGTTGAATATATAATGTGTAATCATTCATTTATATGTCTTTTATTCACTGAAATGATTTTATTTTTGGTACGGTGCTTCTAATTTTTCAAGTATACGAGGCAAGCATTTTTCTAACATGACATGCCATGATATGATTATGCTTTTTTAATATTCTTGTTTTCAGTTAGTGTTTGATCCAGTTAACCATATACTAATATATTTATATAAGAAAAATACAATAAAAACTGTGATCTTATGAATATTCTGATGTATCCAATAAAGCTTCGCCTTTTATTTAAACGAATTACCTTATTGCTATGGTTATTCATCATTTTAAGAGGAATAAAGTTTAAACACAAATATATCAGATTTATTTAGCATGCACGGTTAATGTATTTCAGAGCACACTGAGCTATATATGTGCTAAAGCCTTTTAATTTTTGAAAGATGCTATTCTCAATGATGAAATGTGCATTTCAAACAAAAGGTACTTTTAACAGAATTCTGATAAGTCTGTCGCATCTAATAGCAATTTAATCATGAAATAGCTTTACAGAATTCTCATAAGCCTATAGCATCTAATAACAATGTAATTCTTAACAGAATTCTGATAAGACTATAGCATCCAATACCAATACAGTTCTTAACAGAATTCTGAGAAGACTATACTAGCATCTAATATCAATCTAATTCTTAACATAATTCTGATAAGACTATAGCATCCAATACCAATACAATTCTTAACAGAATTCTGACAAGACTATACTAGTATCTAATACCAATATAATTCTACCTTATAATTCTTAACAGAATTCTGATAAGACTATACTAGCATCTAATACCAATATAATTCTTAACAGAATTCTGATAAGACTATAGCATCTAATACCAATATAATTCTTAACAGAATTCTGATAAGACTATATCATCTATTACCAATATAATTCTTAACGAAATTCCGATAGGACTATAGCATCTAATACCAATATAATTCTTAAAAGAATTCTGATATATAGGACTATAGCATCTAATACCAATATAATTCTTAACAAAATTCTGATAAGACTATAGCATCTTATAACAATTCAATTCTTATCAGAAATCTGACAAGACTATAGCATCCAGTTCCATGCAATGCAAATCTTAACAGAATTCTGATAAGATGGTCGCATCAAATACGGAATTGAATGTAATTTTAACAGAATTCTGATAAGACTACAACATACAAAACCAATGTAATTCTTTACAGAGTTCTAACAAGACGGTCGCATCAAATACCAAATTGAATGTAATTCTTAACAAAATTCTGATCGACTACAGTATCCAATACCAGTGTAATTCTGTAAAGAATTCTAATAAGAATAAAGATTCATAAGTCTTTTATTATAAAGCTTCGATAGTTTAATTTAATTCATAAATCAAGGGGTCTTAACAAAATTAAAATAACATTGCAGCTTATCAGAAGTGTTGAACATGCTAAACGGATATTTTGTTTGTGCAATAGATCTGAGGAGTACAGTGAACTGTTTGATAACAGCAATATGCAATTTGTCTTTGAATATCAAAGTTCCTGTAGTGACTAGTTAGAAAATGTCTCTTTTTTAACTTGCCAGACCCAGAATTTGATCATTTGGAAATAATCAATTGCAAATGGAAGCTGTTTTAATTTGCTTAGATTGATCATGAAAAAACACATTTTTGTGCATAAAAGTAATCTATGAGACAGATGGGAAGATAAGATTTTTAAAATAAAATTTAGAAAGGAAATGGGGAATGTGTCAAAGCTACAACATCCCGACCATAGAGTAGACAACAGCGGAAGGCCACCAATGGCTTTAAGTTAAGTTTCCCTAACTTAAGTGTTTACTAAGGAAAATCTTAACTTAAGTAGCTTTATGCATCCGGGCCCTGCCTTTTACAAACCCTTTTTGGTCGGGATGTATAAGCTTAGGAAAGACTATTTTTAATCTTTCTGCTAGTATTTTAGCTATAATTGTATAATCGCAATAGTGTAAGAGGGCGCCAGTTTCGTATGTTTTCTCGTTCCTCGCCCTTTAATAATAATGTTAAAACTCCTTTATATTGCGAGTCCGACAATGTTTATTCATTAAATATTTCTTGCAATAACGTACAAAATTCTTCTTAAATGATATTCCAAAATATTGCATAAAATTCCGATATGATCCCGTCTTCCCCTTGGGATTTATTTGTTTTAATAATTTTTAGAACATTTATTTCCTCCGCGGTAATATCACGGTCAAGTTATTTTTTGTCGTCATCGTTTAGTTTATTTTCGATGTAACTGGTTAAATCTTTAGCACTTTCCAAATTCCATCCCTCGTAGATAAATAAATTTGAGTAAAATCTAACTTGTTCATTTAGTATTTCGTCTATATTGTATTTATAATGCCCATTATCTGTTTTTATTCGACTCCATAATTTATTTTTTCAGTTTTGCTTTTCGAGATTGAAAAAGTAGCTCGACGATTTTTTCCCTTCTTCTGCCCATTTTACACGCGCCCTTATTTTAGATGCCTCTGATTTGTTCTCATAGTAATTTTCAATTAGTGATTCTATTTCTGATATCTTATTTTCAACCTCCCCAGCCGTAGTACTATTTAATTTGAACTTTTGTAATTTCTTTTCAAGGTTGATAATATAACTTTTTTGAAAATTTTGTTTAATGTTTTTACATACTTCAATTGTTAACTTTTTTATTTGTGATTGAGTTACATCACGCCAATCTTGGATTTTGTTCAAACCTACTTTTGTTCATTTTTCCAGGTTTCCCACCAAATTTTAAATGCATTCTTAAATTCTTGACTTTTAATTGTATTTATATTCATTATCCATATACCCGGACGTCTTTGTATTTCATCAAGTTTTAATTTGAATGACGCAAGATCATAATCGTTAAGGACAATGCGCGATACTAACATTGTAAACTTTATTTGACAGATTTTTATCACAAAAAGATATAGTCTATTGTAGAGTTAGAATTTCCTCTCTAAAACGTATACCGTTTATCTTTTGGATATCTTTCTCTCCTAATATCCATGATATCTGTTAGATCATATTGTGACAATAAAAAAGGTAATTCCTTTGTACCAATGTCATCACGATTATGAGAGGGATTTCTATCAATTGTTTTGTCAAGAGTACAGTTAAAATCCCCTACCAAAATATTGTAATGGTCTACACTATTGTCTGTAAAATTACCAAAAAAATTATGAAATGATTCAAAAAGCCGTTTCCTCTCGATGCCACTATTGTTGCCATATATATTTGAAATATGATAAATTGCACTTTCCGTTTTGATGCTACAGTTCTTATTCGACCGTTTTGCGGGTTACTATTATCAAACACGACTTCGCCGGGAACATTTTTTGTTGGTAAAATAGAGACACCACGAGAATCACTGGTTCCGTAATTGCAAACATTTTGCCATTGCGTTATATCATTTACTGTGCAATGCGTTTCTTGTAGACAAATTAAATCATATTTTTGTTAGCTAACCAATTAAAAACTAAATTACGTTTCTTTTTATCACGCGTACGTAAGCCGTTCACATTCAATTCAAAAGTACACGATTTGATTTACATTTTAACATCACTATGCCTCGTTGATTTAATTGAAAGTTCACGGTCAACGCCACCGTTTTAAGTTTACATTCAATTTTACGAGTCATTGACAAATTATAACAATACACATTTAGTGAACACATTTCAAATTTTTCAACTTAAGTAACAACAATACAGATACAGCGCTACAGTTTGAAGTACAATAGATAGAAAAATAATCTGAAATAATAATTCAAAAGCTGCAAATCAGTAGAATAAAACATATGTACATATAACATTTTTGGATTGATTATTTTTTATTGTTTTACATAAAAAGCAGCAAATACGATAGTAATTTCGGTTTGTGTATTACCACTCATATTCATCTGAGGAAGCAGGTTTACTTTGTTTACTATATTTCTCTGCAGACATTATGTCACTAAGTTTGCGCTTGGTGTCACAAGCACGAGGAGTGTTCTGAATTTATGACATCTTAGGGTGAAGAAATGCACGTAGTTTGACACGAATTGTTTGGGGCCCTTCAATTTTGATGTGAACTCCACTAGTATCTGTTTTTTCGTAAAGCGCCTTAACCACGTTACCATTGTTTGTGAAGATATCGTCTACATCAATATAGGTATCTACTTCATGAAGTGTGTTCCTTTATTTTAGTTTATATATCGGTTTTGTTTTTCGCTTGATGAGTATTTTTGGTAGTTCAGGGGTATAGAAATAAATGACAGAATTTTCTTATACTTTGCCAAAGATTTTACTATGCTTGTAAAATATGGGTCACCGTGTTATTTTTCAAGGTACGAGTCGTTCAAAATTGCCTTAATTTGCTTAGATTGATCAGGAAAAAAAACACATTTTTGTGCATAAAAGTAATCTATGAGACAGATGGGAAGATAGTTTTTATAAAATAAAATTGAAAAAAGGAAATGGGGAATGTGTCAAAGCGACAACAACCCGACCATAGAACAGACAACAGCCGAAGGCCACCAATTGGTCTTCAATGTAGCGAAAAAATCCCGCACCCGTAGGCGTCCTTCAGCTGACCCCTTAAAAAATATTGTAAGCCACCCGAGAGCATCCTGTCCTATACTCGGTAGTTTACTTTAATAACACTTAAATACAGTGTGTGACTCATGTAGCTACTCTACATTTGTATTAAACTTCCCAAATTACTTGTCAGGTATGGTCTTCGGAATGTTTAATATGTATGTATTGAGCAATCCCTTGTATTCGAGTGTTACTGAGCTAATTTTGTTCCTAACGGCTTTCCATAGTTTTTATGTTTGAACGAGCGTCCTCCAACATCTATTGTTTTCATCAGTGTAAATTCATGTGCTTTTTGTATGTGTCCAAGTTCAATAAAATAAAGTTATCTTTCCAATGTTAACAGTTTTTATTTGTTCACTGTTAAAAGTATGTAACATTATAACATCGTAAAACTATATAAATAAACAGTTGCGTTCAAGTGTACTGAATCATAAATCCTTAAATACATATTTGTGGTGTCCGACGTGGTGGGAGATAGCTTACTGTACAAAAGACGGCTAATTACATATCATTAAACTTCATTATGTTATCCTTATTCTCACCTAAAGGTTATTGTTACTTTATTTGTTTTCCAAGGTTTGAACTTGCCGCCAGCAAAACTTTGGGCTATCTGCCATTGCTGAGTGCTCGCGCGTTTATATACTAAATTGTAATTGTCACGTGACATACTAATCCAATGGAAACTTGTCCTTTCCGGGAAGCCGGAACTATAAAAATTTCAGATAATGAAAAACATGATATACATATCATCTTAAGTTGTCCGAACATTGTCCTTATACATAAAATATCAAAACAAAGCTATAGCATCTGAAATATCGACAAAGAAGCTTGAAATAAACAATCGGACACCACTGCGCGCGCATTGATTTAGCAGACGATCTGCGTAATTACATAATACGTAAATAACATACAACATAGTTCCTTTCAACCATCTAAATATTTACAATATATTTGTGTCCGGCAGGGTATACTTATTAAAAATCTTATCTGTGGTATTAAAAGTACAATATTAGATCAAATGTCCAGGGGACGAATTGGTATTTAAAGATATCAAAACACATGTTTCGATCCCCACAAAATGGCAGACGACAAAGTCTCCGTAAATAAACAATTCAATTGAAGTATTTTCCTATGTATATCAGGCATATTAGACGTTTAAATATGAATATTTGGTTACAAGAAATGATCCTTAAATCTGGAATTACATGATATAAAGCATGTAGAAGGTAAGCCATGAGTAATTACATACATTCCCTGCCGTAACACTTGTACAACAAAAAATGTAAACAAATGAAAAATTCATTTCACTTCCAGTGTTTTACGCATTAAAAATTTGTTATCCTTGATAATTGTCAACATCATCTTGAACCTATATACAAACATGAACTAGAAATTCATATCATAGCTGATAAAATGCTTCCTCCCTTTTTATTTGGTAAACAAAAAAATGAAACTTTGGCCTGTGAAATCCATACATAAAAAATAGTAAATTAATGCCATATCTTTGATTAAAAAAATGTTTTACTTGCTCGTGCGAGCCAAGTTACTATGCGTAAGAACACAACCGTTATGTTTAAAAGAATAATATTTCCTTTTTCTGAATTTATAATATCATAACAAGTACTTCCAATGCCTTACAATATGTACTAGTACAGTGATAATGGACGTCATACTAATATTTATCAAAGGTACCTGAATTATAATTTAGTACGCAAGACGCGCGTTTCGTCTACATAAGACTCATCAGTGACGCTCATATCAAAATATTTATAAAGCCAAACACAAGTACAAAGTTGAAGAGCATTGAGGATCCAAAATTCCAAAAAGTTGTGCCAAATACGGCTAAGGTAATCTATGCCTGGGATAAGAAAATCCTTAGTTTTTCGTAAAATTCAAAGTTTTGTAACAGGAAATTTATTAAAATTACCACATTATTGATATTCATGTCAACACCGAAGTGTTGACTACTGGGCTGGTGATACCCTCGGGGTTGAAACGTCCACCAGCAGTGGCATCGACCCAGTGGTGTAAATAGTTATCAAAGGTACCAGGATTATAATTTAGTACGCCAGACGCGCGTTTCGTCTACATAAGACTCATCAGTGACGCTCATATCAAAATATTTATAAAGCCAAACAAGTACAAAGTTGAAGAGCATTGAGGATCCAAAATTCCAAAAAGTTGTGCCAAATACGGCTGAGGTAATCTATGCCTGGGGCTATTATACACAAGAAACTAAAACTAAAAATCATACAAGACTAATAAAGGCGAGAGGCTCCTCACTTGGGACAGACCTCAGTCCTTAGATCTCAACCCTCCCCCTATACCTCTAGCCAATGTAGAAAAGTAAAGTCATAACAATAGAAAAAAAATAGAATGACAATAATACATAAATAACAACAGACTACTAGCAGTTAACTGACATACCAGCTCCAGACCTCATTTATAATATACTTTAGGAAAATGAAAATAAAAAATGGTGTCACCGAACTTGTTTTCTTGTTACAAGTACAAAATGAAAATTTTCCTATATGTCCACTTTAAATTTTGACCTAAAAGAGTTATCTCCCCTGAAATGGCTTATTTAAAAAAATAATTCTTAAAGCACAATATTTGTTCAAACATTTTCGATAATGCAATGAATAACTAAGTTTTCTTTATATAAATAAACAGTGTAACCAATAAATTGCAAAGCTGTCTCCAATAAAGTCAACAGTAGTATACCGCTGTTCAAAACTCATAAATCCAGGGACAAAAAACAAAATCGGGGTAACAAACTAAAACCGAGGGAAACGCATTAAATATAAGAGGAGAACAACGACATAACACCGAAACGTAACACACACAGAAACGGACCAAGCATCAGACAAAACACCACGAGAATAACAAATATAACAAGAAAACCAAATACATGAATTTGGGATAGACAAGTACCGTGCCACGTCTGATCTCAATATCTCAAAAATAAGAGAAAACACAAACGACTCAACGTTAAAATGCAACACACACAGAAACGAACAATAATATAACAATGGCCATCTTCCTGACTTGGTACAGGACACTTTTAAAGGGGAATAAAAGTGGTGAGTTGAACCTGGTTTTGTGGCATGCCAAACCTCGCACTTTAATGGCAAAAGTAAATATAACATTGAAATGACATCATAATATTACAGGACTACTATACAAATAAATAGGAGAACATATTAGACAAAGAAAAACATGATTAATAGATAACAAAAAGCATCAGGTTTAAAATTCAATACGCCAAAAACGCGCCTCATCCACACAGGACTCACAAGTGACGCCAAGATATAAAAGATCGAAAGTCCAAAGCAGATTTGGGCAAAGAACTAGACCGATTATTTACTGTGATTGTACAATTCAAGACGAAGGTTTACCCTTGAACTACCTTAACATCAGTTTCTACTGTTGCCTTTATTTAATGCAGAAAATGTAGAACACACAATATACCGAACTCCAAGGAAAATTTATAACTGAAATTTATGTATCAAATTGCAAAATCAAAAGTTCAAAGACATTTAACGTATGGAAAACAACTGTAATATCCTTGAATTGGGCCAGGAAATAATGCTCTCTCTCTCTCTCTCTCTCTCTCTCTCTCTCTCTCTCTCTCTCTCTCTCTCTCTCTCTCTCTCTCTCTCTCTCTCTCTCTCTCTCCGGCTAGATAAACACAGACTCTTGAAATCACATATCATATAAGACTAATCGCGCAAATCTTAAAACTGCTTACAACGTAGTCGTCCATTGCTAAATTGAAAATTAGTTTTTTTTTCATATTTTTACAGCGGACAAGGATTTGGAAGCCAAAATGTTCATAGGAGAGCCTACCTTGATTTCGCATTTAAAGGTTTCTGAAATACGATGGGAAAGGGTCCAACTAACAGGCGTTTTTCACCGAATTCTGGCGTCACGCAGAGGTTTGTGTTTATAACCCACAATAATGCTAATCCAGTTGCATCGGTGACGTTAAGGGAATGCAGGTGAGAACTATGTTTTTGTTTCCGTAAGAAATAGAAGGGTAGGATATATGGAGCTGCAGAAAAATTCAAGAAAATATTTGTTTTTTAAGAAATCCTTAAAACAGCACAAACGCAATTCAACAGTGTTCGACAATCCTCTGATGGGTCATTAGGAACTAGACTGACCATACATTGGCAATGGCTATAAGAGCATTCAATTTCCTACAGAAAGAATGCATGTACCAACTAGATCTTGTAAAAGGTTTATGTCAGAGCGTTGATAAATTGAATGAGCCGTGGCCGCCACAAATATCCGGCCTGGTAGTAAAGAAAAGTTGGCTTTTTTCTCAAGGAGGTCTACGATAATCAATTTCTGTTTTCGCACACTATCATACCTCTCCGAGGTCGTAATCAAAACAGACTACCGTGTCGTTCCCTTATGAGTGTTAGACTTGGGGACCAGTAGATCAGTATTGCTGCCCGCCTCAACCATGTAAATTGTCAATTACGCTATCTGTCTTGTGTCAGACATAACTTCACCCTGACACTAAAGAATGGAAAGAGGGTCAGCATCAAAAGGATATCCTCGTACTTGTAAACAGTATTTAATGGTAAGGAGCTCACTACTGTTAATCATGAATTTCTAAAGTTGTGCAAGGATATGGAGTTACCGGCATGCATCAGCTGCAACATCGCCATACTACAAAAGGGAGGGGTAGTCAAAGCACAGAAATGACACCATTACATAAACTAAGATAGGTACTCAAAATCATTTACAGTAAAACTCTTCGCTCTAAACCTATTTAAAAGTTCAAAATAGGGGGATGTATCTACATGTATAAGAAATACTAGGGCACGAACTGTAGTTGAACTAACACTGTGCAATCTTATGTTCTCCTGTGACAGTGCAGTGAGTGACTTCATGGCAGCTGCGTGCGAATGTCTCCTCAGAAAGCTGAATGATGGGTGAATCGGAACTACATCAGTCTGGGTTGTAGAAGCCTGCAAAGTAAACCAGACCAGGTTTGGTTTTCTTTACTATTTTGACCTGAGCGTCACTGATTCATCTATTGTAGACGAAACACGCGTTTGGGGTATTGAATTATAAACCTGTTACATTTGATAACTATGAGCATGTCTAAATGTTATATTCTATTGTTTATTTGTGTATTTCTCTGTCCTGGATTTTCTTCCAATTATTTCACTGTTGTCCAGTCATGTAATGTTATCATTTAGTGTTATATTTAACATTTAATTCCATCACTTGCTTAAAACAGCAAGTGCAAACTTAATTTAGACCAAAAGAAAGTATTTGTTTGTACTATATTTCTAGCCAGCACATTCATGCTTCAATCAAATATGTAGAAAATGTAACAATGCTGATAAAACCTTTGAATTTTTTTATAATGTATGAAACAATAAAACCAACGAGGTTCTCAAAGACGAAATACTAAATGGAAGTTTGAAGCTTGAATAAAGGCAACAGTAGTATACCGCTGTTCGAAAGTCATAAACAGATAAAATCACCTTTAAACTTGATATATATGATTGTGTCTGAGTGTTTCAAAATAAAAATAAATTGCTATTGTTGTTATTGATTAGATTAAAAGTCAACTAATATTATTATGTCACAATGACATTGCACGAGAATATAAAAAATAAAATTTTCAATCATTGGTACCATTTTATATAATTGCATGACTTTGACCCAAGCAGAGCTATACAACAACAGTTCATTGATGGGTGATACACGGACACTTCGGTCAAAAGGCTATTTGCCAAATCCCGTAAATGACCCTGTAATTAGAGATCCATATTTTGGTTGTCTCCCTTATGGGGGACATTAATTTGTATTTACAATGGAGAGCTAACAGAAAGAGAAAATTTACCTGTGTGTAATGTGAGTAATCTATAAGGTTTTTAAATCTTTTACTTACATTAATTTGTTGTTTAGCTAAATACTTTTGACATCAGAAATTATTTTTCATGAAACACTAGTTAATCCATCTATACATCACTTTCACTTCATCATGCTTTGCATTGGCAAAAGGGAATTTAGTCCGGTATGGAACCAGTCTACGATTGACAAAGGGAAGTAATTTGTTTGAAAAGTGTGTAATAATAGAATCAAATCGGTAATTGGCAAATGTACTATTTATTGCAATCAAAGTAGTTTTAGTTTTAAACTAGTTTGTAAAACTATTCGTTTATCGTTTATTATCACAAACCGGTTAAAACTGGTTGAAACTCAATTTGATTTTCTTGTTTATCACGAGCAGACTAAAAATTATTCTTGAATATAAACAGACTGCTCGTGGTGAAGTTTCGGTTCGGTTTCTTCAATAAATTTGGAGACGTCGAAAAAAATGTTGAGACTTGAATTAGAAGATACAGAAAGCATGCAATATATTTGCGACCAAGACGAGAAAGGTAAATGGATTATATATTTTCATGAATCTATAAAAATGAGAGATATGGACTGATTGCCAATAAGACATCTATACATAACAATTAAAATGAAGTAGCTTTAAGCTAACATGTGATTTGGTGATCTACCAAAAGATTTCAAATCGGATTCCTTGTGTATTCAAACATAAATCTTAACATATCAGTTTTCAATTTTCGAGCCTATGTGCTGTATTGTGATGATTTCGATGGTACAAAGACGGTTAAAATGTGTTTGTACGCTTCTTTCCAAGTCATTTATTTCTTATCCGGGGGATTGCGGGGGAAGATGGACTGTATAACTTATTCAAATCGCAAAAAACATTGGGAAGATGCCTTACATAGTTATCAAAGGAATATAGATACATAATTGTTATCAAAAGTACCAGGATTATAATTTAATACGCCAGACGCGTGTTTCGTCTACATCAGACTCATTAGTGACGCTGAAATCGAAATACGTATAAAGCTAAACAAGTACAAAGTTGAAGAGCATCAAGGTTCCAAAATTCCAAAAAGTTGTGCCAAATATGGCTATGGTAATTTATGCCTGGAATGAGAAAATCCGTAGTTTTTCGAAAAATTCAAAGTTTTGTAAACAGGAAATTTATAAAAATGACCACGTGAACGATAAATAAATTCAAATAGCTTAAACGTGGGGAAAATCTTGCATGTTAACTATTTACCGAAAAAATAAACACACTAACTAGAAATTATCTGAACTGTCGAAATCATTGGGAAGATGCATAGTATTTACCAAAGCATTAACAGTCTATGGAAGAAGTGATTCGATACAAACGTTTCTTATATCAACGAGCGATATTGTCTTATATCAACGAGTTGCATTGTGGGAAATTTCAGACGAATGTTAGCATTTGTACGAAGAAAGGCAGATTTCTCGGTATAAAGAAATGACTCTTTTCTTAAAACAGGGTGACATTTAACACGACATACGTGTGGTGTATAATTTCCATGAATTATTTTATGTAATAACAAGCAAGGTGTATTTAAACGAGAAAATTGAATTGTTGAATAAATGCAACATAAATGCACGATTATTCATTTGTAGATGTACACATTCTATAAATATCATGTAGCAAGTTCAGTGGAATGCAATTGAGATGAATTCAATTGTTTGCTAAGCCAAAATCACCTATGAGTCAAAGATACTGCTATATTTTATTACATCAATGCGATATTTGTCTTAGATAATAGCGATGATTTTTGTAATATCAAAAATTTATGAATGCAATACTTTTCTAATATAACTGCTATAGTTTTCTAATAAAAAATGAATACGATGACACGTCACAATGCATGTCAAGAAAACTGCAAACATAATTCACAAACTTAGATCATGACCGGTTTAATGTTTTAGGATCAATATCACTAAAATTTCGTAACTGTAACAAAATTAACGCTTACATGAACTTATCATTTCGAAAATGTTGCTTGACCCTATTGAAAGTTGCAAGTGTTGACAACCTGTTCAGTCTATTGTTTTTCAATCACATGGTTTGACCGACTAATTCTATTTGAAGTGATGATGCAATAGCAGAATTTAAATGCGGTTGTAAATAGTCTACCGAGCTATTAGATTATAATATACTGGTCACACTGCTATAGCATATCCACCTTGGTAATATCGAAATAGACAAAAAATATCATTACTCAAAAGAAACATTCATTCAAACAATCCAATCCAATACAGCTCCAAATTACAATGAATATTCAAATGGTAAAATAAATAATCCAAACAAATTAAAATGTACAAATGCTGATGTCCCGAACTTTGAAGATACCAACTGAGTAGCCTCTGAATATAAATTGGACAACTTCAGATACAACGAAAATAAAAAAATCTTGTCAAGCAGAAAATGCATTTATCATTAACATAGAAAAAAAAATACTGAGAAGGAAAACAGTTCTTTTTGGATATCAAAGACTTTTCCCGTTGGTAAATCGATATCTCTATGAACGTAATCAGCTCGCCGCGTGGACGCTCCTTTACATCGCGATGTCCGTAAGGGTATTCCGATGTATTGTTGCCACAGAGATTTGACTTTCGTTTTTTACTAGTAACCGATCGTATAAATACGCGAACATTTCTTAGTGCAAAATGACAATCCGTATCGCTTGTTATAAATTCATTTCTTCAATGAGTACTAAAAAAAATTGTTTAGAACACAAATAAATAAGATGTAAATGTCTCTTGACGTTAGAAATGTGTATATATCTTTTTCTATATTTATAAATTTAGATCGTTCAGTTGGAGGACTGGAACGCATTTATTTATAAGGGGAAATGTTAAAGATTTATAGATATAAGAAGATGTTGCATGAGTTGGAATGAGACAACTTTCCATCAAAGTAATAATTGGTTTAAAGTAAACCATTATAGATCAAAGTATAGCCTTAAACACGGAGCTTTGGCTCACAGCAAACACCTTGCTATATAGGAACAACAACATTACTAGTGTTAAACCATTCAAACAGGAAAACCAACGGTCCAAATTGTATCAAAAAAGGAGATTCAAAAGTACAGGTCAGATTTTGTCGAATCAATCTGAACGAGGACAGTATGATTCATTTTTGTCAAAAGTTAGTTTTATTGTTATCAATAAAGAAAGTCTTCCATGCATGCGTTGCGAGCATACCGGATAGATATTATTTCGGTGCGTTCTTTATAAAATTTGCTAAATGTTATATATGTGAACAATCATTTTGATACTTAGCTATTTGAATACGACATTGTTTATTAAACACTTATTTGATTAGTTTTGCTTCCAAATTTGTAAGATGTTACCAAAAACAATTTGAATTTAAGCAATGGTCTTAAAACTGCTTATTTACATACAATACTACTAAGAAGTAAAATCACAAAAATACTGAACTCCGACGAAAATTCAAAACAGAAAGTCCCTTATCAAATGGTAATATCAAATGATAAAACATACCAAACGAATGTAAAACAACTGTCATATTTCTGACTCGGTACTGGCATTTTCAGATTTTGAAAATGGTGGATTGAACCTGGTTTTATAGCACTTAACCTCTCAGGTGTATGACAGTCTCGTCAAATTCTGTCATATTTACAACGATGCGTGTACAAAACAGACATAATAGGTAAAATTGTCAAAATATGGATACAGCAGTCTAATATTAATACTAATAAGTACTAATATTGATATAACAAAAACACCGCTATGATATTTTAAAAGTATCGCATTGATATAAGAACAAATAGCATTTGTTTATTTATGTATATAAGAAAAACACAGCACTTCAAATTTTACATGGACATATACATTAGCTTCTATCTAACTTATGAATGTATATTTAGACTCAATTGTTGTTTATATTCGAACAATAAATTTTAAAGTTAGTATTTTCTTAATTTTTCGTTGCCGAAAACAACATTTTCCGCATGGAATGTCTGCATATTTACAATTGATATTAGACAATATCGCTTTGTGATATAAGAAAAGTTTTTATCGATACGCTTCTTCCATAGACTGATTAACACAAAAACCAAAACTAATTCAAATTGCTTAACATTTCTAATCTATTTTGTAACATGGAAATATAACATGTTTTTAAATGATATGAACAAATCAGCGTATGCAATCCTGAAAAAGTTCCACTGTCGATATAAATCAATATTTAATATTGCTCTTCGAAAAAGGCCAATACGGAAAAAACAGGGCCAATACAGAAAAAAGATGAAAAAAGCCGTATTAGCCCTAGGTAGAAATACGCAGTAAGGAGTTTAGTTTCGCATTTTGGCCCAGGTGGATTTTTCAAATAGGAAAGTTATTGTGTAATAAAATTCATTTTTAGACAGCTGAGTGCTAATTTAGCCTTCAAAGATGGTTTATAAGAGCATCACGATTATTTTTTACATGTTTTATGGACTATTTTCTGTTTGACAATCCGTATTTTCATAGCTAGACCGGTCATCGGTTCAGAAATTAATGTAATGTTTACAAACACTTGTTTTTCTACACGAAGTTTTTGACGCAATTTTACAAAAAATGAGATGGAAGACATATAGTTTTCATTGGATTTGCTGAATGATATATGTACACAGTTTCAGAAAAGGTATTACTTCAAGCGATTGCAATTCTACTTTTAGCCAAATTTTTGGGAATTATGTGACATCTTTTAACCGTTTTTTGCAATACTTTATAACAAATAAATGCAGATTGTTGCCATGGATACACCCAAAAGAAATTATATTTTCCATATGATATACTTGATATAAGATCTATGGAAGATTCTGATTACATACATATGCACATATATGACACAAACAGTTAGCTTAATATTGCAAGAAAGCAATGAAAAGGGGATGGTAAAATTTATAAGGGCAAATTTTAATATTTGTTCCTAAATGTTTATTGCTTCTTTATAGCATACCTATCAAGATCAGAATAGTATCATTTAAGACTGTTCATACCACAAATCTATTAATATTTAGATTCTAAATCAACTTCTGAGTAAATTAAGTGTTTAAGAATGACAATACATGTCAATTTTATTGTTAACAGTCCTTAACAACCAAAATTAAACATTTTGACACAAGGCTTATATGTATACTCTATCGGCATTACCCTTGCTTCTGGTGTATTGAACGCGTTTATTTTTTTCTTGCGAATATATCAAATTGTTGTTTATATCAAGATTTTATGTTACATTTTGGCATGTATTAAATTTCTAGTTAAATCAGATGTAAGAAACTTATTCCCTATTACCAAGTTGTTTAATCAAGTCTTTGGTATGCAATAAGCATAAAGATTAACATTTTTATGCTTGAAATTGCTAAATTTTGTACAATTTTGCGTTATCAGAGATCTTATTATTAAGATTTTAAACATTAAAAAACTGACGAAAGAGGTAAAGTTTTTAAGATTTTGCCAAAAATTGAGGTAGAGACAAGATTTTACACTTTCACTTCATTTTATGTTTATTGCTATCCTAGGGCTAATACAGGACGTTCACTTCCGGTTTTCAATTTTCTTACGCCATTACTTAACTTTGACGTATTGTTATGCATAAAACATTTGTATAATAATTTTTAAAATAAAATCATAGAATAAACAGGTTAAATGATGTGCAATGTTTTGTAACGTCTTAAAGTTTTGAAACAACAGGGCCAATGCAGAAAAAAGCAGGAAAAAAGCCGTATTTGCCCATTGGCTAATGCGGGACGTACACTTCCGGTTTTTAATTTTCTTATAATCATTTAATAAAAGTGTTATAAACTGGTTGTTTCTGTAATTCCACTATACAATCAATCGCGATTAAAAAAATAAAGTCAGGGACTATTATCACAAAGTTTTCTAAGACAGAAGTTAAGCTTTGATAAAAACAAATGTCTTCAGTACCAGATTTATTAGTCCTACGGAGTTTCGGTGTTTTTCGTCAACGGTTTTCGACAAATAATATAAATAAGATATGGTATGAGTACCAATGAGACAACTTTCCATCTAAGACACAATGTAGTTAGTTATGCACGTAAAACAGTAGCACGAAGTACAATTATCAATGTTTTATTGAAAAAAGAATTGATGGGCCAATTTATTGCAATCAAACTTGGTTTACTTTCAAACAAGTTTGAAAAACTATTCGTTTATTTTCACAAACCGGTGGTGCAGTTTGATAATTTTGTTTCTGCAACAAATATGGCGACGTCGCAAAGAAAATTGAGATTTGAATTAGAAGATCAGAAAAAGTACAGTGGATATGCGACCGACACGATAAAGGTGGGTGGATTACATATTTTCATGATGATATAAACATAAGGAGATGTGGAATGATTACCAATGCAATCTATAACCATCCAACAGAGTTTGAATGAAAAATCTATAAGCAAAAATGTGCTATGGTGATCAAGCACAAGTATTTAATCAGGTAACTTGGGTAAATAAAGTTAACAAACCTCAACTTACATTATTAGTTTTCAACTTCTGAGCCCATGTGCTGAAGTGTGCGTACAGGTGATTTTCATGATACATAAACGGTAAAAATGTTCTTGTATGCATCCTTCAAAGTCAAATATTTCTTATCTGTGGGAGGGAGATGGACTGCATGATTTTTTGTCGACACATAAACGCATACACCATAAACTAATTCAAATTGCTAAAACATTGGGAAAATGCATTGCATCATTATTTACCCAAAACTGAACACATACACTAAAAACTAATTCTATGGCTCAAAAATTGGGAAAATGTATTGCATTATTATGAACCGAAAAATAATCACACAAAATAGCAACGATTCAAATGGCTAACTGAACCTTTTTTAGCATGCAAATTCAATATACTTTACAAAATAGTGTCTTCTTTCACATATTGATTTTTCCTACGCTGTTTTGTAAGACTTAGAGAAGACACAGCGATTGGAGTTTCTAGTCAACGCAATCGACATTTAATGTAAAAAGATGTGGTGTGAATGCCAACAAGACAACCCCCATCTAAAACATTCATTGTACTGTAGTCAAAGTAAGCAATTACAGGTGGCACAGAGTACAGTTTTTATAGTTCTGTTCATTAATTTTATTTATATTCATATATTTATAGTGGGAAAAGAATGGACCAACAAGGACAATGTTGCAGTTTATGGAGACTGTGCACGAAGAATGCAACCAAGAACAACACTGGCTTTTGCCAGAGATCAAACAGCAACACCAGTACAAAACGAAGAAAAAGAAAAACAATTGGAACTTTTATCTGAGAATGTTTCCCTTTTCCGACAGTAGACCTTATTGATTCATCAATACATATTACTCGGAATGGGATATGTTGTATGTTTTATTCACTGATTTTATTATTACCAGAAAAGAAGCGTAACTTTTATCATCATTGTAGGACTTTTAAGTTTGTTGATATTTTTATGTTAAACGACTCAAAGGATATATTATACCTACCGAATTAGACTTATTACCGTATTTGAACTAACATGAGCAACATGACTGATGCCACATGTGGAGCAGGATTTTCTTAACCTTCCTGAGCACCTGAGACCACCCACAGTTTTGGTGGGGTTCCTGTTGCTTAATGGTTTTTTTCTATGTTGTGTTTTGTGTACTATCGGGTTTTTTTTGCCACGGGGTTATCAGTTTATTTTCGATTTATGAATGTCCCTCCGGTAACTTTTTAAAAAAGACTTACATTTGTTTAAACACGTTATTTGTGTTCGTGTTCCAGTAGTTCATTGGTTGTCGTTGGTTCATTTGTCTCATATAAGTTTTCGTTATAGTTCTGTTATTTTGTTAGTAGACCATTTGTCTTCTCCTTTTGATTGTTTCACAATTTACACGTTGGGGCCTTCTATAACTGACTTTACAATATAAGCTTCATTGTGGTATAGTAGTCTGTAATTGCTAACATTTACTTAATTATAATTTGGGAGAATAATCATCACAATGGCAATGAAAGACCAAAATGCAGACAAAAGAAGACATCTGCGTAATTTTAAATGTACTTTCTTATAGCAATAAAAAAAAACACTTTGAAAGTGAGTAGTGACCTATTTGTATGAATTAATTAATGTATGTATCAGGTAAACATCAATACGGAAATTTCAATGAAAGATTTGTCAAAAGTAATACATGTAGGACAAAGTAGTCGCTGAATTTAATAGCAAACAGTATTTATTGGAACATGTTTACAACTAACTGGCGTTTGTGTTCTGCAGTAGCCGTCCTGAAAGTTATTGATTTCTTCATTGTCAGTTTACCCTTCTTGATACTTTTCAAATTCGTCACAAACTTGATGGAACGCACACCAGCTTAAAATAAGTTTTACTGCCTCACATACATCAATCATATGCATGTCAATGTAGTTTAGACGCCTAAATATATCGTTTAAGCCCCCAATGCCCTTTAAATAAACATTCTTCTTGAAATGTGAATTAAATTGTAGCATTTCTGGTCACCTGTTAGTTTTCCAACATCTTTTGAAAGGTCTCAATAGCCATTCAGTTAATCCATATGCGGAATGTCCGATCAAATGTTTGTCAAGTGTTTATGGGGAAGAGTTAATAAAATTGAGAATGAAAATGTGGAATGTGTCAAAGAGACAACATGCAAACCGACCTAAGAGCAGAAAACCGTCAAAGGCCACCAATGGGTCTGCAAAACAGCGAGAAAATATGTCCTTATTTTCAAACGCTTTTCCATAAACAGGCGAGTTTTTGAAAACCTTAGAATCATGTACTGAATCCGGCCATCCACATAAAACAATCAGAAAATGTAAATTCGGGTCTTAAACTGTTTGCAGTACGATAGATGGAATTATTTTTCGGTTATACGTAACACAGGCACTTGTCTCAGAAAAGAAATTATATTAAGGTAAGTGCCTGTGGTTTATATTGTTCACCATTGACTGCAGGTGTATGGGAGCCATGATCCATAGCATCTATGACACAAGGAAAACCTTTGTGCTGAAAAAAAAACACTGTTCACAATTACTAGGACTTTAAGCTGGTAGTCTATTTAAACAAATTTGGTAGCACATTAGACGGTTCTCTATGGACAATGACATGAATCCCTCACATAAGCCAAAGTTATCAGCTATTTCTCTCAGTGTCTGTTGGGAAGAGGCATATCTAATAAATATTAACAGCTGTTCCTCTGTATACAGACACTTTCATAATGCCTCACTTATTTCCAACATTTGGACAATTGAATAAATGAATGTCTACTCTGTCAAACAGGGATGTGCTGATTCAGAAATAATGTCTAAAGTCATCAGGAGAATACACTACAAGAACATTTTCACCATAGTCTTCAATTCTGGCTATCTTTCTACGTTTCTCTATGAAAGCCAACATAAATGTGAACTGACATGTACTTTGTAAAAATGGTGATTAACTTGCCCTAATCATGTTTCTGCGCTCTCATTCTCATTTTGCGCTAACCAATCTATCATCCTAAGAAAATCAGCCGTATAAAAATGACAATTTATCTCAAATTATGTAAGTACAGGGCAATTCTAATTTGGTACCGAATTTGCTTGAAAATGTTGTTGAGAATGGACATTTAAAAAAAAATATTGAACATGTTGAATAGTTCAAATTACTATCCGATTAAACTTTTTGTGTTCAGTATTTCAACTAAAATAAAATGTAAGTTGGAACTTATTTCTACCTACATTTTTGTTTTTATATTTATTGAAAAAAAATGTCTTTTTCTAAAATTTGAATTCGGCCTGCACTTTAAATGTCCATAAAACGTCAAAAGTCACTCAAATTGAAACAATATTTTGTTAAATGTTATGGTTCACTACAAACTAGTATTTCTTAACGGGAATTTCGTTGCAAATTGATATAAGCATATTTGAATAAAAGATAAAAGAAACAAAAGAAATATGCCTGAAATTATTCCCCTTTTCACAATAAAGGGTAGATTTTGTGTTTAGAACATAAGGACGGAAATCAACAAATGTGCAGAAGGATAGAAAATAATGGCTGAGGTCCCGTGTAACACTTATGAATTCAAAATATAAAAAAGTTTTCAAATTTTTGATTTTGAAATTTTGATCAAAGTTTTGAAATATCAAAATTTCAAACTTTTGAAAATTTTTGATAGTTTAGATAATTTTGATCAAAGTTTAAAAGTACTAGAACTAACGTGCAGTTTTGATTATTCCACCTTTTGGACGTTTGAAATTTTTGATTGAAACATAAAAAATAGAAAAGTGGCGAACAGAGGGGTACCTGTTAACTAAGAAACGGATTTAAGCGAAATGAAACGAATACTTCAGAATTATTTGTGTTTCCCAGCGGTCATCATTTAGAAGTACAACAGTGAATACTGATGAACTCACAGTTAACCAAATAGTATGGTAGATTTGAGTATGTATATCTCTACTGAACTGAGCAATAAAATGGCTTAATATATACTAAGTGTTTTAATTTTTTATTGTCTAACGATTTCTTACTATCTGCAATCGTGACAGCAGATAAAAGCATTGCATGTACATTTTAAACGATTATTTTTAAGCTTTAATCAACTATCTTTTTTTTTATAAATGTGGCCTTCTTATAATCAGCTTGAATCATAACTGATGAAGATAGTTATAGAAAAGTGCTTCGGACGCATGCAATTTTTAACGCTTTGTTTTTTTCATTTTATATCGATCATATATTGTACACATACGAAGTTGTGGTACGAGTGCCAATTAGACAACTCTCCATCAAAATTTGCCAGACTCAAGCTAGCGAACAATAAGCCAGCGAACAATAAGATTCGTCAAGCTAGCGAACAATAAGTCAGCGAACAATAAGATGCATCAAGCTAGCGAACAATGAGCCAGCAAACAATAAGATGCATCAAGCTAGCGAACAATAAGCCAGCGAACAATAAGAAAAACGCACCAAACTGATCATGCCTAAAAACCAAAGACTTGTAATGACACGACTCGCACTTATAAATCTGAAGTCAAATAATCTGCAGTAGGAAGATGAAATGCAATTCCATTTTAACAAAGACAAATTTAATTATTTATTACATGTAGTGTACGCAATAAAACTTTCTAAAATTCGTTTAAGCTAACCCTTTCTCATTTCTCTCTGATTAGAGATGGGATTATTGTCTTTATAATAATGATAAAATTTGATAACAACAGGTCTCACTTAATTAGTGTAGCGATATAATTATATCTTCAAACTTATATTAGTATACGATTGAAAATAAATTTAATAAAAAGCTGATAACCTTATACACTTTTCGTCAAAAAAGTAGCTACTTCATTTAATTATTCAAAAGTAAATAGTCACCCGAGTAATTTGTATATTACATTTCGATGAGAATAGTGATAATTAAGTGTAAGAGTAACAAAGATATATAACTAAAAACCGATTTGACATGAAGATTTTGGTTAATCTAAACAACAATTTATTTAGATCTAATCCTATGTAAAGTAACTATAATCAGTAAAAACTTCACTACGGCAAAGCTTTTGTCCACACTAGGTACACCCGAGAGCCAATTGCCTAAGGTTGCCTTGACCCAAAGACCCAGCTGGGTAAAGTTACGGAATTTTTTTATATTTGAGGTCCAAAGTTGGGGTCGGGTGACCCTACCACCCCCTTCTTTAATTCATTGAAAAGTCCCTACGGCAAAGCCTTTGTCCACATTAGGTA
Source organism: Mytilus galloprovincialis (assembly GCA_037788925.1). Classification (NCBI taxonomy): domain Eukaryota; kingdom Metazoa; phylum Mollusca; class Bivalvia; order Mytilida; family Mytilidae; genus Mytilus; species Mytilus galloprovincialis. The sequence continues at coordinate 3,601,112 of CM075334.1, read as the reverse complement.
CACTCAATATGTAATCGCCTAAAGTTGCCTGGACACAAAGACCCAGGTGGGTAAAGTTACGTTTCTTTTTTATTTGAGGTCCAAAGTTGGGGTCTTCAACACGGAGTCATGGCTCACACCGAACAACAAGCTATAAAGGGCCTCAGTTCGAAGTATTGGTACGTAAGGATACTGAATATTTGCACTAATCGCGACTGTGGGAGGTTGTTGGTATCTATTTGACACTGCTACTCTCTATACACGACGAATTTGAGAACAAGATCAAATATAAGTAGCTTGGAGCTAAGAAACTGTTATAAAGTATCTAAATTAATTTATCATAGATACCAGGATGTTAATATCATTATACATAGTTTCAACCCATCTGATAAATCCACTTTTAAATCCAAACTTTTTGAGAGTTTCTGTCATAAAGATCCATTCTAAATAATCAAAAGCCTTATTGAAATCTAGAAATAGTACTGCTTCTTCTATATTAAATTTCTCTGAATAATCAATTATGTCTTGAATTTGCCTTATATTAAAACCAATATATCTATTTTTTACATATCCAGTTTGGTCTAGACTTATAATAGATGGTAAAACTTTTTTTAGTCTTTGTGCTGATTATGGTTTAGACTTATAATAGATGGTAAAACTTTTTTTAGTCTTTGTGCTAACACCAGTAGTTTTGTATCTATGTTAGGTAATGTAATTGGACGGTAATTATTTAATGAAAGCGGATTATGGGTGTTGATATACATTTAGTTTTTATATTCGAATTGGTTATATTAATAAAACTATTATAAATATATCATTCTTTGTATATTGTATAATTATATAAATCATTGAATATTTTTATATCATGATTATGCTTCAATTTGTATACTCGATGCTTACAAAATGTGATCAAATGCACATAAAATAGATAGACAAAACCACTTGTAACAATCAAAGAAGCAAGTTATTACAATATATGTACATTGTTGAAGTTTACAATTTGTACTCGCTACAAAACAGGGAAAAAATTTGGAAAATCGCCCTGTTACTCAAACTCGTACAAACATATTTTATTTTCCGTCTATAAGTATTTTAGGAAGTCACACCCCACTGACTTATTAATGTATTACGTTAAATATGTCTAGTAGCATACATTGATGTGAGGAATAATCGAATATTTAAAGCATTTAACTATGTAAATCTCATATATATGATAGCACTATTTTGTTAATTTAATAATTGTAAAGTGTTAGCAACATAATTAATTGTGCTTGATGAACGAATGTTTACAAATAAAATCGAACACTTGAACATGGGATGTTCAAATTGCTGTATTTCGAGAAATTCGTACTGAATTGGGTGAAATACGTCCAAAGAATCAATGTCAAGGAATACGAGCGCATAAAAAATGTGAGAATACCGAACACTGTACAGAAATATTTACGTTTTTTCTTTCAGAAGAAAGGTGTGACCCATTTGATCAAAATAATAGCAACAATTTAACAAGTATTTACGTATTTGATATAATGAATTCTTCATTTATGTTAAGAACATTATAGTATGTTGGGCTTTTAAAATAGGTCTCACTAAGTACACATGTAATTATTATATTACCATTCCCATTGTTCGTCCTACAAATATTTTCGTCACACTTTTTGTTCCACGATGCTATCGAATAATCATTAAGGTTAACAACGTAAGGGTATCTCCTCGTAAACGGCTCGATGTACACTGCTGAAAACCTTACATCGTTGTATTGCACCACCTGTGGATGCTCAGAAAGAAATATAATCCCGGTCCTTAGTGAGAAAGGGGAGATAACAATTATTGTTGTAATATTCGTTTATAGACTCGTAAGCGCAACTCCTCTTTAACCGTTCTATAGATTTTTAATTTTACATAAAGATATAATACTATATGTAGCTATCTACGAAATATATCATGTTCGGATATCTGGAAGACAAGACAATTCAATGTATTGCATATGATGGACAATTTACCAAACAAGGTAGTTAAAAAAGTTATCTGGCAGAAAATAGCAGAAACCATAAATTCATTTGGAAATACTTTCATATACCTGTAGTGTAAACAAACGTGAAAATATCTAACAAAATCCTTCCGCGAAACTGTGGATCATTTTTCAAAAAGTGGGAATGATGCAAAAGTATTGCATTCTTCAAAACCGTAGGAGGAAGCATATGAATATAAGGCAAATGTTAAGCCAACAGTTACCTTTAGCGCAATGAGTCAAACGGCATCAAACCAATCAATAATACATTCCGTAATAATACAATCGATACTATCGCTTTCTACAAACATAAAATTATGAGTTGGAAGTACATGTATATATAATATAAAAATTGTTTATATCACTGTGTCGGGGATGACGAACATCATGTCAAGGGAGTAGCTATAATGATGAATTTAAAAGCTAAGAAATCATTGATGGAAGAGACACCAATCAATAATTAGAGAATGAAAAAAGCAAGATTTTATTCAAAGTATAAAAAGTTGACAGTTATACAAGCATATGCTTTAATAAATGATGCAAGTGAGGAAAAGAAAGAAGAACTTTTCAAACAACTACGAGATAATGTTTCATTTTCAATAAGATTTATATGCTTATAGTTATGGATGACCTGTATGCAAAAGTAGGCAGAGTCAACAGCCATATACAAGAGGTGTAAGGAAAACATGGATGAGGGACAATTGCTGAAAATGGTGAATTATCATGCAATTTCTGCCAAATCAACGGCCTCATCATAACAGGCGCAATATTCCCACACTAGGAAATACACAAAGTAACATGGACATCCCCTTACTAAGGTCAAAGATCAGAATTAAACTGGCAAGAAATAAACGTGACAAGAACAAAAGCAAAATAGAGAGATATGACCTAAACAAACTAAAAAATATGGATGTAAGGAAAAAGTACAATCTTGAAGTGAGAAACAGATTCCAAGTACTTGAAGAACATGAAATAGAAGATCCAATGTTGAAATATGAAAGTGAAATATATATATATATATATATACACTGAGGCAGCTAAACAAGTATTTGGGAGCAGGAAAAAAAATCAGTAAATAAAGGCAACAGTAGTATACCGCTGTTCGAAATTCATATATGAAAGAAAAGAAATTAGAAATAATTAGAAAGAACTAGATCAGAAGGATTAAAAGCGAGACTAAAAGTAGAATACAAACAAAAAAATAAAGGTGTTAAAAAACATGCTGGAGAGGATAAAAGGAAGTGGTACAATATGATGGCTGAAGATGCAGAAAAAGCAGCAGAAAATGGGAGAGGCAAAGAGCTATATAACATCACTAAAATCCTAGCAGGTGAAAGAAAGAGGCACTACACAGGAGTAAAAAGTGAAAAAGGAGAACTGAAAATTAAAAGAAGCGATATACTGAAAAGATAAGTAGAACATTTTAATATATAAAAGAATATGTGGTATGATGACGTTTTAAATAGGCAAAGCCCTCTGTATCCAATTTCAGTGGAAGATTTAGATCTGTCTGAAAATATAATAGAAAAAAATGAATTAGAGAACGGGTAGTAGCTGAAGTTAAAAGAGCACTGAAGAATACACAAAACGGTTAGTCATCAGGAATAGAGAGTGTAACATCAGAGCTTATAAAGGCCGAAATCGACTTTACAGCAGAGAAAATGGCAGAAATATTTAACAGCCTATGGGAGGAAGAAAAATGGCCATCAGACTGGAGAAAGAAATTGATTTGCAAGATATTTAAGAAAGGCGCTATGATAGATTGTAATAACTGGAGAGAAGTGACTCTTTTACCTGTTTTCTGCTCAATGCTAATAGAAAGAATAAAAGAAGGAATAGACAAAAGATTAAGGAATGAACAGGCAGGTTTTATATCAAACAGAGGAACAACCGAACAGATTTTTATCCTTCTAAACATACTTGAGCACAGAAATGAATGGAGGGCAGGTTTAATCATACGTTTTAAAGACTTTGAAAACGCATTTGACTCAGTCCACAGAGATCCTATGGAAGATCATGGAGAGCTATGGAATACCAAGTAAGATAATGAGAACCATAATGGGAATATATACTGGATGTAAGTGTTCCGTCATCGATCAAGGAGAAACATCAGAGTGGTTTGAGATAAAATTAAGAGCAAAATAGGGTTGTTTAATGTCAGGTTTTCTTTTCCTCCTAGTTATAGACAGGATAATGAGGAAAACAACTGTAGACAAAGCCAGAGGGATAAGATGGAACTTTAATACTGTTCTAGAAGATCTTGACTTTGCTGACGACATAGCACTTCTTTCCTCCAGTCTTTGCAACCTTGATGAGAAAACGTAGAAATAAACAACAGGAGCTGTAAGAGTGGGACTGAAACTTAACCCCAAAAAGTGTAAAACTCTGAGATCCAAGCATACAAGGAGTAAAGAGATGATTATACTGTACAACGAAAAAGTAGACAAGTTTACATACCAGGGATCAGTCATGGACAAAGAGGAAGTAACGACATCAAGAACAGAATACAGAAAGTAAGAGGGACATACTATCGCCTAAGAAATGAGAAGAGGAATTGGCTGAAAAACCAAAAAAAACACCTGTATAAATCCATATTTAGACCTGTATTATTGTATGGATTTGAAACATGGAAACTCACAAACCTTGAAGAAAAAAATCTTAATACTGCAGAACACCCATGCATAAGAAAGATACAAAAAATAAGATGGCAAAGTAAAACATCAAACAAAACAGTAAACAAAATTGCTAACATCAGAAACATCAGTTGTGAAATCAGGAGGAGACGATGGCCATGAATAGGAAATATATTAAGGCGTGAAAGAGACAACAACAGCTTTATAGCACAACAATTGGCACCTGAAGGGAAAAGAACTTTTTGGTCTCTTGTGGAGAGTTGTCTCATTGGCAATCATACCAAATATTCTGTTTTTATAGAGAAAGGCCAAAACCTACATGGAGAAGAACAACAGAGAGGGAAAGGAACCAACAAAGTTGGAACGTGACTAGAACAGCGGCAAAAGATAAAAATGACGGAAAAGCAGCGTGGAGGACTTATGCGTCTTCTGGCGCGGGGAGAATTAAGGTTAAGGTTAGGTATATCAAAAGGCTCAGTGGTAATAAAGGTGTCTATTTGTGATCAATATCATTTGTTTTTTAAGCATTAAGAGTTACCTCCCTTACAATGGTTTTGTTATATAGAAATATTGTATTGTCTTGGGTGATAAGCTGTCAATTTATTTTTTTAGAATATACTATGAAATGCTGATGAAAGTATATTAATTAATGCCATGATAATGTATGTCATTCTATTTCAATACTTTTTAATGTATTTAAATGGGGTTTTAATGGTTGTAAACTCGATTGAAAGTTTGAATTGAGAGTATGACCATGTCTTGAGATAAAGATTTTTTGTTTGAAAAAAAGGGGCTTTAAAGAATTCGGGGAAGGAGGTAAAAAAACAGTAAGGTATCTTATTGAGCTGGCACCCAGAACACAAGGAAAACTTTTGTGCTGGAAAAAACTGTTGATAGGTTCTTAGACTTTTATTCCGGTAGGCCATTTAATCATATCGGGTAGCATATAAGAACAAATAATTAACAGTGTTCTTGACAATGGCATGAACAGTACACTCACATACGCCAAAGGTATCAGCTATGTCTCTTAATGTTTGTTGGGAAGAGGCATATCTAATGAAAATTAACAGCTGTTTCTCTAGAGACACTTTCATTATTTCTCCCTTATTTCCAACAATTAATCTGTCTGACAGATGAATGACTACTCTGTCAAATGTGGATCGGCTCATTTGGAACATTGTATTAAGTCGTCAGGGGAATACAATGGAAGCACATTCTTAAAATAATTTTTCATTCAGGCTATCTTTCTACGTTTCTTAATGAAAACCAACAAAAATTTGAACTTAAATGTTATGTGTACAAAATGGTGATTAATTTGCCTTAACCATGTATCTGCGCTCTAATCTTCACTTTGTTCTAACAAACCTATCATCCTAAGAATGTCAGCCATGTTAAATTATAAAAACCATGCGTTCATCGAAATTTAAGAAACCACGGTGTAGTAACAAACTAATTTTCAAAACCCTTAACTGGTTTTCGAAACCCTTAACCCGAACCCAAACCGGTTTGAATTGCAATAATTTCGCTAGTACACAGGCAAAATTGCAACGCATGTAAACGCATGTTTACCAGGAATTTACCGTACGTTTCTAAACATGTCAGAAACGCATGTTTGGAGCACCGTACGTTAAACGCATGTTTGGAGAACGTATTGTTTACATGCGTTTATGGGAAACATGCGTTTGAAAACACATGGTTAACGCATGTTTATATGTGAAACATGCGTTTGAAGACACATGGTAAACGCATGTTCATGGTAACCGTATGTTTGAGAACATATGGTAAACAGATATTCATAAACCGTATGGTAAACATATGTTTGGATGATGGTTGCTTTACTTCCAGTTGCAGGTCAGATGCATATTCAGGCTATGAGATCATGATAATCAGAAATGAGATCTAACCCTAATTTGTATAAGACTGGCACCCTAACTCACAAAGTAACAGTTTGCAGGAAGATATGTCACACTACCTGGACACAAAATTCTGACTATGTGTTGATTCAGTCTTTGTTTTTACTTCTTAATGCTTTTTGCCTAGCAAAGCAGCTTATACCAGGTTTCAAGTCTTTACATTGACTCGGTCCCTGTTTTAACCTTTAATAACCTCCTGCACTCAAATCAAGCACTTTCAGACTAACTGAGGTGTTCTAATAACATGTAGGATATATGCAAGGCCGTAGCTACCCTTGAGGCAAGTGAGGCAATTGCCTCACTAGAATTTCGACACTGATTATTTTTTTTTATACATATATATAAATATAATAGTCATTTGTTGTTCTGTCTCAACCTTAATTTCTATAACTTGTCATCATTCCTTTTAAACTATTCTTCCTGGATATAACTCAGCATCTCAACAGGTGATGTTTCTCGATTACACCTAGTAACGATAATCATCATGGATCTTTAGTTAAAAACAGGCTCTTGCAGAAAAAGAAAAAGCGACACTGAAGGTAAAGAAGGAATAATTCTAGTAAACTATTTTTTTAACAGAGTCTGAGTATTGCATATAACTTCATTAGAACAATCAAAAAACGATAAGTAGACTGACAAATAAATTTAAGTACTGGTCTTCGGAAGGGGGCAGTCCTGTCTGCGTTTTCATTTCTCCGTTTCACCAACTTTTGACAAATCAAGTCCTGGGCATCGCAAGGGGGCAGTCCTGTCTGCGTATTCATTTCACGAACTTTAAACTTTCTCTTTACAGATAAATGAAATATAAATAATATGAAACACGAATGCATGGATTAGTTTTTATCCATGTTTCTTTAACCTTAAAAATTGAAAGAATATCCCATTTTCCAATTTGACATTATTGAGGAATGGTAGAACCTTTAACACAGGATTTGTCTTTACTTATTCGGGACTACGGAATTTAGTTTCTTTATATTCGGGGTTTCGGAATCGGACACCCCAAACCCTAACCCCTAAATTTATAGATTCTGGAACTAAAATACCACCAACTATTTCCAGAAATAATTTGAAATTACGGAACTACATGTACAAACGTCAAAAACTCCATTCCAATTCCCCTGTACCCATATATACTTACTCTATAGATAGAATCATATACATGTATCTTATCTCATTCTATCCCTAGTTTGTCTACTCTTTGTCAGCATAAAAGCAAGTTTAATATTTTGTAACTGCGACTGTATGATGGTGCTTACAGGAAAGCTTAATTCCCTTTTGCAAACACAACTGTTACTACCGATGCTGCTACCGAATTGCTGATGGAGAAGGAATTGGAAGAAGACATTGATCATTGTGTTGATGATGATGTGCTACCTTTAGAAAAACAGACTGTCCTGAAACAACTGAAAACTTGACAAAGAGTATGCATGAGTGGCGCGAGATTGTGCGGTCTTGCCATGCTCCATGTTCATCGCGATAAGGATATCAGCAGACCAAATTATGATTCTGAAACGATTTGACTGAACCGGCCATAGAAAAATTTGGAAAACTCTACTGAATCGATGTTTGTTCTATGTTCTGGCAGCAGACTTAAATCAGTGATATTTGGATGATTATCTTACATATAAATTTAAATAAAGTTGTTATAAATTTGGTGTTAGTAAAAGTCTTAAAAAATGAAAAATTTATATAAAAAGTGTCCAAATTCAAAACATTATGCGTAGAATGCAGGATTTTGCACCATTCATTTCATACCCTCCAAAAAAAAATTTCGCCTCGCTTCGCTCGGATCAATTATTTTGCCTCACTAAATTAACATGCCTAGCTACGGCCTTGATATGAACAAAACATGTCATGATTATCACTGAACTAGTATTGTTTTGGGACCCGCTAAAGGACGCCTCCGGGTGCAGGAATTTTTCGCTACATTGAAGACCTGTTGGTGACATTCTGCTGTTGTTTTTTCTATGGTCGGATGGTTGTCACTTTGACACATTCCCCAATTTCATTCTCATTTTTATCATGATGTGAATTATGCTTTTGAAATAAAACTTTCATGGTATCATTTATATGTTGCATCATATGGGCATTTCGTCTGAATGCAGATGTTTCAATCAATAAAGAATCTACAGCTATCCAGTTTGCACTTTGACATGGTTTTTTTTTAGAATTTTTAAGAGCGCTTACAAATTGTATCATTAAAATGAGAACCCCTTAACCATCCCATCAGCTTAAGATTAAACCAATTTTGATACATGCACGTTTCCTTCAAATGGCATGATTGATAATAAATTCTCATCTTTGGTAAAAGAATATATTTTTAAAATTTGTTAATAGTATAATAAAATGTAACACAAGTTAAAGTCTATTTCTTCATCTTTTTTTTCTTCTTTAAACAGTTTCTTTCCATGGCAGATTCTGAAATGAAGCAAGATGCAAAGTTTATTATAACAAACAACTAACTATCAATTTATCTTGATTTTAAAACAAGCAAAATAATCAAGTTAAGGTTAATATTATTATTACTTACAGTGATACATGAACATCTGTATATTTACAAGCATTCTGTCAGTGTTGCATTGCAATATAGTCCCCTACCAGTTAAATTTCATTGTATTGGAACAAATTTCTAACTTTATCTACAACTTGTCATGGTGTAAACTATATAACAAATATCAAATCAATATCTTCAAGCATGATTAAACAAGAATGTGTCCAAAGTTCACGGATGACCCACTCACACTATCATTTCCCATGTTCAATGGACCGTGAAATTGAAAAAAAAATCTAATTTGGCATTAAAATTAGAAAGATCATACCATATCATGGCATATGGGAACATGTGTACTAAGTTTCATGTTGATTGGACTTCAACTTCATTAAAAACTGCCTTAACCAAAAACTTTAACCTGAAACTGACACTTTCATTTTCTATGTTCAGTGGACCCTGAAATTGGGGTCAAAAGTATAATTTGACTTTAAAATAAGAAAGATCATATCATAATAAACATGTATAACAAGTTTCAAGTTGATTGGACTTAGCTTAATCAAAAACTACCTTGACCAAAAACTTTAACCTAAAGCGGGACAGACGGACGAACGGAAGCACAGGCAAGAAAACATAATGCCCCTCTACTATCGTAGGTGGGGCATAATATCGTAGGTGGGGCATAAAAAAGTGTAGAAAATTAATTATTTAAGTGAATTTTGTAAGACCAAGGACTATTATTAATGCTCAAAATCATCAGACCATAACAAAATTTAAACTGGATCTGTAACTGGATCTGTCATGATTAAACAATATCATATCAATATCTTCAAGGATGAAGAAACAAGAATGTGTCCATAGACTAGTTCATGGATGCCCCTTGCACTATCATTTTCTATGTTCAGTGGACCATGAAATTGGGAACAAAACTCTTATTTGGCATTAAATTTAGACAGATAATATCATTGGTCTTCAACTTCATCAAAAACTTCCTTGTCAGACCAGAAATTTTAACCTGAAGAAAGACAAACAGAGAAACCGAAAAACAAACCAAAAAACAAAATGCTGATAAATGGGGTATAAAAAAGTGTGGAAAACTGGATGGACAGACCATAGGAAGGGAACTAAAAACCATTGAAAATCACATAATATCAGAATACATATTTAAACAGATATCTTTTTCCTTCTCCAATAACTCATTATAACTAATAAAGGAAACAATTTTGTTTGCATCCTCAACTGTCACCTTTCTTTAGTTTTAATTGTTTGATATACTATACATGTCATTTTTAAAGCATATAGGTACACATGTTCATGTGTTTTGTCTAACTAATATAAACCCCCTCGACATAATTCAAATTACAAAATAATTATGTTTTAAATTTTATTATTTTTTTGTTGTTGAGGACAAAGAAATTCAAAAGTAATCACATGTAGGATTCTGAACCGCAAATGTCATGCTGATGTGCAATGGGTTAACGCAGTAGGTCAAATTTTGATTAAGCTGAAGTGCGATGCTGGCATTGTGACACTTTCTTATTGATAGCTTTACTGAATTGCTATGGTGGTAATGTTGAATTGATGGATTTGTTTATCATATTTTCTATGTTATTTTTTAATGTTTACATGTCAATTTGGTCAAGGAAAATCCTGTTTACCACCCACTTCATTTGGCCAAAGAACACAGTTATTTCGTAGTGCATTTCTTTTAGACAATAAATTCAAATTTAAAATATCGCACCTGCTCTTTCTCAAAAAGATTTTTACAGTGTAGTGTACTACCAGTGAGACAAATAATATCAAAATTATAGAAACTTCTACCAGCTCAAACTCAAAATATTGACAATTCTGTGTTGAGTAGTGTAAAACTCAGATTGACAGCTTCAGACATGATAAAATTTGACCTTTTTGAACTGGAACAAATCACCAACCTAAATTGTTTTAACATGATATAACATCCCCCTACTTAATATTTCATGCATTTAATATCAAGAAATAAATTGGGAAAGTGTATCAAATAAAACATGCAAGTTATACACTGTTTACACTAAGGACTACATGTATATTCGTAAACAACGAAAACCAAAGGACGATAACTGTGTCCTTGGACCATTTAGTGGTGATATAATTTGATTGGTTGAGGTCACAACTTAATAAAACATTTATATATATATATATATATATATATATATATAAGTACGTCTGAGTCAGTGACAACTCTACAACAGATGTATCCATCGGATCGCCATCAATGATGGTGATACATGGCTGTGTACATAATGTATATATATACAACTCGTCTAAACATCAACCCAACAATGTTAGATCTGTAAATTTGCTTTCGCAAATTTTTGGTTCTTCCCTCGCCGGGATTAGACGAGTTGTATATATATATATATATAAAACGTCTGAATAATAGTCAACGATTTTTTCCACGAGGGCGCTGTATCGTTACAAGTAACGATACATGTACACAATAAAATAAATAATATAAACGCCTAAAAAGTGTACATAACAACACCAATAACACAAAAAGGAACTATAAATGTAATTATTTATAAATATTTCGGATAACAGATATCCTTCGTCAGTCAGATTCTGATCTTAAATGAATCATCTTTAAGTCTTCTTAGATTAAACTTTTACTAAATCTTGAAATTTATACAATAAAAAAGGCAAACCGAACATCAGTTAAGACGCTTGCACCATTCCAAAAATATGTTGAATATGAAATAGGTTATATGACTAATTACATCAGAGAGTTCAAATAAATGTTTTAAATAAAAATAATAATGTGCGATATGAACTAGCACAATTCTAAAGCTTTAACAGTGTCGATAATTATGATGTTACAAGAAAGATTGCGTCAATAAAAATTCCAAATAAACAGCATTGAACCGTTTTATTTCTAAATAAACAGCACTGAACGGTCTTAATTTCTAAATATTTCAGATTTGACAACTGTAGTGTAGTTACATTAGAGTCTGCGATGTTTAAAACAAACGGCCGTTTAAAAATAATAACAAATTTTGACTAAAGAGAGCTTCCAATGCAATTTTATATAAAATTGACCAATTAAAATAAATAGTTTGTCACTGCTAAAATGGTTAATTTTCAAACTAAAATTTTCAAAGTAACCCAAGAATAAAAATTGTCACCTCTATGACCTCAACATTTACTTGTACATTGTACATGTAAGTGTGAAAACAAAAAAATATTTAAACAAAGGCATAACTTTCATGACATACCTCTCATCACACAATTGCAATGTTTCATTGGCCGCTGCTCCTTATTTGCACATGAATCAATACAGCACTTTTCAAATCCACTACTAGTCTATATATAAATATAGAAAGCATTGCCTCTAGTGACTTCTGTTTTGTTGATTATCTTCTCCTACTTCTTTTACTACATGTACTTTCATTAAAAATGCTAAAAGAAAAATGTTTAATTGCATAAACATGATAAAAGGAAGTTATGATACATGTAACTGGCAAAATTGCCTTACTTTGGCATTTCAAAATAAGACCAACAGATTTGCCCTAACAAAATATGACTTTACAAAAAGCATTTCATTATTTTAATGTTCTTACGCATCATATCAAATCACTATGATCAATACGATATTTTTATGAAAGAAAGTGGTTATATTGCATCTCTGATTTTGTTATGATTAATAAATAAATTAATGCCAATCTTTAGGCAAAAAACATGATATTGATTAAGGAATTTGAAATTTGAAGTTATACAAAGATGTTAAATTTGGTCAATGAAAATCATACATTGACCTACATTAACCTATGGATATTTGTTTTTTGTGTTATATGTACATATGTATAGGAAGATGTGGTATGAGTGCCAATGAGACAACTCTCCATCCAAGTAACAATTTATAAAAGTAAACCATTATAGGTCAAGGTGCGGCCTTCAACACAGAGCCTTGGCTCACACCAGACAGCAAGTATATATGTATCACGATTTTGTGCTGTATTCGTGTCAGTTCTGACTTTATTACACCTATAGACATGATAGATAATAAAATTGAGAATGGAAATGGGGAATATCTATACATTAAATGATTTTACTCTATCATGTCTATCAAACAATCTAATGCCCAAATTTTTAATTTCTTTAGAATTACAGCCACACGATTAATGATCTGCCTTTCTAAAATGAAAATGACATGAAAAAAAATAGTTTAATAACATAGCATCCCCCCTTTATAAAGTGACTTGTATATATTTATTTCCTACACCGTAAAAATTCTTTTGTGTCTTGCTTTCAATATTCAATATTCAATATTTTATTTAAGTCTCACCACATACATTTTGTACAATTACATTCATTACACAATAAAATATTCATACAGGTACATAAAACATACATGTATAACAACAAACTTTAAATTCACATTGTATGTGCCAATCTTAAAAGATTTATGAGATAAAATTGAGAATGGAAATGGGGAATGTATCAAAGAGACAACAACCCGACCATAGAAAAAACAACAGCAGAAGGTCACCAACAGGTCTTCAATGTAACGAGAAATTCCCGCACCCGGAGGCGTCCTTCAGCTGGCCCCTAAACAAAGAGACTGTATAATCAATGCTACTAAAAAACAATAAGATATTGTACATATTATATATAATATATATTTGCTTATGAATATCATTAAAATACAGCATAATCAATTATATAAAAACCATTTCTTCTGAGTAAAAGAAGAGGGACGAAAGATACCAAAGGGACAGTCAAACTCATAAATCTAATATAAACTGACAACGCCATGGCTAAAAATGAAAAAGACAAACAGAAAAACAATAGTACACATGACACACCATAGAAAACTAAAGAATAAACAAGACGAACCCCACCAAAAACTAGGGGTGATCTCAGGTGCTCCGGAAGGGTAAGCAGATCCTGCTCCACATGTGGCACCCGTCGTGTTGCTTATGTGATTACAAATCCGGTAAATAGTCTAATTCGGTGGTCACATTCATGAAAGGGAAGGGGATTGTAGTTACGACGTAAGGAACATATCCGATATCATTTGTGAAACGGTTATTCCATAACGATCAACCAACTCGTGATGGCGTCCGTAAAATTTACGAAGGGATGATTTCAACTTCACCATTTGGAACTCTTGGTTTAATAGCTTCCTTGTGAGCAGTAACCCTCTATCAAGAAAATCATGATAGGAAACGCAAGCACGGGAATATCGTATCAATTCGGAGATATATACCCCGTACGCAGGTGCTGCTGGAATGTTGCTACTTAGAAATGGAAAGTTCACAATTGGAAAGCTGAAATCATCTCTTTTGTCGTAAAGTTTTGTTTTCAACCGACCCTCATTGTCAATTTCTAGATGTAAGTCAAGATATGAAGCCGACTTAACTGTATATAAAATGTACACATAAACAAAATTTGTTTTATAAAATGCTATAGCAGGTTCTGGCGACTTTCAAAAACTTTATAATTTTTGAATAAAACGAGGGGTATTTGCGAAAAATACCAGTCTTGAGAATGAATTTCCCTCGCCTTATGGCTCATGAAATTAAAAATTCTCTCGACTGGTATTTTTCACAAATACCCCTCCTTAACATGATATACATGTATCTGTTTAATATTACATTTTTGTAACTATTGATTTTAACATAAAAATCTAAAAGTTGATTAAATTATAAGTAATTTAATTTGTTTTATCGTTTTATTGTATATCACAGTTTTTCTTAGTGGTCAATGGTTTTCAGGGTGTTTGGTGGTGTTTTTTGGTGTTGAAAAGACACACCCCTTTGGATTTCATGTTTTTAAGCTCGGGATTTTAAATCAGGAGTCTGATTCAGGACCACTCCAACCCTCCTCCCCCCTAAAAGACAAATACTTTGTTTAAAAAAGACCCTGTTCTCACCAGAAGGTCATGAAAAAGCGACCCTGTTCTTACAAGATTGATAAAAAAAAAAAAAAATCTATTCAATAAATTCTCAAATTTTATTCATAAAGAATACAATTATTTGTTATATTCATATGAATAATTTCTAACAATTTAACTTAAATTTTATTAAAAATTGGGCGCGAACATGTAGGGTGCGAACGGACGTGGGGGGCGAAAATGTGAGGTGCGAACGTGTAGGGTGCGAAACTATATTGGGCGCGAACGGACCTGATACCTTACAAGCAGGACATGAAAAGGGACCCTGTTCTAACCAGTAGGGCATGAAACAGCGACCCTATTTTTTGGCACATTTGTACTATAAAAATTTAGTTAGTAACACCCTTTTCCCAGATACAAACATGGCATTCATATGTCGGAAAGTGTTGTATTATTATATTTTATGATATAAACTGAACATGCTCAATGAACATGATGAACTAAAACTTGAAGTACATGAAGTATGGAAGATGTCTTTATAGAGTATGGACGATGAGTCCGAAATTACTCTGACCCCAGCTTGTCTAGCAAAACAGCCGTTGGACGTCAGAGTAATCTCGGACTAATGGACGATGTGCATGGTGTGGCGGTATATGGCCGACACGGAGATAATTTAATGCTTACATCTTTCTGCTTATCCATTTAAAAAATGTGAATGATAAATTTATTTTTACCTTTCCTTGGTGCTTTCCAAGTCACTCATCAAAACAAAAACACTTTCGTTGCGTTGACTTTCATTTCAATCGTTCCCCGGTTTCTTCCCGTTAATCTACAAGTTATCTATTTCCATTTATTTTTTCATCGGTTTGACCATCAGTTTGAACAACCAGAGTTGTTTATACCATATATATCTGACTGTTTCCATTCTTGCAGTTAGTTTTAAAATTGAACCTCCATCGCCAGCTCGTGAGCGTCCATGGTATTGCGTCATAGTATACAAAATGGTAACCGTGAGAATTCCGGGTTATCGTACTCTCGTACATTTGTAGTTGTAGTTGTACGTATATGAGGGTCTAGAAACCGTTTCGGGAGGGGAAAATAAAAGAATGATGGACTAATTAAAGTGCAGAATAAAGAGAGAAGAATAAAGAAAGGAAAGAGGAGAGTAAAAAAGCAAAAAATAGAATAAAGAACAATTGAGAATCATATGGGGTTCAATTTCTAAATTGTAAAGACTGAATTTTGAGAAGTTATTGAAAGTAAAGGACAAATTATAAATGAAGAAACAGAGAAAATGTTAATGGTCTTAAAAAAAGTAATAAAGATATAAAGGACCCCAATCCAGAACCTCATATTTATTTTTATTCAATTAGTTTGTTATACATTTCTTTTTTTTAAGTGGTAGTAGTTTGATAAAGTTGTAATAATTAGTGAGAGTGTTTGTGGTTTGAGTTGGGCGAGTTGTATAGAAAAGAGAAATTGAGAAGGAAGTTTATTCCCAAGAATTACAATTGTTCTAGTAGCATGCTTTGGCAGATTAGAGGAACATAATTTAGTGACTATTGTTTGTCTTGATTTTAACATGATAAAATGCTTCTTTCCACTAATTCTAAAGAGCCTCATTGAACAAGACAGAAACTACCTCAGACAATCTGACACTTACTAAGGGGAGACCATTTAACTTAAAAAAGGGGGGGAGTGTTTAAAAAAAAATCTGACCCCCAATTTGATGAAAAAAAATATATTCTGGTCAGTCAAGCAGATGACAAAAATATTATTCTGAATGTGGATTTCCCACATACATAATAGTGTTTAATTTTGACAAAATAATTTGATTGATAGCGTCGAAAAACTAATTAAATTTGTACACACTGTGTGCAAAAAAAAACTTCTGAGTCAGAAAAAAATAATCATACCCTCTCTTTTTGAAGTTTAATGCTTTCCCCCTTAATTTAAGTAATCATATAAAATCTGAAAACATATGTTTTTAAACATCAATATGTTTATAGGGTATTACTCAAAACATACGTTAACAACCTGTTTTTAAACATATGTTTACCAGGTGTTACTCAAAACATGCGTTTACCAGGTGTTTTTACAAACATATGTAAACCACATGTTTTCAAACGCATGTTTACCAGGTGTTTCTTAAAACATATGGTAAACATATGGTCAAACGTATGTTTCTCATGTGTTTTGTAAACATGTGTTTCACATGCGTTCATCAACGCATGTTTACCACATGTTTTTCAAACATATGGGAAACGCATGGTTTCAAACACATGTTTACCACCTGTTACTCAAAACACATGGTAAACATATGGTGAAACGCATGTTTACAATACGTTTTCAAGAACACCTGGTAAACATGCGTTGCAATTTTGCCTGTGTACATGGCCATTTTTTAGTTGATACACGGACACTGTTTATAAATAGAATCGCTCATGCTTATATACCTATATGGAGTTATTTTCATTCAGAACGATAGGTCATTCTTTTAAAGAATCAACCCGGACGATACCAAGTTTCATTGAAATATGCTTCAAGGCATAGCATTATGACCTGTATAAGGTCTTTCTCCCTGGTTAAAAAGTAATTTACTTGAACATGCAATTCGTTTGATGTGATCACGTGTTACAGAAAATTGAGGGTTTACTTTTTAATATTCTTTCTATGAAAGGTTTTAGGCAAACCGAATAAATCTTCCCTACGTTTATTAGACTGAAATACTAAATGTCCCCATTGACACGCATTTTAAAATTTCTAAACAAATAACGTGAATTTTTGTTACTTTATCGCTACAAAGAGGTACATTATTAAGATGGATTTAATCATGCAAAACGTTTCGTAACACTTTTGAAATAAGCCAGCTATAACACATTCGAGTGTAGGATTTTGGAAATCTTACTGATTCACACTATATATTCTTTTACTAACAGAAATATATTCATATATATATAAATCAAATCTCACCAATGTAAGATTGATCCTATGAATAAAAC
Source organism: Mytilus galloprovincialis (assembly GCA_037788925.1). NCBI lineage: Eukaryota > Metazoa > Mollusca > Bivalvia > Mytilida > Mytilidae > Mytilus > Mytilus galloprovincialis. The sequence continues at coordinate 3,583,220 of CM075334.1, read as the reverse complement.
GCAACAACACTATATCAAGCCTGTTTATTTTAGATTTATTTCAACCCCCCTTTTTTTCATCCGTTTCCCCAGCATAGAAATAAAATGTTATCATGGAAATTTTGTTTATGCATTACTTACTTGCGAAGTTGCATTTTAAAAAGTCTCAAATGTGTACGTTATTCATCTTTTACTTTATAACATAGTACGTCCTATGAAGGCAAGTGAAAAAAAGTTTTTAAAACTGTATACTACGTTAAATGCTATATGGCCTTTTAAGTTTCTAATCTGTTTAATTGTGCAACATCTTTTTAATGCAAAGTGTACGACTTCGTCCTTGACACATGGTAGAAGTCCGATACAAAACACAGTGAACTAACAAACATTTAATAATTCGAAACTTTCAACAATTGATTTGTAACAATAAAATTGGGTTGATATATATTATACAAATATAGCCTTTGTATGAGGTCGATACAAGGATATATTGACCTGAAAGAAGTATATTGACTGAGGACGGAGTCCGAGGTCGATATACTTCTTTGGGTCGATATATTCTGTATTGACCTCATACAAAGGCTATATTTGTTATATTATTAATTTCCGACCATATTTGTATCAAAATCGTCATTTAGGTTTGTTGGAATTGTATAGATATTACATTGTTTCCTTGACAATAACAACATATTAGTTGTTATTTCATTTATTTATTTTATTTTTTTTTTACATCTTATGTATTGGAAGATTTTTTTCGTCAAATAACCGATCACAGATATCATATGTTTCAAAACATTAAACAATATCCTGAAATTCATTACATGACGTCACAAAGTATATATATCGGTTTTTAGATATTCTAAAAATAACCGTGCGATATGCTTTTTGCCGGTCAATATGCGTTTTGCTATCCGCCGTTTTCTCTCTACCTTCGAAAATATAGTTTAACATGTGACTATCCCTAAACGAATAAAATTTGTTAAAATATACGAATTAATAATATATATATATATATCAAACAAATATGAATAAGTTAATAGAATCATTTTCATAACAGCTAGCGTGGAAACATGCAATACTTTATATCTATACTGATACCTTTTACTTGTTTCTCATCTGCTATCGTGATTTTACGCTAACTCTGTTTGTCACAGGCCTTCAACTGTTCAAATGGGGATTTCAATGGAATACAAAAGTAAAATACAGATGCACGAGAAGAAAAAAGAAAGTTTAAGTATTTTAGATTTAAATCCTCAAGATTTAGTTCTTTGCTAGTTATTCGTATTATTTGATTTAGACGTTTAGAACCTTTGGCTATCCCACATTCTAAATGCCTATAACATGTACGATATGACAAGTGGGTGTTAGAGACGAACGTTCACCAAAGTCAGTTGATAACCTGAGCGCGGAAAGTAACGAACTTATCCACGCTGTAATGGATATTATTCTACTCATTTATCTTACGGGTATATCAAAATTAAATAAGGGTCTTTACAAACAACATTATATAACCACTTGCTGTTTTCAAAATTATTAGAATTTGTTTTATATTATAAGCCTCGAATATATATATATATATATATATATATATATATATATATATATATATATATATATATATATATATATATATATATATATATATATATATATATATATATATATATATATATATATATATATATATAACTCGTCTAAACATCAACCCAACAATGTTAGATCTGTAAATTTGCTTTCGCAAATTTTTGGTTCTTCCCTCGCCGGGTTTAATATATATATATATTAAACGTCTGAATAATATTCAACGATTTTTCCCACAAGGGTACCATATCGTTACGAGTAACGATACATGCACACAATAAATATATATATATATATATATATATATATATATATATATATATATATATATATATATATATATATATATATATATATATATATGACTTTGTCTGTCAATCATCAATAAAAAGCAGGGCTTCAAGAGTTGACGTGAATTCGATTTTAAAACTAACAGAAATTAAAAAAACAGTTACGCTACTTACAATTCACTCTTCATCATTTGCCCTCGTTCACCATCTCAGCTCTTCAAACTTGGTTTTCTTTTTCTAGAATTAAATAAATTGAAAGTACAAGTCTATCATTGTTTCCTATATCAAAATTTCGAACGCCGATACATACATCTTGATAGTGGAAAGGCAGATAGCAAATTTTAGTAATTTATGGATATGTACAATGTGAATTGATAAGAAATATTACCTTTAGTTGAAGTAGGAAAATATCAACATCTCCAAATGTTCAAATAATCCAGTCTTTTTTCTAAAATTAACGTCTTTAAAAATCTTTTGAGGCAGAAATTTAAAAATATGTTATGTGATTCTAAGATTGACTATATAGGTTGTACTTCAGTAAACGTAGATAATGCAATTTTCCTTAGAATCTTTTCTGTGTTGACTTGATTTATAATTAGTATGTTCATAATTATAAATTAACTGTTAACAAAATTTAGAATTTTTCAAATATCAAGGCTTTTCTACCTCTCTATCTGTAGATTACCTTAGATGTATTTGGCAAAACTTTTAGGAATTTTTGGTCCTTAATGCTCTTCAAATTAGTACTGTATTTGGCCTTTTAACATTTTTTTATCCGAGCGTTACTGATGAGTCTTTTGTAGACGAAACGGGCGTCTGGCGTAAATATAAAATTTTAATCCTGGTATCTATGATGAGTTTACTTTAACGTCTAGAACTATGAAATTGTTTTATATTAAGATCATAAATACAAAGTGCAACTTATAATAATATTTATTCAAATAAAAAAACTCTTGCAAAACTCTTTTTTCTCAAAACAATACTTATCTAATTGAATTAAAGTCTTTAATAAATTACTGCATAAACTCTTCCTTTACAGTATAGTTTATACGCCACCCCTGTTAAATCTTATAACGAATTTGAAAACAAGACTTTAGGTTTTGTCAGCTATCCTATATGCATGTTTTCTGAAATGAATTGTCCAGAAACAGGGACGAAAAATGAAAGATACCAGAGGGACAGTCAAACTCATAAATCGAAAATAAACTAAAAACGCCTGGCTAAAAATGAAAAAGACAAACAGACCAACAATAGTACACATAAAACAACATGGAAAACAAAAGAATAAGTAACACGAATCCCAACAAAAACTAGGGACTAGGGTTGATTTGAGGTGCTCCGGAGAGGTAAGCAGATCCGGCTCCACATATGGCACTCGTCGTGTTGCTTATGTTATAATAAATCCGGTAAATAGTCTAATTCGGTAGGTCACATTCATGAAAGGGAAGTTGATTGTAGTTACGACGTAAGGAAAATATCCGATATCATCTGTGAAACGGTTATTCCATAACAGTCAGCTAACTGGTGATGGCGTCTGAACCTGTTTGAAACTATTCTTATAACAAATTGAATGCATTTCAGAATACTATAAATATAAAGTTTCGCAGTTCAAAATCATTGCAACATTATACAATTATATGAAGTACATGTATCCCATCCTGCCTTTGTCTCCAGTTCACTTCTTAACGCGCGTCTGGCGTACTAAATCATAATCCGGGTACTTTTGATAACTATTTACACCACTGGGTCGATGCCACTGCTGGTGGATTTTTTTTTTGTCCCAGGAATAGACTACCTTAGCCGTATTTGGCACAACGTTTTGGAATTTTGGATCCTTAATGCTCTTCAACTTTGTACTTGTTTGGCTTTATAATTATTTTGATATGAGCGTCACTGATGAGTCTTATGTAGACGAAACGCGTGTCTGGCGTACTAAATTATAATCCTGGTACTTTTGATAACTACTTACTGTGTGCCTGATTGTAATTATTTCTATTAAGGCCCATGATATTCTCAATCTTCATGAAATATTTATAAAATTTATATTTGAGATTATATCATTTAAATATCTGAGATAAACGTGATTTGGTGAAATTCTTTATGTTCTCTTTTTTTATCCATTATAATGATTATAGGTTGCAATTCTGACAGATAATTAAATTTCAAGACGGATCGACATGTCACTTAATTATCTCGTGTAATTCATCATAGATAACAGGTTTGAGATTTTATACGACAAACGCACGTTTTGTCAACAAAAGACTTATCAGTTTTGCTTGAATCAAAATATTTTAAAAAACGCAGCAAAATGAAAGAAGCTGAAGAGCGTTGTTGGCCCACAATTCTTAAGGTTTAGCCAAATAAAGTTAAGATAATCTATTTTTGGGGATGAGAATCCTTAAATAATTATAAAAATCCAACTTTGTAAATAATTAATTTACAATTTTAACTATATAAATGATTATTCATGTCAACACAGCCTCAAGCTCGATTAATTAGTTGTAAAAATACTCATTATAGATACCAGACTTGAAATGTTGTACACTAGACGCACGTTTTGACTACAAAAGACTTATCTGTGACGTTCAGACAAAAAAAAGAAAGACAAAATTAAATCAAGTACGAATTACACACTTACCTTACCCATACCTCATATATTACATAACATGAACAAAACTAGAGAAAATAGAATGATGATAGTCTTTCAATATTCCAAATAATCAACACAAATATACTCGTAAAATACACTGTTTCACGGTAGTCCTGATATTGAAACTGTAAACAAGATTTCATTCGTAAGTTTTAACTTTTTTTTAAACTTCTTTCTAGTAAACAACCTGATCAATGCTCGTTTTCTTTAACTCCACATATTATCCAATGTTAAATGAACGCAGTGTTATTTCTTAATAATGTTAACGTTGTCACGTTTAGTATTACAAAACCGAAAGAATTCTTACTATCAGGTAATTGATAAACTCATGTGCCATCAAAAATATAATACATCGTTGTAGTTGTCTAAATGATTTTTATACATTTAAAAAGAATAATGAACCATATAAATATACGACGATAATAAAAAAGGTTTCCAATAGTTATAACTTCACTTCATCGAGTCCAGTATAACCATTGTGAATCAAAAACGTACGAGGTTAATTTAAAACCTTTGCATTCGTGTTGTTGATCATTATTTAAAAGGCGTAATTTGCTTGCAAAGAACAACGCATATCATTGATACATGTCTTGAACTTGTACATTTTAAAAGAATACATCTGTTTTGTAGTCTGGTAAAGCTAAACTTTTGCTCTATTTGTCGAGACATAGCAATCCTACATTCCATCGTCGGCGGTGGCGTTCACAACTATTCACTCTATGGTTTAAGTTTCTAAATTTTAATAACTTTCTTAAAAGAGAGTTGAAAGATACCAGAGGGACAGTCTAACTCATAGAACGAAAATAAACTGACAATGCCATGGCTAAAATTGAAAAAGACAAACAGGCAAATAATAGTACACATGACACAGCATATATAAAAAACTAAAGCAACATGAACCCCTACGAAAACTGGGGGTGAAACTATCTTAGATTTCTACCAAACTTGGACAAAAGCTTGTTTATGATCATAAAATAGTATCCAGAAGGAAATTCTGTGAAAATAAATCCTTTTTCTTTCGTATTGTACTTATAAACGGACTTCGTTTTTCTGCCAGTTAACAGTACAATGTACTATTGTAATGTTTGTTTGTGAATTTCTCTGTCCTAAATGTTCTTGCATTTATTTGTACTGTAGTCCTGTCATATAATGTTGTCATTTTAGTGTTATATTTAACATTGCCATAAACACGCGAGGTTTGGCTAGCCGAATTACCAGGTTCAACCCACCATTTGTTTTGCACTTCAGTTTGTCTGTTGTTTCGTTTACGATAGCTTGGCAACCAATAGATAAAATAAATCTTGCTTCCCCGTTCAACACTAATTTACCAATTAAATAACACACATAAATAAAGGCAACAGTAGTATACCGCTGTTTAAAACTCATAAATCCATGGACAAAAAACAAAATCGGGATAACAAACTAAAACCGAGGGAAACGAAACCCGGACAATAAATCTGACAGGGAAATATATGTATAACTGAATAAAACATATGTCTCAGGAACCTTTAATATCATATAAATTCGATTGTTTACCAATGTTCACGTCTCTTAAATTGAGGCAAATAAGACATTATTCAATAAGCAAATGTTACTGTTCTACATGAATTCAAATCCAATGACATTGTAAATAAGAGCTGCTGTCTGAATATTATTTCATTTTCAATATACAATATTTCGCATTTATTAAAAGCTGTCAGTTTGTTTAAATTAAAACATACAATATCAAACAACACGTTTTAAATAGCATAGCGCCATTCAAAAAAAGTTCTCGGGTAACATTAAATTTATGTTATTGTCCAATTATCATTTTTTTCCCTTTACAATCTTTAAAACCCAAGTTGTATCACGCAACTAGCATAAATTTTAGAACAATTAACAATATAATTAAAAAAATTTGAATGACTGACACGGGTAATGGTTTTAGTAAATACTAATAGGAGATATTCGTGTTTATTTGAAATAAATCAGATAATGATGCAATTTGAAATTTAATACTCCTAGCTTACAAATAACAGAAATAAACGTTGTTGCAAAACAATAAAAATGGTTTGGAGCATAAAGACCCGACATGATCTAAACGAACGGCCAATATGTTTAAAAGCATTTTTGATCCCATGATAAAATTCTGATGAAAATTTGCACATAGGTTGTTTTTACCTGATTATAACAAATATGTCAGAAAATCATACCTTCATGTGCTACATTTTAAGTAAAATGAGGTCGAAATTTTAGATATTCCCTTAAAATTCGGATTTGTGAACGTATTTTTTCTTATAACAGAAAAAAAAATATGTTCTTTTGTTTTAAAAAGATAAACACAAGCTATCTTAGTTGAATTATTTGTTAAAATATGCATTTTTATTTTATATTTTAGAAAGAAAAAAAAATCATCTTTATCAAATGTTCATGAATTTAGATATTTTTTTGCTGTAAATGTATCAAATGTAAAAAAAAATGCATTGTTGATTTTTTCATCAAAATTAGTACAAATTATCTTTATACGTAATGAAACAAAATGTCATTTTAAAAAGAGGTGTCCATGTCCTCGTTTACAAGTAAAATCAGTTTGAATGGAAAAAGATCAGTAGAAAGATGCATCATCCGCCCAGTAGCAATACTTAAATTGCATGAAATTACGAAGATCAAATAGGAAACTGGCTCGGACGTCGCGCAGTAAAAAAAGGTCCGAAACAGACGTCACCATGGACACGGTGTCGTCAGATATGGCAGGTGTCCCCTCATCATCAGACATGATAACTATCTCAAACATGACTCATTCAGATCATCGTACTAGTTAAAATAGCAATATTACACATATACAGCCATGTTCAGTTCTCCTTAATGACGGATTTTGATGACTCAGAACAACACTGCCGCATTTCGAAATGTGAGACCAAAGGCTGCAAAACTTGTAAAATTTTAATAACAGATGCTGAATTCACTAGTAATTTCACTAAGAAGTCATATTTTACCAGAAGTTACGATGATCGGAATTGTAAATCGATTAATGTCGTCTACGAATTAGAGTGCAACCTTTGCGGATTGGTATACGTCAGTGAAACAAAAGGAAGGCTAAACAAACGTATGTGCGGTCATAGATCAGACGTTAACCTCAATGCTAACGACATTCTTTACCAGCATTTCAATCAGCCCGATCATTCCATCGTTTCTATGACAGTACGCATTATCGAAAAAATATACCATGGTATTAACGATTCAAATCTTGCAACGCCTCTCCGTAGACAAAAAGAGGACTACTGGATTAGACAATTGGGAACTGCGACACCATATGGTTGCAATGACAAAATTGATGATATAGGTATTTTATCTAGTCCTTCGTGTAGGTTTTTGTGTGTACAACTCATCACATTAACTGCTTGATAAACGAATTAGGTATTGACAATTCACTTGGAAACCCAACATATACCCTCACAACACTTATCAAGGAGGAAATCTTGGATAATTATAGTTCTGTTCTATGTTCCTTTAGAATTTCAACCAGAGATGATGAATTGGATATTCCATCACTGTATTGGATACCTTAATTGCATAAGTGTCATTACAAACAACGATATATTGCTTGGTCTTCCAAGTGCTCCAAGAAACCTCTTTCTTAATTATTAACATCTATTTTATCAGCAATCAAAGACGGGCTTCAAAGTTATTGTGAAACTGCCTATTGTAGAGGTGGCGTGAATCAGATGTGCATACTTAAAAATTCCAAAGATCTTTTAGAGTACATACAATCAAGCTCTCTTTCATCTTGTTATAGTATTAAAACATTTGACTTTTCTACACTTTATACAAGTATTCCACATTGCAAACTAAAAGACAAATTGAAAGAGTTTGTATTGCTTTGTTTCATAAAAACGAATGGCTAACGAAGATATAAGTATCTTGTCTTAGGAAGGGATAAATCCTACTTTGTAAAGGATCACTCTGATTCAAACAAAAGTTTCTCTGAAACTGACATTATTAAGATGCTTGATTTCTTGATTGACAACATATTTTATACGTTCGGAGGACGGGTTTTTCAACAGTATATCGGCATTCAAATGGGAAAGAATTGCGCCCCTCTTCTTGCCGACTTGTTTCTTTATTATTATGAGGCTGACTTTATACTGGATCTTCTTATGAAGAAAGATAAGAAGTTAGCAATATCCTTCAACTCTACTTTCCGCTATATAGATGCTGTTCTTTCACTAAATAATTCAAAATTTGGTGACTATGTTGAATGCATCTATCCCATTGAGCTAGAGAGATAAAGGATACAACAGATACAGTTAAGTCGGCCTCATATCTTGATGGTGAATGGTGAAGTTGAAATCATCCCTTCGTAAATTTTACGGACGCCATCACGAGTTGGTTGACCGTTATGGAATAACCGTTTCACAAATGATATCGGATATGTTCCTTACGTCGTAACTACAATCCCCTTCCCTTTCATGAATGTGACCTACCGAATTAGACTATTTACCGGATGTGTTATCTCATAAGCAACACGACGGGTGCCACATATGGAGCAGGATCTGCTTGCCCTTCCGGATCACCTGCGATCACCCCTAGTTTTGATAGGGTTCGTGTTGTTTATTCTTTAGTTTTCTATGTTGTGTTATATGTACTATTGATTGTCTGTTTGTCCTTTTCATTTTTAGCCATGGCATTGTCAGTTTATTGTCGATTTATGAGTTTGACTGTCCGTCTGGTATCTTTCGTCCCTCTATTTTCCCGATCTGTCACAGTGTGAAGTAGCAAAATGACATTTTACGTTGGCAACATCTATACCTAACCTGTAATTATATCGTATGTCCTTAATATAATTTTGAATAACAGCATTTCATCAGATAATACATATTGCTGTTTATAATTTATACATCGTGAAAGGGCTGGCGGTTTTTGTTTATACCAAACACTTTATTATGCATGCAAATGTACGTAATAATATAGTTAAAACCAAACTGTATCAATTCACTATAGTTACTGCCTGAAAAGTTTGGATTGTTAATGGAAAGAACATAATCAATATATCTGAAAGTGAAATTAAATGACCAGACTTCTTTGATCTGCCTGTTTTTGACAACTGTCTGAAGGAACTCGTATTCATATGAAAATAAGAAGTGGTCGGCTAGAAGAGGCACACAGTTCGATCCCATAGGAGTGCCGACAATGTTTTTGAAAAACTCTACCTCTAAATTCAACTAAAATGTTTTCAATAAGGAACTTCAGCATACTGATCACTTGTTCCTCTGTGTAGCATGTTTTAACCGTATTTGGCATAGCTTCTTTTTTTACTTTTTTTACTTTTAGGTCTTTAATGCTAAACTTGTAAGGCTTTATATCAATTTTGATCTAAGCGTCACTGATGAGTCTTATGTAGACGCCACACACATCTTCCGTATTAAAATATAAGCCTGGTACCTTTGATAACTATTTTATCTTTTGTTCCCCATAATCAAAATATAAGGTTCGATCTGATTTAAAATGTAGTTATAAACAAAATCAATGTAAGAACCGAGGAAAAACGTTGATTTGTTTGCTCGGTATCATTCCTAAGTATAATCTCAAGTTTTAAGATAAATTTATGGTGTTTCTGCGTACTACATCGATGAAAAAGTTAATGTTATCTCAACTAAAAAAATAATATTTAAAAAAAATATCACAAACCCGTAATTCGAAGACACGGGCTCATCGGAATACCAACTGGGAAATTTTGATTCGTCATAAAGAGGAAAAGGAACTGTAAATGCAAAATACCCGTGCCAATATGGAAAAGACATGTTATAATCTTTTTATCACATATTTAAGTTCTGCAGAAAAGAGAAAAAAGTTCAATTATACACATAAAAGGTAAAATCTTAAACAATTTATTAAAAACGTGTCGTTCAGGATGCAATGACGTCACGTCATTAGGTACAGGGCACAATATGGATATCTCTTTTTTGCCCCGTGCAATTTTGAGGTTATTGCATATGCAAAACCTAAGGTATTCATAACAAATATGTAAATGCAAAAAACCTGAATATATCATCAAGAATAAATTAGAGTCCGTATTGTCAATAATTTGAACTTCAAGATAAACGTCAGAAATTGTTTGTAAGGTTCAATTTGATAGTCGATATACGCATTTAGTGCAATAAATGATATCAATTTTACTCATTTCAGAAGAAAATGTTGTACTTTAAATTTTATCAATGACTGTAGTGAGTTCTTTGAATATTGAATTCATCGGTTTTTATATTGATTTTTTTTATAACTGCATGTAAAATCAGGAACCTTAGCGTGCATTTTATGATTGAATCTTCTGAACACTTGAAAACAATGAGATAACAATGTAACGATTTTAGGAAAGCAAATTAAGTATAAACTACAAGTTTTTATTTAACGACATCTATCATTTGTCTATCCCGTTGCAATTTATGGAAATTATAAAATCGTCGCAAACATTACTGAACTTGCAGTAAATTGAAAATAACTAAAAAAAAGTGTTACTTCACAGTAATACGCAAGCAAGTCCTACAATCATTTTCTATGTATGTGTTTTATACCCGTTATAGTTCTGTCTCATTTTCCCTTTTCAGCTAAATGGAATTCCTACGGTTTATTATATGTTCTGTCTCATTTTCCCTTTTCAGCTAAATGGAATTCCTACGGTTTATTATATGTTTTCTTTTGTTTTTGAACATCAATATTTTAGGTCATTTGATCCTCTTTAAAGGACATCACTTACATGGTCGTTTATTTCAAACGTTAAATCTGTGATATCGAGATCTAGAGATAACCACATGGTGTCTTTTAAGGGTTTAATTAATGTATTACCTATTGAAGTTTGTTACTGTATATATACCTAGACCTCTTTGTCAGAATTGGCAATCAGTATTATGTTTCGGCTTGGGTAAATCAATATTGGAATATTACTTATTAACTCATAAATATCCATTTCAGTGATATTTATAAATTAATCATATGCTCACCGACTTCGTTTTTGGTGTATTAACAAATCTGTTATCTAGATTAGTGAAAAACGTTTAATTTATAATGTATCAACGACATATGAAATGCATTATAATTACGAATGTTACCAAAATCTGTAACGGTATAGTCTGTTAATTGTAACTAGGCCTTAACTCTTCGGTAATCTAGATATACGTTAGTATAAATTGACTCATCCGAATATCCAAATCGCATATTTTTTCAACCCCAAAAAGAAGTCTTGAAAAAGGGACACATGCTTACCCATTCATCCAAATGAAGTTTTTCAATAAACTTTTTAAAGTTTCATAATGGATGTTTGCACAGTCCGAATAGAAAACATAGAACTTTGATTAACATCCAACAACATTTTGGACGATATGTACATCAAATATAGATGACCTATCAGTCACACAATGCTTGTCATTGTTATTTGACATTTTGGAATTCCTTTCTATTCTTATGAAATCATTTATGTTGGCACCATTCTAATAGCAATACCATCAAGTCAGTATACTAAATTAACTGTTGACACAGACATATGTTTTGTGTTTGTAAAAGACCAACAAACATTCCTGGAAACGAAAAAAAATGCCAATGACATAAAATGCATACTAAATAAAATTAATTTGTCATAATTCGTATCCTTTAAGTATTCATAGCCAATGACTGATGTGGGGTTTGGGGGCGGGGGGGGGGGGGTTACAAATAAAATCAATGGAAATGAGATTTGCTAATGCGTATACATCTGCATACAAAATATCATTGACCTACTATAGATGATTCCATTGTTATTGAACATATCACAAACAAATATTTGTAAACTAAGCAAAAGTTCAAATTCAATAGACCATTACTGAGGGGGGACAGGATAGATCTCTATCGAAATAAGTAGTACAAATGCTTATACAACTGCATAGACTTATTAAGAAGGGATATAATTACGATACTGTTGTCAAGTCATTAAAGATTGCATATTTTGGCGTTAATATTGAGTCACTGATAAGGTCTTTGCTTCGGAACTAAACACATTTATTCTAAAAACAGTTGTTTGCATGACACGGGTTATGTTCTTCTCATATATGTTATGATGGTATGATACTAAACCCCTAACGGGAAGGATTGTGCCTGATGTTCATATGATGAAATCATAATCTTTCAGTCAGTTTAATTGAAGTCTGGAGCTGGCATGTCAGTTAACTGCTAGTAGTCTGTTGTTATTTATGTATTATTGTCATTTTGTTTATTTTCTTTGGTTACATCTTCTGACATCAGACTCGGACTTCTCTTGAACTGAATTTTAATGTGCGTATTGTTATGCGTTTACTTTTCTACATTGGTTAGAGGTATAGGGGGAGGGTTGAGATCTCACAAACATGTTTAACCCCGCCGCATTTTTGCGCCTGTCCCAAGTCAGGAGCCTCTGGCCTTTGTTAGTCTTGTATTATTTTAATTTTAGTTTCTTGTGTACAATTTGGAAATTAGTATGGCGTTCATTATCACTGGACTAGTATATATTTGTTTAGGGGCCAGCTGAAGGACGCCTTCGGGTGCGAGAATTTCTCGCTACATTGAAGACCTGTTGGTGACCCTCTGCTGTTGTTTTTTATTTGGTCGGGTTGTTGTCTCTTTGACACGTTCCCCATTTCCATTCTCAATTTTATGATATCTTTGACCTTTCACTATTGATTCACTATAAACTGACGTCATCATGAATCAGTATACAAATAAATCTCATAAACTACATGCTACGTACTGAGATTATCGGTTGCTGATGTAAATGAAATATAAGAATAACAACAACAACAACAACAATACTTTATTTTAAGAGGGTTACACAGCTAGCTATATAACTAATCTTCCCTGAGGTCCTCATCATGAGAAATCAAACAAAACGCAAACATATACATTGCATACATTAGTATAAAAAGTCAAGTATGATAATAATGTTCAATACAACTTGATAAAATGTGATGAAAAATAAACATGATGACATGATCAGTTTTTAATGTTTAAGTAATACATTTCTCTTATTTTTGAGTGTAAATTGACATTGCGATAAGACATTGCGATTTGTCTATCCCAAATTCATGCATTTGGTTTTGATGTTATACTTGTTATTCTCGTGGGATTTTGTCTGATGCTTGGTCCGCTTCTGTGTGTGTTAGTTACATTGTAGTGTTGTGTCGTTGTTCTCCTCTTATGCGTTTCCCTCAGTTTTAGTTTGTTACCCCGATTTTGTTTTTTTGTCCATGGATTTATGAGTTTGAACAGCGGTATACTACTGTTGCCTTTATTTAATATTATTGATACAGCTAGGTTGATTTCAATAAATGATCTGTTATTTTGTATTTGAAAGAATTAACATTTGTAATATTTCTTAACAGTATTGGCAAATTATTCCACAAGAATGGTCCAGAATACATAAAAGATTTTTTGAACAATTCTGTTTTTGGTTTAGGGAGTATGAGGTTCCCTTGAACAGCATTTCTTAAGGGGTATGGATTTCTGTCTGAAACATAATTAAACTTGTTAGTAAGATATGATGGGGGATCATTTTTAATGCACTTAAATGTCATCACTAACTTATGATATTTTATTCCCTGTTCAACTGTCATCCAGTTTAAGTGTTTTAATAAGGGTGCAGAAGGAGCGAATGGGTCTGTTTCTAGTATTAATCTAGCAGCCCTCTTTTGTAATTTTAATATCCTTGTTAAACCCTCACTGCTACAACTACTCCACACTATACAACAATAATCAATTAGTGGTAAGATATAACCATTATAGAATAATTTTCTGCAGTCTAGATTTAGAAAATTTTAATCTTTAATAGTAGATATAGTCTGGAGGATATTTTTGAGCAGATCACATCAATTTGGTTTGTCCATGTGAGGGAAGGGTCAATTTCAATCCCTTAAAGAGTTCGCATGTGGAAGATTGTATCACTTGATTGCTAATGGTTAAACAACTCTCATGGTAATGTGGCATTGCTTTTTGCTTTGTTCCAATAATCATATATTTTGTTTTATTTGTATTGATGAACATATGATTATCATTGCACCATTCCTCAACACCATGTAAATCTTCTTGTACCTTTGACTGTAGAGTTTGATAACAATTACAAGAAAGATGTAGAGTTGAATCATCGGCATATAAATCAGTGCAACAATTTTTCATATAAATAGGAAGGTCGTTTATGTATAATATAAACAGAAGAGGGCCTATTATGGAGCATTGGGGTTCTAATGTTCTAATGTTCCCCAAGTCGCACCTGTTTTATCTATCCAAGGGCAATAACTGAGAAACAAGAATTGTTTTTTAATAATTTTTTTAATTAAGACTATTTACAAATATCTAAGGAAATAAAGGCTTGAGAGAAAATACAACTAAATTCCAGTGTCATTACTCTTTTTTAAATATTTGATCAGAACTGATTATTAAAATTGTCATAGACAAAGGTCATATAAACCTTTGATATATTTTTCATAAAAATCTGATGCAAATTGTACAAATGAGAGTGCTGAAATGCAATTTTCCATATTACAGATATTTCAGAGGGGCTTAACTCTTAAATTTTTTAAGCAGAACAGATTTTCTCACCTTTTTAAGACATTTCTGATATGAACCAATGATATGAACTTGATAAAAATCTGGCATAACTCTTTGATTTTTTTTATTGATAATCACTGATTTCTCAGTTGTCCAAACATTTTCTAATCTATGAAGCAAGTTTCATAAAATTTTGATGAGAACTGTACACATGAGAGCGTTTATTTTCCATATAATTTATATTTTCAAGGATCATAATTCTTTTTAAGTAATTGATCGGCACCAAATATCAAAACTTGTCCGAGGCATTGTGGTTATAAAAACTATAATAAAATGTTTGAATTAAAATCTGGCGAGAATTGTATTTGTGAATGAGCCAACAATCCTGGAAGGAAAGACCACTGGACAAACAGATGGAAGATTGAAAAACTGTCACTCAACAAAATCAATAATGATGATAAAAGCTGGCTAAACAGAAAACTTAATTTAGCTTTTAGATTTCTCTTTTGGTTTTCATATTTCCACAAGATATTGTTAACATCTTCATCTTTTAGGTATGATTGGCAACAATACCATATCTCTTTACTCTTATTTTATTTGAAGATGGTTGTCATAGTATGGGGAAATAAACGGGACACAGATGATGCCCCTCCCCAAACTTGCATATCATATACATTCATAAAGGGAAAAAATTAAAGAATAATAACAGTGACGATACCCAGTTTTGTTCTTGATCTGAGTTTATGGCAATAAGCATTCTGTGTTTCTATACGTTAAGATGAGGCAAACAAAAGTTTGAGAACATAAAAAAATAGAATGGATGAATTCAAACTGGATCTGTGTTTTGTGGTAATAAGCATTGTGTATAAGTTTTATTAAATTTGGTTGAATCAAACTAAATTAAGAGTAAGAAACCAACGTTGGGACGTACAGGACGTAGTTATGTACTTACATTATTTAACTTACTTTAAATAAAGCTAATACTAACAATGACCACTGCCCTTTCCTCTATCTTGATATCTATATCACTAACGGAAAGCTGAATACTAATTTAAAAATTTATGATAAAAGAGATGATTTTTCATTTCCTATCGTTAATTATCCATTTTAAAATGGTGACGTTCCCTTGTCACCATCTTACGGTGTTTATATATCTCAACTTGTACGATTCTCTCGTGTATGTAACAATGTTTTAGATTTTAACGAGAGAAATTTATGTATTACTGAAAAATTATAACACCAGGGTTTTCGAGATCACAAACTAGTCAAAACATTTTCTAAATTTTATCATCGGTATAAGGACATCATTCGTAAATATAGCCCAACATGCAGACTTCTTATACGTTCAGGTATTTCACATCCAATTTTTTATGGAAATATTCTTTATAAAGCACAAAGGTGTCAGTATTCACCTCAAAAACTAACAAAACCTTTGAATAGAATTATTAAGAAGGGATATAGTTACGGTACTGTTGTCAGGTCATTAAAGATTGCATATTTTGGCGTTAATATTGAGTCACTTATAGGGTCTTTGCATCGGAACTAAACACATTTATTCAAAAACCAGTTGTTGGCATGACACGGGTTATGTTCTTCTCACATATATGTTATGATGGTATGATACTAAACCCCTAACGGGAAGGATTATGCCTGATGTTCATATGATGAAATCATAATCTTTCAGTCAGTTTAATTGAAGTCTGGAGCTGGCATGTCCGTTAACTGCTAGTAGTCTGTTGTTATTTATGTATTATTGTCATTTTGTTTATTTTCTTTGGTTACATCTTCTGATATCAGACTCGGACTTCTCTTGAACTGAATTTTAATGTGCGTATTGTTATGCGTTTACTTTTCTACATTGGCTAGAGGTATAGGGGGAGGGTTGAGATGTTTAACCCCGCCGCATTTTTGCGCCTGTCCCAAGTCAGGAGCCTCTGGCCTTTGTTAGTCTTGTATTATTTTAATTTTAGTTTCTTGTGTACAATTTGGAAATTAGTATGGCGTTCATTATCACTGAACTAGTATATATTTGTTTAGGGGCCAGATGAAGGACGCCTCCGGATGCGGGAATTTCTCGCTACATTGAAGACCTGTTGGTGACCTTCTGCTGTTGTTTTTTTCTATGGTCGGGTTGTTGTCTCTTTGGCACATTCCCCATTTCCATTCTCAATTTTATTACAAACGACAACTGTAAAACTTAATGCTCCCTATTTTATGGCCTGGGCATTAAAAGACAAATGAGCAAATAATATTGTATTGACAGTAACAATATACCTGTAATCTTTTGAAAAACAAATAAAATGCTTCCCATAATGCATCATTAACATAAACAAATATGGCAGTACTCTGATCATAAAAATTTAAACAATTGTATTTTAGAACTTTCTTAAAGCTTCAATGTAATTCAGTTTTTTGAAGAAATAACCAAAGATGGACATACAGTCTAGTTAACTTTAAAATAATGAATAACATCAGAAAAATGCTATCAATTCCTGAAGGTTAAAAGTTTAAGACTAAAATATGAAATGTAAAGCAAAATTTTCATCACAAATCCAGAAGAATGATATCAGGGTTACAATGATGTGTGATTTTTTTTTTTAGAGAAATGAATATTAACAAAAAATCTTGCTTCAATGTGTCAACAAACTGTTTTTAAATTAAAGTTACTTAGAACTTATTAGAAAGTTCAAGAACAAACACATTCATACTAATGTATTACAATAATCCATAGATATTCTTAAAGCCGAACAACAGAATAATGCAACACCTGATCACTGAAGCTCTGAACTGACAGTTAAAACTGAAAGTAAGTACAATAAGAAACTAAGGTGCAGATATACTATGTTCATTACATAGACACTGTTAAAGGCAGTCTACTAAAATAACAATTAGAGTTTGAAGATATAAAAATGAGACAGAGTCTTTTGTAGTCCTTTTATTGAAAATCTGGATTAAAAAAGTCCAAAAGTGTTTTGAAACTATCAACGTGTGAAGCTTTGTTTAAATCTTCATCAAATTTAAGAAAGTTAGATACCATCAGCAATATAGATTTGAACTTACGTCAGCCATATATTTAGAGGCTTGTTAGATTTTAACAAAAAAGTTATATTTTACGTGACCCAGTGACATAATAAGAGAATTAGTTTTCTATGTTGTGTCATGTGTACTATTGTTTTTCTGTTTGTCTTTTTCATTTTTAGCCATGGCGTTGTCAGTTTGTTTTAGATTGATGAGTTTGACTGTCCCTTTGGTATCTTTCGTCCCTCTTTTTTTTACACAACATAGAAAACTTAAGAATAAACAACACGAACCCAACCAAAAAATAGGGGTGATCTCAGGTGGTCCGGAAGGGTAAGTAGATACTGATTTACATGTGGCACCCGTCGTGTTGCTTATGTGTAACTTATTGCCTATTTGTACGTGTTGGTGATTGCTATAATCGCCAATTAACCACCGAGATCGCCTGTGAAATATATATGGAAAATAATGAAAAGCTGTAGTATATTTTATAAGTTCAATGTTCTCCTACTCTTTTCCAGACCTTTTTTGTACGTCCATAAAGGAAAAATTAATTTGTTGCAAATCGCGCGTATGCTACTCACATGATTAGCAATAGCTCCAGTATAATGTGTAAGTTCAATGATCTCCTACCTTTTAAAAGACCTTTTAGTATGTTCATCAGGAAAAATGATTTGTAGCAAATCTAACGTACGCTACTCACATAATCTCTCTCTCACACACACACACACACACACACACACACATTCTTTATCTTGACTTCTTACTCAAATAAAATGCACTAGATGGGGCAGATACAAGAAATATTGAAAACATTATAAAAGTATCATGACTCCGTTGATTTGTTTTTCTCAGTTTTCATGAGGGTTCAGCGATAAATTGTCCAAAACCACCCAAAATTGCATTATTTTAAGTACAGCTCTTTGTAAGAACCAGGCAGCGTGCGATACATGAATGTTTCAGATTTTTTCTATAATTGGTCTAGTAGAAGCAATAAATGAAAAATGCTCAAAAAATAATTTTGAGTGGGAAAATATGAGTGGTTGCCATGGTAACGAACACACAAGTTTTTGGTTGTTAAGCATGGAAAAATCTTTCAAAAATCAGCTAAATCACCACAATTCAGAGCCTGATTATGAATCAAATCGTGCATTTTTCATTAATTTTCATATGTAGCATTGATAGAACTTGGTTTAAGCTTCATTTTGGTGAAGATTGCATGTCAACCAAATTTGTAACTTTTTTGTAAAATTTTATGAAAAAATGCATATTTTCAACTTTTCTGAAAATGGGATTTTTGCTGAATTACCACATTTTCTCTGGTGTTTTTCAGAAAAGTGCAAATGTGTACAGAATAGTTAGCACTGTAGTTATGAAGTTTGAATACTACTTTACCAAATTTAATAGAAAAATGTGTGGGATTTTTTTTAGTTTTATCACCATAGCAACCGATTTTTTCCTTGGAAACGGAGTTTTCATTTGCAGAATATTGCAGTTTAAGAGCTTAAATGTCCTGAATTTTTCATAACCGATAAGAAAAATACATAAAAGCTAATGCAAACTTTAAATTACAATCGTCAAGTGTTGTTGACTTCAATTGTTACCACGGAAACACATATTATCCATAACAACATCCACTCTGAAATTGCATAAATAGAAACTTATGTAATAAAAACAAATTAAATAGAGGGTGTTTATTTTCAAATTGGAATATGACTGCTTTGCTTCACTTACAGTCTATTCTGTTTATTTCATAAGGTTCAACAAATGTAATATATAATGTAATGTTATGGTTGGAAGGTTAGAAAAGGGGTGGGGTGGGGTGGTAGGTTTATTTTTTAAAGATATACATGTAGATTCTTGAAAAGATTATGTTTGGTCGGAGAGCCTGATTATAAATAGAATAAATTTTTTTTTCAGAAATTTTATATATACAAGATCGATTATCTATAACTTGGGTTTTGCTTCAGAGGTTAGTTAAGGTATATTGCAGTTCGCTTGTCAGGGTTTTTGATTTTTGTCAGATTTTCGGAAACCTCAGGTTTTATTCATTTGAATACCAAAAAAAAAAGGCATTGACCCCCATTTATCTTTTTATAAATCTTTTACATGTATAATGATATTAAGCAATCTGTAAAAGTCTTATTAAATTCAAATTATTCTTTGATAGTTTTGAGAATGTAAACTTGTCAATGAAATAGCTACGAAAAGTCAAGAGAATATTTTCCAGCCAAAATTTCAATGGCTAATATCTCGAAATCAAGCACATTGATCTCTATATTTTTTTACTCTTTTGATTCCTTTAATCATCCCCTATCGATATTCACTTATATTTAAATTGAAAGATCCAAAATAATGTCATACAATTGTGAAACTCCAAGTCAAATGGACAAAGGAGTAGGTCCGGTAAGGACCGATTTTGGCCTCAAATTTCAGGTTCATCTTACGAAGGATTTTGACAACTTTTTAAACACTTAAGTGTCTATTTCATTTGTATCAATTAGTTTATGTGAAAGATTTAAACTGATTTTGTCATTTAAAACGACCCGATTCACGCTCAATTATGAAAAATCTACCAAATATGCCAAAAAATGTCACTTTTCAGATGGTTTTCGTCAAAAGTGAAAGTGGCCGCATTCGTGTTCATCCTCAATCTTTATATATGTTATGTATTATCATAAAATACAACCTACATTTTAATATTAATGATGAACACGAATGCGGCCACTTTCGTTTCACACGAAATTAAACCGTCTAAAATTTAACATAATGCTAGAATTGTGAAGATTCTGTAATTTAGCCTGACTTAATGGTGCTAGTACCTGATATTTGTGCATTGCATTGTCAAAAACAGCCCATTTTCATGTAGCAGGACCAGTGTACTGTACAATAAATATCTAAAAGTTTACATTTTAACAATTTTGTAAAACTGCTATATTTTGGTGCCAAAAAGGGGTCTTACTGGACCTACTCCTTTATCTTTCTGCTTTAAAATGAATTTTAAATAAGGAAACATTTTTTTTTTGAATCTCAGAATATGATCAAGATTCTTTGATAGAAATTTAGTCATTGAATTTTCATTTCAATATACTAATGAAGTATTTTTAAGATGCTTGGATAGCAATTTAAATAGAGAGAACATAATTTTATCAATAAAACATCTCCATTCTATATATATTTCTTGCCAACCTACTTTACACAAACTAGAGCTTACTTTGGTAGTATATTTATATTGGGTTATAGCTATATAAGCAGGGTTGATGTTTTGGTTTTCCGTATAACCGCAATTTACTCAATTTTCTTTGTAATATATAATTTATATATATATACTAGTAGTAACAAGGGCTTTTATAGTTTGTTGTTCATGCAGTGTAAGCTAATGCTCCGTGTTGAAAATCGTACTTTGGCCTATGATGGTTTACTTTTAGGAATAGTGACTTAGATAAAGAGTTTTCTTATTGGCATTCATACCACATTTTCTTATATTATTCTGCTCATTATTGAAGTCAATAATATATGATCTAATTATTCAATGATTTTACTTTGCAATGACTACAATAGTGATACATTTTAATATATACAGCCTCCTCTATTAATAACAACTGTTTCCTTTGAATCTTAAATAAGAAATAAGATAAAACAAAGGTTTGCATTATTTCGCAAAGTTTTGCATTGTAACGCAAACATTGGAAGAAAAATTTAAAAAATGTGTGGCGCTAATACGTTTCCGTAGATTTTAAGAAAGGTAGTGCATATGTTAGTTAAGAATCAGTGCTCACTCATTACATTAAGAATTGAAAAATCGTAATGTACAGCTGATAGAGTTGAGGATGAGTGTCATTTTTCAATCGAATGCTCACTTCATAACAATTTGAGGGAGGAACTCTTTCAGCACATTTCTAGCACATCTCGATGTTAACACAAGAAAACTTGACTATTATGGGGGATACTGACGATTGTATTGTTAAAATATAGTTCTTTTGAAATATGTAGTACATGTCTTCATACTGACTGTTATTTGAAAAATTTGGTTGGGTTTTTTTCTATTTTGTTTTGGCTCAGATTGTGACTGAGGCGAATGGTGCTATAAAGATAATTATATCATATTATTATTGTTGTAAAGTCTTTATGTTGTTCCAATCATTATACCGCCGCTTCAAAAAAGTGTGGTATAGTGTTTTTCCTCTGTCTGTCTGTCCGTCCTTCCAACCGTCCAGTTCATCCCTCCGTCCCATGAATATTTTCGTTGAATTTTTTCATGAACTACATTACAAGGATTTCTGAAAGGTTTATTGAAGTCGGCTATATCGTGTGATATGTTTTCAGATTCATCACTCAACCACTTCCTGTTTACCAAACACTTTTTACATGACAGCCAAGTTAAAAAAAAAATCGTCATATTTTTCTGAAGAACTACAATTTAATACAAAGATTTCTGAAAATTGGTTTCGGGGTTTATAGTAGTCAGCTATACTGTGTGATGCTTTTTCAGATTCAAAACTCAACAACGAAATATTTGGGCGAGGTATCATCAGTAGTTTGCATCATCATTGGTTGTTTAAATGCTCTTTATAGACCCTTTAATTTGGAAAAATGAAATATTCTGTTCTGTTTTATTCTATATACAGATTTCGAATTGAGTATATAGAAAGTATTCGAACTACCTAAGCCTGATGTTATATATACAGAGTTATTTTTTTAAAAACATGTTTTTATATCTAATAATACAGACAGACATTTTTTTTTATCCTGTTACCCTTATGCTTGACTTGATAAGTGTTGGACTTATGGATTGTTGAAGTATTGGTCTGTCGGAGCAATGGATTGTCGTACTATTGGGTTGTTGTACTAATGGGTTGTCAGACTAATTGGCTGTTGGACTAATGTGCTGTTGGACCAATTGCTTGATAATTCTGATTTGATAGTTTTGCCGGTAATAGCATAATTTTTTTAACGGGATTAGCACAATTCCAACCTAGTAGATGTATTCTATTTGTCTATCTCGTAGATCATGAATTTCATTTGCGGGATAGTAGTACAACAAAGCAGTTATTAATGATATGTTAATAGCTACATGTATATATTAAGAGAATTTCCATTATACTGGACTTCCGATATTAGCTATCACCATTGCCTATTATTTTTTGTTTAAATCACCACCAACTTAAAATGTGTTCAATTTGCCTTTCCCTCTTTATCCACCCGTCCATCACACTTCAGTTTCAGTTTAGAAATGCATTGACCAAATGATTCTATTATTGGTTTGTTAATATTATGTTACGGGTCAATTTTGTGATTCAAGCTGGTGGAATAACATCTCAGACGGATGTGTGCCATAAGAAATTAAGAATTGTCTTACGTTTGTTAGGGCCATATATATCTTGCCTTTCCATAAGCCAGGTTGGCCCGGCTTTTGCAATCCCTTGAAGTTCATCACCTGTCAACCTTAAACCAGTTGCTCCACAGAGCACACCTTTATACGACCGCAGAGTCCGAATCCTGAACAGTATGGACACAACATTAAACCTTGATACAACTCTGAATTTGGATTGCGAATAGTTGACACAACATAGTTTTCTGACACAGAATGAATGTGGTCTAAGAACTTAAACTTACCTATTATGGTCCAATATCCCAATTCTAAATACATTGGATTCATCATATCAAAGAACCACAAGAATTCATTTTTTGTAAAAATCAAAGTAAATTTAATTTTGGACCCTTTAGACCTTAATGTAGACCAATTTGAAAACGGGACCAAAAATTAAGAATATGCATTCACAGTTCAGATTCGGCATACTAGTATTTAAGAACCCCAATTATTCAAGTTTAATTTTGACCCTTTTGGTCCCTAATTACTAAACTGTTGGGACCAAAACTCCCAAAATCAATCCTAACCTTCCTTTATGGTCATAAACCTTGTGTTAAAATTTCATAGATTTCTATTTACACATACTAAAGTTATGGTGCGAAAACCAAGAAAATGCTTAATTGGGCCCCTTTTGGCCCCTAATTCCTAAATTTTTGGGACCAAAAACTCCCAAAATCAATCCCAACCTTTCTTTTGTGTTCTTAAACATTGTGTTTGAATTTCATATATTTCTATTTACTTATACTGAAGTTATTGTGTGAAAATCAAGAAAAATGTCTAAATGGGCCCTTTTTTGGCCCCTAATTCCTAAACTATCGGGACCAAAACTCTTAAAATCAATCCCAACCTTCTTGTTGTGGTAAATAACCGTGTGTATAAATTTCATAGATTTCTATTAACTTAAACTAAAGTTAAAGTGCGAAAACCAATGATTCTTCAGACGACGAAACGCAATTATCTTTTCAAGTATCTACTAATGTATGCAACATTTAAACAAATCAACTTATACCCTCTCCCCATTCTCCAAAGCCCCCCCCCCCCCCCCCCCCCCCAACCCTAATGTTTCATGACATATTACATTTATTGAACAATCTGAAAAAAAAAATCCAGACAAGACTGTGAGTGAAGCAAAGACTTAAGTCATATTCCAATTTGAACGCTTTATTTATATGTTTTTTGTACATAAATTTCTATGCAGGTTTTTGGTGGATGATGCTATGGATAATATGTCTTTCCGTGGTAACAATTGAAGTCAACAACACTTAACGATTGCTATTTAAAGTTTTCGTTAGCTTTTATGTATTTTTCTTATCGGTTATGAAAAATTCAGGACATTTAAGCTCTTAAACTGCAATATTCTGCAAATGAAAACTCCGTTTCCAAGGAAAAAATCGGTTGCTATGGTGATAAAACTAAAAAAAATCCCACACATTTTTCTATTAAATTTGGTAAAGTAGTATCCAAACTTCATAACTACAGTGCTAACTATTCTGTACACATTTGCACTTTTCTGAAAAACACCAGAGAAAATGTGGTAATTCAGCAAAAATCCCAATTTTAGAAAAGTTGAAAATATGCATTTTTTCACAAAATTTTACAAAAAAATTACAAAGGCTGACATGCAATCTTCACTAAAATGAAGCTTAAACCAAGTTCTATCAATGTTCCATATGAAAATTAATGAAAAATGCATGATTGTATTCATAATCAGGCTCTGAAATGTGGTGATTTAGCTGATTTTTGAAAGATTTTACAAAGCTTAACAACCAAAAAATTGTGTGTCTGTTACCATGGCAACCACTTATATTTTCCCACTCAAAATTATTTTTTAAGCGTTTTTCACGTATTGCTTCTACTAGGCCAAATATAGATAAAATCTGAAACCCCCCATGTATCACATGTATATGGCACACTGCCTGGTTCTTATAAAGAGCTGTACTTAAATGACCTTTCTGACCTTTAAACACAGTTTTACAACATCTACACTACTTCTCTTCTCTACGACATGCATTAATCAATGGGTTTTGTACTTAATTAAAAAAAAACATCAAAAATAAGCTGTGCAGTATTTCGGTTCATTATCTTTTAAATTTACCTTAGATTTAAACGATCTATAAAGTGAATTAAACGAAAGAACTAAGTGTATACTATCGGCGATTGTAAATGAAGATGGAACTATTGATACAAATAAAAATAATGTAGTAAACCGTTGGAAAGATGATTTCCAAAACTTATTCACCGAGGATTCTAACTTCGCAATTCCCGATGAACAGGAAAATGTGCATGAACAACGTGATATTTCTGTATTAAATGATTCAATAACTCGAGAGGAAGTTACGCTTGCGATCATAAGTGCAAAAAGTAGAAAGGCCACGTGAATAGACGATATTCCGGCCGAGGTTCTGAAAAACGATTCAGAATGAACCCTGTTTACAGAACATGCTCGATATTGTAACAGAATGATGTGAAGCCTGGAAATTGTCGATAAAAGATAGTAAGACGAAGATAGTTCACTTCCGACCACCTTCAATAGACATTTCGCAAAGTACATTTACATGTGGTGGACATACTTTACTTTCTACCGATTCGTACAAATACCTTGGTATATGGCTGGATGAATACTTAACATTCCAGAAAAATGCAAAAGAACTATCTAAAGCCGCCAGCCGTGCTCTTGGTGCATTATGTGGAAAAGTAATAACAGCTGGAGGTATGACCAATTCTGTGTTTACTAAGTTATACAACACAAAGGTAGAACCAGTTCTTCTATATGGTAGTGGTGTTTGGGGATATGCGAACTATAGCTGCATCTCATCCGTTCAAACTCAGGCATGTAAATCCTTTCTGAATGTTGGAAAACACACTTCAAATCTATCTACAAGAGGTGATATGGGTTAGACAACATCCAAAATTAAACTGCAGAAATCATGTCTTCGGCAATTGTGCAAAATCTACATACTTGAAAACAATCGACTCCCAAGTAAAATTTGGCGTTGGGTGGCGCGACGACGAAAAGGTTGGACATTCGAAGTCAACAAACTTGTGACTAAACTTGATGTATGTGGACTTATAAGTGACACATCTTTATCCACAAAATACGCTTTGAAAATAATCGATGAAAAGCTAGAACAATTGGACAATCATCAATGGTGTGAAGACCTTTGTAACGACCGTGGTACATTAACGGAAACAAACTCCGTACATACAGACTATACAAACAAACTGTAAACGTTGAATCATATGTAAAAAATGAACATTCCACTTAGTCAAAGGAGATATATGGCTATGTTTCGAGCCGGCTCGTTACCTCTGGCCTTGGAGACTGGTCGCTACTCCAGGCCGCAAGTTCCACTTGAAGATAGACTTTGTATATATTGCGATCTCGGACATGTAGAGACTGAAAAACATTTTCTGATGGAGTGCCCTTTATATGCAAACAGAAGATATGATTTATTTTGTGAATATAATTATTTAATTGACAATTTTGATACAGTGCATGAGATCCGTGGAAATTCAGAAATGTCTATGTAAAATTTTACAGAAATGTTTTATGAGAAGGAAATTATTTACATTTAATTGAAGATAAACAATGTTTTATTTTGGTAGCCTAGTTTTTGTCTAAGTTTTAAACATTAGGCATATATGTTTTTCTCAAATTTTTAAAATAAGTTATTTTTATTCATTGAGATTTATATCTTTTATTATATTTATGTCGTTTTTAGAAGACAACCGATAACTTTTTGATGAAGAGCTCTAATAGTGTATTTCATATAAATTATTAATAACATTTTATATTTAATTGTATTTTTGAACAAAAATTATTTATTATATTTTTAACTCTAGAAATATTTCACAAATTAACATGCAGTTTTATTGTAAATATGTATATGTATGTCTCGTAAGTCAACTGTTTTTTTTTTAATTTTAAAGATATTACTTAAATTTATATGTGATATATGTAGTGTATCAATCATTGTGTGACACTCAAATAAAATATATATATTTGTTTTTTTTATTAAAAATTATTTACCTTTTAAACGTGGCACGCGCTCTTCTTATGTCAGTAATGTCTGCTTACCTTGCTAATTGATCCAATCAAGGATAAACTTATAACTTGTAAACGATTTTTCTTTGTAGCTTATTAGTGATGACAAAAATGCTTTTGTTTTTTTTCTTTGATTCTTTTGTTAAATATTTGGAAAATATGTTTACGCTATTTGAATAAAACAATTGTGGGAATAACCGTAAAAAAACGGAAATTTGCTGTTATTCAAAGCCAAGTTGATTGTAGTCTTAATTCTTTATTCTTCCTCACTTGGTTCTATATTTCCAAAAACAGATATATTTACAGCAGAGCATTCTTTGTTATAAATGGTTAGACATTACGGGAAATGCTACCATAAAAATGATAATGTCTGTAATAATAGTTTAAATTAATCAAGTTTTATATGTATGCTAGTTAAATTAAAATATCCTGTCATAAAGTATAAAGGTAAGCTGACTCTGGTAATCAGAATTGTACTGGTATACCAGTTATATACAATGCTTATTTCAAGGTGTATCTTGTCATAGAACCGTACAACACACCACGAGAAAAACCTAAAAATATGCATTATCAGACTAAAAAGCCTGGTACCTTTGAAAACTATTATGTACCGTCAAAAATAAATTTCTACAAAGATTTGCAGGTTTAGTATTATATTCTACTGACCACTTAAAATGGAATAAACTTTTATGTGTTTGATACGCCCTATAGACCATTTAGAATGTAAAATAAAACTCACTAATTAATCTAGAAATAAACGTTAGAAATTATTATCCAGATAAAATAAAAATACATTTGTAACTGCATGAATGAAGACACAAATAAATTGTTAACAACCAATAACGATGTTTGAAAAATACGAGTCACTTTGTAAGTAATTTATTGTACCAACTTGGTTTACGGAAAATGTGTTAGGGGTGATATGTTGTTTTTTTTAAATTTGTTATGACAGTTTTATGCCTTGAGGCATATTTAATTAAAATATGTTATCGTCTGGGTTGATTCTTCGAAATAATGAAGTATCGTTCTGAAAGAAAGTAACTCCATATATACGTATAGAAGTATTGCTAACAATACTTATTTTTTTCCCTTTTTTAAACAATTGATTCCGAATCTAAAATCTTTTTAAGTACGAAAATAATAAAAAAAACATTTACATTAATTCACCCAGAAAAGTCCGATTAATTGTTGATTTTATCTACATTCGTCATGTAAGTTTACACTGCTCATTAGTTTTGAACATATTTTAGAATTCAAGGAACCATTCTTTTCTACAGTCATAAAAAAAACCCTGAACAATTAAAAATGTAATTGATTCATCACAGTTAGCATCTAATTTACAAAGTAAAAATGAAATATATCAAGACAAAGAAAAAAGTACAACCATATAGTAGTTATGTAATTGACATGTTTCTAAATTTCTGCATTGATCGGGTATTTTATATATTGATTGGTGACTATTGACACGTGCTGTTGAACAAAAGCTTTGACGACAGAAAAAAAAACAACACTTTACGCCAAAGCTTAAATATGCACTGACAAATAGTTAAGATGTATCATCTCGATGACACATCTTTATAGTTTGTTTTAATTTTTAATCATACCAATGTCCCATCATAGGCTTAGAGCATTTTTAGGAGCTAAGTGCATAAAGGGGACCTAGGTTATGTTATAATTAATTTTGTCTTTCCAGCAAATTATGCAATTCCTATTGGTTAAATTCACAATTTCTCTCTGGTCAAGTTTTGTATGTCATTCTTTAACCAACACCAAAACAGTGTTCTTACTCAGTTATCATTCCTTAATTTTTTTTATTGAAATTGCAGCACATTCATTCAGATATTCATGCAATTCGAACAACATTGATGTCCCACTTTATGCTGCACCTTATCAAGAACACATTAAAATCTCAGGTCAACCAGCAGGTGTGATGATTGTTATTCAATTTTCTTGTAAATCGATCAGACAAACACAAAAACGGGTAATTTTTACAGTAAAATTCTTTGACTAACGAGACATATCTTTATATATATTTGAAGTAACATAAAAAGACACTAATGTTATAACAGTATGACATTTCACAAAGGAAATGGTGGGTATATGCCAAACCTACAGCACTTACTCCCTCAGAAATAAACACCACCAAAAACATTGATACATACAATACATTTCTCTTGCAAATATATTTGCATCTTTGTTTCTATTCAAGCTTTTTAGCATGTGTAGTGCAAATAATTAAGGAAAATCACATACTGTATAGGTTTTTAGCAATTAAATTGATTTTATATTCAATGATAGATCATGTTTTGTATTTCTTTTTAACTATATTTAGCGTGTTTAAGAAACCTTGTTGCAAACATAAACATCATAAATATTTTTTTAAGTTGTATTCATTGTTAATATTAATTTTGATGCAATGACCACAACCTTTTGTTCAATATAAATCTTTATGAACACGAGCGAGATAATATTAATAAAATACTATTTTTTAAGGGCACCTGTAATGACAGTGTGTAGTTAATTTTATTGATATTTTCAGGAAAAATTAATTCAATAATATTTTTTGTTGTTGATTAATATTATTTAGAACCATCATATAAATACCCACTTTTAAAGCTTTATATTATATATGGTCACAAAAATAAACTGTTTTGTTGTACATGACTCTGTAATATTTAGAAAATATACTAATGATGTAATCTTTCTAAATAAATTACCAAAAGATATGAATTTTCGCAACCAAATATTACAATAATTGCTTTTTCGTCAAATTCCACATTATTTTTCTCAGATATCAAAAGGACATTTAAATTCATAAATTGTAAATAAACTGATAACGGCAGGACTTAAAGAGAAAAAATCAAACAACATGACACAAAATAAAACACTAATTACTGAACAACACGAACCCTATCAAAACTGCGGGTGATTTCAAGTGCTCTGGAAAGGTAAGCAGATGTGGCACCCCTCATGTTATTCTTGTATATAGAATCTCGCTAATAAGTCTTATTCGAGAGTTTATATTCGGGGGAAAAGGGAACAGTAGCAAAGTTTCGACAATTACAACAAACCCATTGTCATCAGTAAAACAGGAACTCCATAACGGTCAACCAACTCGTAATGGCGTTTCTACACATCAACTACTGACCACCAGATTCCCGACTTAGGACAGGCGCAAACAAATTTAAACGTTTTATTTTTACGTTCCGCCATGAAGACTATGTTGAACGCATTTATTTCATCGAACTTGATTAAACAAATACAGTTTAGTCTGCCTTATATTTTGACTTACATCTACAAATTGACAATCGGGATTGGTAAAAAAAAAACACTTTACGACAAAATCCATGAGTTAAGCTTCCCAATTATGATCTTTACATTGACATGTAGAAACATTCCAGCAGTGAATTGGATGGAGAGTTTTGGATGGATGAAATGTTTTAGTAACTACACCTGATTCACACTACCTAGAATATGTAGTTCCATATTCGTGGATATTTAATTTCGTGGTTTTTGGCAAATTCTGCATTCATTCCATTAGGAAATTTGCATTTCGTTGAACATTTAAAATTGTGGTTCCCCTGTACCCACGAAATCCACGAAAATTGTTTTCCAACGAATATTAATGAATCCACAGTATCTAATTAAATTGGTGTAAATAACTTAGAAAGAGGCACTTGGAAGGCCCAGAAATATAATGTTGTTTGTAATGACACTAATGTACACAGGCAAAATTTGCTCACATGAATTTCACATGAATCTCACATGAAATTCACATGAAAAATTTCACGTGAGATTCACCTCAATCGAGCTTATACATGAAACTCACGTGACAATGTTCATGTGAATTTCACGTGAATTGAGATTCACATGAATCTGATGTGAAACTTTTCACATGAATTTCACGTGAAATTTACAACAAAAAAAATTAATATTTTTCATGATTTTGCTTAAATTTAAAAATTTAGATGTTTTTTGAAATACTTTATTTTAAAAATTCATGTGAATTTCACGTGAAAAAAATTTACGTGATTTTCATGTGAATTTCACATGAGTTTTACATGAGATTCACATGAATTCATGTGAATTTCACGTGAGATTCACATGAATTACATTTCACGTGAAATTGATGTGAGTGAAATTTGCCTGTGTACCCAATACAATGAAGAAAGATCCAGTTCTGCATTTTTGGTTGAAATTCAAACAGAACATAGAACAAACAACCTACAATTGTCCAGGAGTTCCACCATGGTAGCTGTCGTAGTTGTGGGAAAAAAAACACGAAAATAAGATGATAAATTTCTTATCATATTTAATTGATTTGTCTTTATTGACCCGAAGAACCTTAGATCCCTACAACTTGAAAAAGATATTATTCTGTTATGATGTTGTAGAATGTTCCACATCATACCGATCAAACATGTCCAAGAAACGACAGAAGTTATTTAATCTAGCTTGTAGGGTTTTAAATCATTTTGTACAATACCCGTGATCAGGAGAGTATTGGTTTTTAATTCAGCAGGTAAATCACACACTCAGCTAAAGGTATAAATTTCAGTTTCACATGAGAATCCATTGTTATTACTCTCCATATGAAAATAATTATCACCTACTAACCATGCACAAATATTGCATGAGAGAGAAGTAGAGAAAAAATGTAAAGATGTAGGAATGCTAAATTCTAAATTGGATGTGTCTAAAATTGTAATAGGGTATTACACATAAAACACTGTACTTCGTCAAACATTTAGGCACAAACATTGATAAATACCTATTTCTATTTAAAACGCACCTTAAATTCAATGTGGAAACAAAGTAAAGCATAATTCAGGTGAAATAAGAAAGGGAGCTCAATTTGACTGATTGAGTATTATTAATAAGATTTAATCATTCAGCATTAAATCAATTTAATAAATTGAGAGTATCGTCTGCTAAACTAGAGTTAACTTTTCTTTAATTTTGACGAACTTAAGCGTCTTTTGTTAACCTACATTTTTCATAAGCGGTTTTCCCGCTTTTATTTGGTATAAAATTGCATGCTTTTCGTGATTTGTTCATTGCGTGATTTGAACTCTGAAGGAACACAAAAACCCACCCTATCCCAACCTTTAGAATATTTTTCTGCTGTTTGTTGTTTATTTTCAGATATTGCCAAAAGAAGCGTCATGGATTGGACAGAATGTTTACTGAATACATAGTTTTACTGAAGGGCTGAATTCATCATAGTTGGCGTATGGTAGCCCAGTTGCCATTTGGAGAAAACATATGATGGTTGCCCTTCAATGTTTTTATCTTGGACATTAATGAGAAAGTGTCGATGAATGCAAATTCGTTGGCCGGTTGATACATAGTTGAACTGTCCTAATAAATCCATGACAAAAAATTGCCAAAATTCAAACTTACTATTTGTTGTTTTTTATCATGATCATATATTAGTTTGTCTTACAATTTGTTCACATTTGTATAACGAAGGTAATCTGGAGTCGTTGGAAATATTAAAAGGGATTTCAACGAATTTGGGTTATCTTTTATCTGGTATATCGTATTCCTAAATTGACTTCTGTTGGTTTCTTTCGAATATTTGATAAAAGGGTTATAAAATGATTCGTATGTTTTGTCAAAATTATAGATATCAAAACTTGTTCCACTATTTTTGTCAAACTCGAAAAACTATATAAAAGGGTGTAAATGATAGTTTAATTTTTACTCTATCATCATGTAGATTTTCAACTTCGGTTAATTAGATTCTAAAAATAAGCGACTTTTCTTCATTTGTACATCAACTATTTTAATCTCTTAATCACATACTTTTATCAATGTACATGTTTATATGTAGTTCAAATGAGGTATATCGGTTCATTAAACTCTTAAAACAAGCGAGATATTCTTGATTTGTCCCTTGATTGATATTTAAAAACACTTAAACCAACTAATGAAATGTCATTATTAGTCAAAATCATCATCCATCAAGTGTTTTTAATTTGCATGTGGTAATAACTTTGATGAATGTTTTACTTTGATTTTAAACCAAGAATGTGTGCGTCTTGCCACTTTTTAATTTTAAAAGAAAGAAACTGAGCAGTGTTTACTGTGATTGAAAGTTATTTACATTTAAAAAAGTCTTGTATAAATATCTGTTTATTTAATAGAAATTTAAACCTTTCCTTGGAAACCAGAAATGAACGGCTTATGGTATATTCTACTAGATGTTTGTGTTCAGATGACACTTTTCGCTCGCGATCAAGGTCCAGGAGGGATTTCAGAAGCTATCGCTGATGCTGTAACAGAAGTGGCTGATAGACGACTAGGTGAACCTGCAATTGGATCCGGTGAATAATTTATAAGATTTTTAATATAACATGAGCAACACGACGGGTGTCACATTTGGAGAAGGATCTGTTGACTCCTCCGGAGCACCTAAGATCATCCCAAGTGTTTGGTGGGGTTCGTGTTGCGTAGTCGTCAGTTTTCTATGTTTGTGTCTTGTGTACTATTATTTTCTGGTTGCCTTTTTTTTAGCCATGGCAAGGTTTTTTTATTTTCTATCTATGAGTTTGACTATCCCTCTGTTATCTTTGGCCCCTCATTTATAAGCAGATGAATTTTTTTGAGAGGGTTCGCTAGCTATAAAACCATATTTTAATCCACCATTTTTTACATAAGAAAATACCTGTACCAAATCAGGAATAAGACAATTGTTCTCCATTCGTATGATATGCTTGAACTTTTGATTTTGCCATTTGTTTACGAACGTTCCATGTTGAGGTTTCTTCGGAGTTCAGTATTTTTGTTACTTACATTTTGATCAATTGAGTCACAAATAAATGCGTTTATTTTTTTGTGCAATAATACAATAACTAATAATTTTCAAACTCTTTTTTTATTTCGATATACTCTGGTCTATCATTCATACCTTAATGTATATTAACATAATGATTTAGGCGCTGGTTCGTCTTGGGGGTGGTACTGTCGGTTGATTTGTTAGTGCCGATGGTTATATCTGGTATTAGTGTATAACCAACTAAGTCGAAAAATTTACTTTCACTTTAGAGAGGAATCAATGCCAATATCAAAAGTTGGGAATGGTCAATGATATTTTCAGTAATCTGCTAAGACATTTTCTTTATCTTTACTATATTAAAGTTGATCTTGGTGGAGTTGACGCACCAGGATCGGGATCTGAAGCTGTCAACCCAGTTTCTATCTATGTTTTGTTAAATAGCAGAGGGGAAGCCCCGCAGGCAGTTGCAGATTTTGGCTACGCGGGAGATATATCAACTACTGCGACCGCTAGTTATGCCACCATTTTGAATTAGTTGTTTCTAATGTATTTTTAAAAAATTAAATTGTCAATGGCCTTAATATTGAAAACTACAACATAAATCTAGTAAAAAAAGTAAAAAAAGTAAATAAAGTAAAAATATCTTGTAAAAAATTAAAAAAAAGTATTGTTATAAAAAAAAATCTAGTGACAAAATAGATAAAGTATTGTATATCACATGATTTGGAGAGCCGTAAGAACAAAATGCAAATTCTAAATATAACAAATTCGTTTGCGACGATCATGTAATCAAATTACACTTGTGTAAATATTATTGTTAAATCGATTACTGTATATTTTATATGATGTAACTAAACTTTTGATTGCTACTGAATATATATATATATATATATATATATATATATATATATATATATATATATATATATATATATATATATATATATATATATATATATATATTGATAAATAAAAAGTCCTTGGTACAGAAAATATAATTTAAAAGTAAAAAACACAAAAAATCACATCATAAATCGAACATTGTTTCTGTTAGCGCTTTCACCGCATCTCCAGCGGTTCATCAGACAGAATTTTTGTGTTTTTTACTTTTAAATTATATATATATATATATATATATATATATATATATATATATATATATATATATATATATATATATATATATATATATATATATATATATATATGCCCAAAAATTGAAAAACAAAAATGCAGAACTTCGAGGAAAATTCAAAACAGAAAGTTGGTAATAAAATGGCAAAATCAAAAGCTCAAACACATCAACATGGATAACAACTGAAGTCATCGATAGGAAAGCGAAAGAAATACGAGGATATGGGCTCCCTTTAACATTCTTTATAGGTACCTACGACCTATTAGTCTTTAGTCATGTAGTTTTGAAATTTAGTGTTAGGTTCAAGTGTTTAGCAGGCTTCAAGGCAAATACTGGTAAGTATAAGACACACACTCCACCACCACCACCACGTTTCCGCAACCATTGTGTATGATTTAAATCTTGTCTTTCTCTTTCGTCTCTTCCCTTTTTTTATTCATATTATACTTACATTGTGTCATAGATCAAATAATTCGTTCAGTGTATGTTTACTTGCTTTTATTATTGAGTCTTTTGATTGAGATTAAGCTATTCCAATTGATATTTTATGAAGCGTCCTTTTATGTTGTGATGTAACATTGAGGTTAGGATAAATGTTTGCGCCTGTTAAATTTTTTTAAACCCACTGCATGTGTTTGCACCTGTCCTATACAAGGTATAAAACACTCTAAAAATGATATATTTCAGGCGCTCATATCAAAATAGTTATAAAGCCAAACAAGTACAAAGTTGAAGAGCATTGAGGATCCAAAATTCCAAAAAGTTGTGCCAAATACGGCGAAGGTAATCTATTCCTGGGACAAGAAAATCTTTAGTTTTTCGAAAAATTCAAAGTTTTGTAAACAGGAAATTTATAAAAATAACCACATAATTGATATTTATGTCAACACCGAAGTGCTGACTACTGGGCTGGTGATACCCTCGGGGACGAAACGTACACCAGCAGTGCTATCGACCCAGTGGTGTAAATAGTTATCAAAAGTACCAGGATTATAATTCATAGATATAGGAAGATGTGGTGTGAGTGCCAATGAGACAACTCTCCATACAAATAACAATTTAAAAAGTAAACCATTATAGGTTAAAGTACGGCCTTAAACACGGAGCCTTTGCTCACACCGAACAACAAGCTATAAAGGGCCCCAAAATTACTAGTGTAAAACCATTCAAACGGGAAAACCAACGGTCTAATCTATATAAACAAAACGAGAAACGAGAAACACGTATATATTACATAAACAAACGACAACTACTGTACATCAGATTTCTGACTTAGGACAGGTGCAAACATTTGCAGCGGGATTAAACGTTTTAATGGATCCAAACCTTCTCCCTTTTTCTGAAACAATAGCATAACATCACAACAAAGGAAAACATACGATAAAATATCAATTGGCAGACTTACCTCAATCAAAAAAGTATGCCAGACGCGCGTTTCGTCTACATAAGACTCATCAGTGACGTTCATATCAAAATAGTTATGAAGCCAAACAAGTACAATGTTGAAGAGCATTGAGTTATCGTATCAAGCTAATATACCTAAAAGCGATGATTGAATATTGTATATGCATAGATTACATTAAACCATGTAATAACAGTATACTTGCAATATCAAATAAACCAAAATAACTGCAACATATCATTTTTTACAATAATTCAAGGGGTTAGAAAAAAGACTAAAAAGAAAACAAATGTTTGCTTTGGAGATTACCATAATAAACGCTTTGTGCTAATATATATTTACGATTAATTTGTTAGCTTTTTCCCTTATGAAACATGTAAATATTCGAGTTTGGAATGTGAAAAAAAAAATAGAATCATGGTTTCAAACAAAGACATGTTTGTATTTACACATTTGGGATTAGCGTTTGATTTTGTAGACCAGAGTGTCTTCCCTTTAGAACTACGCCAATTGTTTTTCAGCCTACATTTATGTGTGTTTTGTCTGTTTTGTAGACCAGAGTGTTTTCCCTTAAGAACTCCGCCAGTGGATTTCCAGACTAAATGTATGTGTTTTGTGTTTGTTTTGTAGATTATAGTGTTTTCGCTATAGAACTACGCCAGTTGATTTCCAGACTACATATATGTGTGTTTTGTCTTTGTTTTGTAGCCCATAGTGTTGTAGCCAATAGTGTTTTCCCTATAGAAGTACGTCAGGTGATTTCAAGACTAAATATATGTCTGTTTTGTGTTTGTTTTGTAGACCATAGTGATTTCGCTAAAGAAGTACGCCAGGTGATTTCCAGACTAAATGTATGTCTGTTTTGTGTTTGTTTTGTAGCCCATAGTGTTTTCCCTATAGAAGTACGCCAGGTGATTTCGAGACTAAATGTATGTCTGTTTTGTGACTTTGTTTTGTAGACCAGAGTGCTTTCCATTTAGAACTCCGCCAGGTGATTTCCAGACTACTTGTATGCACTTTGTAAGATCGGACTTTGGTGTTGCCCCTGGATGTCCACCAGGTAAGGAATTTTTAATTTCAAAGGTTCGTTGATAAAGTATACACACAATAAACTATTTTAACTTCTTGATTGGAAAAGGTAGACGTTGAATTTAGCTATCGTACAAACATATACATATGTTTGACGTTTAGATATAAATATTGGTCTAATAGTTCTTGTTCTTGTTTCGTTTTTGTTTTTGTTGGTGTTGTTGTAGTTGTTGTTGTTGTTGTTGTTCTTGTTCTTGTTGTTGTTGTTCTTCTTCTTGTGAAGTAAATGAATTCGAAAAGAATATGTTCTACATAGTATCATTTGAGTTCTTCTTCTTCTTGTGAAGTAAATGAATTCGAAAAGAATATGTTCTACGTAGTATCATTTGAGTTGTACACTCGTATTTTGAGAGTTAAAACAACGATGCACCATTATTTTTCGATAACTAAAAATAGATTAAGCAAATATACAAAAATGGTCTTGAATTTTAGATTTTGCTTTCAGATTTTACATAAACCAAATTATGGAAATGTTTTGATTATCATTAAATAAAGAAAAAAAAAAACTATATATAATAAACCATTTACATTTTTTTCCACAATCTAGGAATCAAATTAATCGGTTTACATCTTTTCTTGATCTGTCTGTGACGTATGGAAACACTCGCTAAACAAAATGATTTACGATAATTCGGAACAGGTATAGTGTACAAGTTGTAATGTTGTACAAATTATAATTTGTACAGGTGTTTTGTACAAGTTATCAGCATTTTATGTACCGCTTAACACAAACGCATGATGTAAGCACACAGTCTTTTGTTTCGTATATTTCTCTCATACTTTCACAACTTCATGATACAGTCTAATACTGAAATAAATAACATGATAAGAACACACATAGACCTTTTATGGATATGATTTCGGTATAAGGAGAAAAATAAAATTATAATTTAAACAATTCAGTTGTCCTTATTTTAAGTTTGAGGACATGGAGAATAGCACTAAAAGTTAGCTTGAAATATATAAATTTGAATATAAAAACATTAAACTGATACATTTTAATAGATAAACCTTTATTACACAACATAAACATATTATTATAATGCTATTTTACTTCAACAATTTATAGCAATACAAATATCAACTACAACCTAACAAAAATAATTAGGAAGCAGATGTCTTATGTAGTTCTTGCTTCATATTAGTTAAAACGTGTAAAAGGTTAAATCACAAAATACCAAACTCCGAGGAAATTCAAAACGGAAAGTCCTTACTCAAATGGAAAATTTATAGCTCAAAGACATCAAACGAACGGATAAAAACTGTAATATTCCTAACTTGGTACAGGCATTTTTTTTTTAGAAAATTGTGAATCAAACCTTGTTTTGAAGCTAGCTAAACCTCTCACTGAAATGATATATACGTTCTTAGTCTTTGCAGTTACTTTAGAGTATGCATCTTGACAAAAGAAGAGGGCGTATTCATAAGCTTTCGACAATGTCTACAACGAATAACTGTGCTTAGATTGAGGGAAACTGAAGTAAAAGTAAAATGGTATAATTTTTTTTTACCGATTACAAGTAACAATTGTTTAAGCATTCTAAAATATAAAAGATACAAAATTATCAAACTCCGATTGGTATAGAAAACGGGTCCTTTCTCAAATGTCGAAACCAAAAGCTCAAACACATCAAACGAATGGAAAACAACAATCATATTCCTGACTTGGTACAGGCATTTCCGTAGAAATGGGGGATTAAACCAGGAGAAGAATTATGTCTTAAATATTTTTAAAAACCCCGTAATATTGCATTGTATAATATTTTATGTTTATATATTATTACTAGAAAACTTTGCATTTATATGCTGATTTTATGCAGACTTCAAGAAGGCATTAACAGACTTCTGCCTACTGGTCCCCCAGGAGCTGAATGTTTAGCAGGGCAAGAGCGTTTCAAATCTGGTAAGCAAGGAACGTAGTTTTTACCTCTTTCCCTCCGTTTGTCCATTTCTCACTATAGAAAGCGAATTATTGAAATGTTAACAAAATTAATTAGATATAAAAAGTTGAACCACAAAAACATTAAATTCCGGGAAAAATCCAAAAAGGAAAGTCCCTAATCCAATGGCAAAATAGCAATCTCAAACAAATCTCACGAATGGATAACAACTGCCGAATTCATGACGTGGTACGGGCATTTTCTGGATAAAACCTGATTTTATAGCTAGCTAAATAAAGGCAACAGTAGTATACCGCTGTTCAAACTCATAAATCCATGGACAAAAAACAAAATCGGGGTAACAAACTAAAACTGAGGGAAACGCATTAAATGTAAGAGAACAACGACACAACACTACAATGTATCACACACAGACACGGAC
Organism: Mytilus galloprovincialis; assembly: GCA_037788925.1. Taxonomy (NCBI): domain Eukaryota; kingdom Metazoa; phylum Mollusca; class Bivalvia; order Mytilida; family Mytilidae; genus Mytilus; species Mytilus galloprovincialis. Next base: position 3,543,039 of record CM075334.1, on the reverse strand, counting down.
CAAGCATCAGACAAAATCCCACGAGAATAACAAATATAACAAACTATCACTTGAATGACAGTCTATATAATTCCATGATATTGACAAACAATGTGTAAAGAAAACAAACAGACATATTAAGTAAAAATGTCAAAATATGGAACACCAGTCAAAATTGTGTTCTTATCTTGATAATGACAAAAACAAGCTTTTTATCTTTATAAAAAGAAACCAAGAAAGATTTTTCTTTTTCTAGGGGATAGTAGACTATCAGTAATTCCAATGCTGACAGTCGTACATACGGTATTTCTAAGTGAACATAACAATATTAATGAAAGGTTGAGAGCACTAGGGTGGTATGATGGAGAGGAATTGTATCAAGAATCAAAAAAATTCTCACAGGAATTTATCAGCACATTATTTACACTGAATATTTACCTGTTGGACTTGGTGAAGAAGGTATGAACATGTTCGGGCTACGAAGTAAGCGATTTAGGTTTAATTCATAGTGTAATCCTTCTGGAAATCTATCTACGAGAAATGCATTTGGATGCGCAGCGTTTCGATATGGCCATTATCTTGTTGGTTCTTTTGTTGAATCGTTTAACCAAGATTTCACACCACGAGCCAGGGAACCTTTGGAAAATCATTTCTTTGTGACAATATGATGGGCTTGAAATATATATATAAATATATTTATATATATTTATATTTATATTGATGATTATATATTCTCAACAATGTTTATTAAATTGAATAAAATAAATACAGGGGAATATCTATTAAGAAAAACATGACCTTGTAAAAGGTTGTTCAATTGACCTCTAGGTTGCATATAACATGTTTACATGCAGACCAGGTGGTGACATATAGCCATTACAATTAGTTAGTGACACTGGACATACGTGCATTCTTTGACCATCAATCTCCAGGTTGGTCAAAACATGTCAAAACATGTCAATTAGAGATAACTTAATAGATATTCATCCCTGTATCTTTTGATTTGAGACTATAATGTCAAATTAATAGAAACCTTGACACCGTTTATATTCTGTATAATATACTTGTGTATTTTATTGTATGGGACACATCGGCCTATGCAGGTTAATAAATTATAGCAAATTCCATCTTGTTATATCTTCAGTGTTCGTTCAATAAGAGACTTTACTACCTTTGGGCCAGATGCAATAGCAAGATGGATGACCACACAGTTCAAGAGTAGATCAGACCGTTTTCTGACTCCTACAATCAGGAATAGACTATTTCAAACAATGCCAGGAAATGGCTTTGACCTTGGTTCACTCAACATTCAGCGTGGTAAAAACCATGGCATTCCATCATATAACTGATGGCGACAGTTTTGTTGATTACAGCCTGCTTTACATTTTGGATCAGGACACTTAGGTTAAACCAATCATTGTCCTTCATCTGCGAGAGCATTAAGATCTATCTACAGGTACATTATTTAAATTGTGTAGTTTTTCTAATGTACTATTGGCAGGGTTTCCGCTGGCGGTCGCCATTTTCGCAATTTGCGAAAAAATAATAATTGTGGCGATAAAAATTCGTCATTTGCGAAAGAATTTGGCGAAAGAAATATATAAACCGATTTATTTTCCTCCATCTTGTTTATTTACTTTTTTTCGAGTTTCTCGGACTTTACCCGATCAGACAATACTCGGAATTCACCTTGACCTCATTAAGATTTAGACAGAAAATCAATAATCAGCTGATTGTATTTTATAGCTATCGACAACAAAGGACTAATTAATAAAGGTGTTGATTGAATTGTTTCACAAAATGATATGGTCAAATGGCTTCCGCTATAAATGTCAAATACAGAATTTATTTACATCTTTGCGACGCACGTGTTTGAAGCAAATTTTTGACATCTTTCCCTTTAAAGATAGTTTTGTAAAGAAAGCTGTTGTTGTGACGAAAATTGTTCAAAAGCAAGAAAAATCTCCGATTTAAAACTTTAATTTTTTTATCCTTTGACTTTAATAAAGTCGTTTGAGTGACACATGCACGTGTTTCAAGCATAGTTGTACGTCTCAACTTTTTCATTTACGATGGTCAAGAAAAGAAAACTGTCGTTATGAAAAATCTATCCAAAAGGCTGGGAACAACCCCTCGAATGAGAGTAACCCTTCAATTTAATGACTACATATGAAATGAGGGATCAATTTCATGAGATAAAAGCTTTTGTTTTGTTGTAAAAATTACTTCTTAGTACAAAAGGGCACAACAGGAAAAATATATTTATGTTACTTGGCGAAAAAAATAATAAAGTGGCGAAAAATATATTGTTTTGGCGAAAGAGGTGGCGAAAAAAATAATTGAACCAGGGGAAACCCTGACTATTGGGATTATAAACCAAATTAATTGATTTAAAACCTTGCCGAAAAGTGAGTTTGCTTCAAATCTTTTATTTAGCCTGATAATGTGAAATTTAATTCATAGGTAAATTCAATTTCCTATATGCTAAGGTAGGTATATCACATAAATCTATGTTGATTCAAAATTGACAATCTAGAAAACCACCTTAGCATTTCAATATACACAAGTGTAACATTCAATTCCGAGAGAATATGTGAAATCTCTGAATAAAACGTAGTGTCATATTTGAATAATTTTGTTCAAATGTTATACTATAATTCCAGTTTGCTGGTTTGCTTAACTCAAAACTTTCCATAACTGTTGAAATTAGTAAACTTAATTTGAAAACATTAGGATAAGTCATTTTAGACTAATTGGACTTAAACCGTCAAATAATTAAAGACACTCTTTATTACCTTGCATAAGCTAGTAGCATAAGTATGATTTCATCAAATTACTACAAATATTATAATTCTTTTGGTATTGATGAATGTAGACTCGCTTATGACTTATTTTCTTAGCAGTCATATCTGACACAAGAATATCCTTATCTAACATCAATGTCTTCCTTGGAAAGACTTATGTCACACCAAGTCTATTAAAATGACCAATCATGCAGATTTCTGATTTCTGAATCGTAACGAGACACGTCGCACTGGAATTTTCTAAGCGCTTTGAAATTTGCCGTTGAAAAATTAGGGATGACAATCGTAACTCTATGGCATATTTCTTGTTTGATAATCGTAATTTCTTTATCGGATAATAGTAACTTAAAAATAATAAAAATGTCTTCCAGCATTTCAATGGTAGTTTTTGTGTTAAAATACAATGTTCAGTTTAACGATGACATTAACACAAAATAAAAATAAATGAAGAAACTTGCAGGTTAATATCTAGGCCAAATTTACTTATATATCTCGATTTATAACTGACAACAATATGCATAACCTTTTAATATATACATGTACCTGTTAAAGATATGGAAATGAAGCAGGGTTTTTTTTTGGGAGAAAAGGGAGGATGAGCAATATCCCATATCCCAAAAGTGCAATCCTTTCAATTCATTGCTCAAAATGAAAGTTCTGTATACCAAATTTTAATATGACATATGGTTTGCCTCCAATATCATGTTTATACTAAAATTCTGCGCGAAATGAACAAAGGTTTCCATCAATAACTTTATAAATGCATTATCGGATTTAACAGTTGATTCTTTTATCGGTAGATATGAGTGTTCATATTGTCCTTTTTCTTATATTTGAATAAAAATGCATATAGTTTAATTTTGCAGTGAAATATGTAATTCCGGTTCAGATAGCCGTTCATATTTTTTCCCGTGGATTCACTTTTTTTTTATATTTAATATATGATTTTAAAAATTAAATTTGTGTGTTTGGATCAAATTCCCATGTATTTAAGGACGTTTCTTTAAACAGTTTGGATGGTAAAGGATCTAGAATAGTTACCAGTTTATTGTTTTTACGGTACTTGTCTATCCCAAATTCATGTATTTAGTTTTAATGTTTAATGTTATATTTGTAATTCTCATCGGATTTTGTCAAATGTGTTGACGTCTTTTCTATTATATTTATGTGTTATGGTAAAGATAATTAATCACCGCCTTCATTAATCAGATTTGATTTTGTTCAACGTAATCAGTACGATATTTTACGTTTGAAGTTAGATTCAAAACAAACCGGACATAGTTTTATAATATAGTTAATTGCTACCTTAGTTTGATATTAATAAGCATTAAAATGTGCTTTGTTATTAAATGCAATATCAGTATTTAGTTCAAATATGTAATCCTAAATCAATCCTAATTAAATCTTATTCATTCTTATGTGACGTCATTTTTCATTTTTTGATAATCTGTTTTACAAATTCAAATGACGTCATTTTTTCGTCATTTTTCAGTTTCAAATAGGACATCACTTGGCGTAGAGGTCTAAACTTATTCGGATGTGTCTACTTTTGTGTTTCAAATGTCTGGTTATGTAAATGTATTTCAGTTGTTTCCTGTAATTAGTTAATACTTCAGTTTTATCATGAACATCTTTTGAATATTCATTTTATAAAATTTACTGTTTGCAAAAGTATAAATTATTCTAAATTATAGGGATTTTATGGTAACTAACAGAAAACCCTTGCCATTTTTGGTAGAACCTTTTTGATCTTTTGGTCCGCGATGCTGTTCAACTTTGTACTCGTTTCGGCTTTCAATCTTTTGTATCTGGGCGTCACACGTAGGTCTTGTGTGGACAAATACACTTCTGGCGTATTAAAATTTTGAACTTGTTGCCTTTTGTTGGCTGTTGTTCGTGTGATTCTTTGTCAATTGTGTTCTCCAATTTATTTAGCTGGTAGTCCTGTGTTGTCATTTTGATGTTATATTTCACATGGCCATAAAAGTGCGAGGTTTGGCATGCTACAAAACCAGGTTCAACCCACCATTTTTTTCTTTAAAAATGCCCTGTACCAAGTCAGGAATATGGCCATTGTTATATTATAGTTCGTTTCTGTGTGTATTACATTATAACGTTGTGTCGTTTGTTTTCTCTTATTTTTTAGTGTAAATTCACATTGCGATAAGACGTGTCACGGTACTTGTCTATTCCAAATTCATGTATTTGGTTTTGATGTTATATATATATGTTATATTTGTTATTATCGTGGGATTTTGTCTATGTGTGTTACATTTTAGTGTTATGTCGTTGTTCTCCTCTTATATTTAATGTGTTTCCCTCGGTTTTAGTTTGTTACCCCGATTTTGTTTTTTGTCCATGGATTTATGAGTTTTGAACAGCGATATACTACTGTTGCCTTTATTAGTCTTACTAAGCATTTGACGGACTGAAAAATAACCGCAAATATATATTATATATATGTATATTGATAAATTACCTCAGAAGGCATAACATGTAGAAACTGGTTTAATTACAAAGATTTTGATAGACTGAAAAAACAAATATTCTGTGCTTCAGAAAAATGCAACTTTTTTACTCCAACCCAAAAAGTAATAGTTTCTTCGTTATAACGTAATCTCTGTATACAGTTTGTGGAATAAAAGTTTCCTACATCAAGGAGAAGATTCAATGCAATGTTACCTATCAAAGTTTTATCTGCTATACAAGTCGAAATCTTCATACGGACTCGTTTCTTTCAAACGGAAGCAGCATATTACAGTAAATTGTATAGGTCAGTATCAAGTAAAGTTGTCTGACTGGATTCATCATTTATTCCTGTTTGAGTTAAACTACTTCTTTTGTTACATTCATGTGTGTTGGCGTCAACCTGTTTTCGTTTGAAAGGAATCTTTTTGTCGGTTCTGTTTATTTTTAAAGTCGTCCCTTGTTCTTCATAAGTTGTGAAATAAATCAAGCAAAAATGAATTGACTTGAAAACTGTAGTTCCTAGTTTCACGTCAAACTGTCTCTGGCGAATACTTAACGTTTTTCCTACTTCATTTTGGCATAATAGGATATGGGCTAGAATTGGACCAGCAGTTGCTTCCCGTTGGCAGAAATAGCAAATATAGCCACCTGCAATAAATAAATTAAAACAATATTTAATATCTTTACTATGTTTTTATTCAGGATAGATCTATGTTTTTAACAGTCTTAATCACAAATCTGATGTAGGGTGACACATGCGTTTCGTCCGACAATTATTGCAATATATCATAACTTCCTTTAAAATTGCCTCTTCGCTCATTACCACATTTTGTGATCTGTATTTTAACATAGTTCGTGTTATCCCCATTTCCAAATTTCTTGAAGCTTGTTCGCCCTTCCAATTTTATGATTTACTAGTATGTAGCTGTTTTCATTATAACTATTAATAATATATGCACAAAAAGAAATCTCATAAGATGTTGGAACGTTTTCGTTATAAATTCATCACCATAATTTCATCATATGCTATCAGAAATACGTTTTTAGTGTCAACATTAATAAAACACTATCCAGTTACGATTTTCTTCTCATTTTTCATACCATAATTACGATTATCTTTTCTCCGAGTTACGATTTTCTTCTCATTTTTAATACCGTAATTACGATTATCTTTTTTCCGAGTTACGATTTTCATCCTGCAATTTTCGAAGCGCATAGACAATTTCAGTCCACCGTTACGTTTCAAATATGATGTAATGGTATAGAAAAACCTTACAGCTGAGTAACTATTGACAAAAACATGCTACATTTGAGACAAAATGACTATAAAGATTTTACCTATAACTGCCGTCGCCATATTGGGATAGTCGTAATTCCAGTTACGGTTATCAGTTTAATACCAGTGACTACCGCATTAATCCGAAACACTCGAATGTCTGTACGGTCGTATTATTTAGATAATAAGCAGGACATTAATGTAATAATAACTAATCTAGAAAAGGTATATAGATATTAATGTGTATTCCACGTCATTGTTTATTTGATAAATAGCTATAAGAAGATGTGGTAGGAGTGCCGATAAGTGTACAAAGTAAACCATTATAAGTTCAAGTACAACCTTCAACACGGAGCGTTGGCTACTACTGAACAGCAAGCTATAATGGCCCCAAAAATGACTATGTAAAACAATTCAAACAGGAAAGCAAAAGGTCTCATCCATAACAAAAAAAAAACGAGAAACGAGAAACACTGAACAACAGGTTCCTGACTTTGGACAGATTGCAAACAAATGCAGCGGGTGTAAAAGAAGAGGGACGAAAGATACCAAAGGGACAGTCAAACTCATAAATCTAAAACAAACTGACAACGCCATGGCTAAAAATGAAAACGACAAACAGAAAAACAATAGTACACACGACACAACATAGAAAACTAAAGAATAAACAACACGAACCCCACCAAAAACTAGGGGTAAATGTTTTAACAAGCGCCAACCTTAACCAGTGGTATAACATTACAACATAGAATGGCTCACTCTAAAATGTCAATTGGAATGGCTTAACTCGACCAAAAATAAATATTTACAAAAAAACTAGTAAACATACACTGAACGAATTAATTCAATCTATGACACAAGGTTAATACAATATGTAAAACAATGTAAAAAAAGACACCAGTATAATTTGAGACAAAATGGCGTTTAATATAATAGCATACACTGGTATATTAGGGAATACATTTTCAGTTAGAATAGTACAAGATGAGTGTAACATTATATTATTAACCGTAATCGAAATCATGTTTCATTCCTTTTAGCCATCCTGAAGATATTGATTTATTTGCTGGTGGACTGTCAGAGACACAAGTATCAGGTGCACTGGTGGGACCAACATTCAGATGTATAATTGGACTTCAGTTCATGTATTTTAAGATTGGTGACCGTTTCTTTTACGAGAATGCATTCGCTCCCACTGGTTTTACTGCTGGTTAGTATATATATTGCAATAACAAAATTAGTCAAAAACAGCTGAATATTTAGATTAACTCTCCATCAAAGTCACAGTTTGTATAAGTAATTCATTATAGGTGATAGTACGGCCTTCAACACGGAGCATTGGCTCACACCGAACAGCAAACTATAACATGTATAAAGTGTTAAAAATATACTAGTGTAAAATCATTCAAACAGGAAAACCAACGGTCTTACCTATATAAAAAACGAGAAACGAGAACCATATCATGACCATTTATTTCTCCTACAGGAATGGATATTTCTTTCTTTCTTTTTTTCTTTTCTTTTTTTAGCAATACTATGTTGAAAATAAACTCATCATAGATACCAGGATAAAAAAAAATATTTACGCCAGACGCGCGTTTTGTCTACACAAGACTCAACAGTGACGTTCGAATCCAAAAAAGTGTAAAAACAAAAAGGCCAAATAAAGTACGAAGTTGGAGAGCATTTGAAATTACATGAACATTATATGGTCCGTTTGGTGGTTTTTTTTTAACAATAAAATATGTTTAAAGAAACAAATAACTTTTTTGAAAGTTGATGGAAATTAAACTGTTTTATTTCTCAAATTAAATTTTGTTCATTATCCTGTAATGCAAAATTAAGAAAAAATAGAACGAAAATAAAAGACCAATTCTGTATACACAAATTGTTCTTGATACACATTTCAATATAATTACATTATATGTAGGTTTCATTATAATACGTTATTCTGATTGGCTTACTGCACATCACGTGTTATTCCTCAGGCAATTGCATTACTCAATACAACTTATCATTCATATTAACACAAGGTCCCACAATAAAGTGCATAGGTGAATTAAATAGAAAGTTGATAAAATTCGTGTTTTCATGATCCTAGCTAACAAATATATTTATATTATAAGTATTGAATGCTTCTTTTTGTAACTTCATAGGGTTGTAAAAGCGTTCACCGTGCGCACATTTTTAAAATAAATCGCTTCCGCGCTTCATACAAAATGTACTTCGGTCAATGCTTTTACACCCCAATGAAGTTAAAAAAAATAAAACATTCAATTCTTAAATAAAAAAATGCAAGTAAAATTAGAAAACATCATTTCAATATATTTTTTATATTTTGTTTCTATTGATAAGTCCATTTATTTCAAATAGAAATGAATGCATTATTTGTCAATAAAGGGAATGAATGAAATTGCAAGGTGTTAAGAATTACGTCAACTGTTATTCACCAAGTGCAATAATCACATGCAGCCTATACGATGTATACTTAAACTTTAAAAAAATGATTCTGCATTTCTTTCAGCTCAATTGCAACAGATCAAAAGACAGTCAGTGTCAGCACTTTATTGTAGGACTCTGGATGTGAATTCAATGCCTTGCAAATTCGTTTGAGTCTCCGTTAACTGGGTAATACTTTATAATAGTTAATTATTTTTTATACTTTATAATTATTTAGATAACTGAAAACGTTAGAAGTTTATTGGAGTCATGTTGTAGCATTTTTATTGATGATATAAGTTTGTTATCAATATTTTAATACGCCAGACGCGCATTACGTTTACATAAGACTAATCAGTGATGCTCAGATTTAAATAGTTATCAAGCTAAACAAGTAAAAAATTGAAAAGCATTGAGGACTAAACATTCTAAAAATTTGTGCCAAATACGCCTTAAGTAGTCTATGCCTGGAATAAGTACATCCGTAGTATTTCGAAAAATTCTTACTTTTGTAAACAGGAAATTTATAAAAAGGACCTTATAATAGCTTCATGGAACAGTTAAATTTCATGGAAATTTCACAGGCGTTCAAATCAGACATTTTAAACGGAAGAAAATAGAATAAATACGATTTTGGTGAGGATGAAAAATAGTAAAATAACCAAAATACCGAAATTCAAGGAAAATCCAAAACGGAAAGTCTTTATTAAATAGCAAAATCCTGACTTAGAACAGGCATTTTCTTGTAGAGAAGAAAATGATGGATTGAACATGGATTTATAAATTATGTTAGAACCTTTACTTCGATATTGCAATACATTACTTTTTCCAAACCTCCTAATTTGCTGTCACATGCATTTCAAGTAATAATGATTTATAACAGGATATTTAACGATCTAGCTGTAATATGAATCTTTGGAATTAGCTAAGAATCTGAGTCAATAAGATACTCAATTGAATTTTCTGATATTATATTTTAAAAGTTCAAATATGTAACAGGAATAATCAGTATTTACTTGTAAGAATGTGAGTTGTCTAAATGAACCACAACAGATTTTTCTTAAATTTCTGTAAGAGACTTCTTGGTGTATGTTCTTTCAAATTTCAATATAAAAACTGAGGATCACGAACCTGTTTTTTTTTCGTCAAAATACATTGAATTTAACGAAATCACAGTTAAAAATAGTTTAGTAATATAAAGGACATTTTATCAAACGTAGAACAAACAATAAACATTATAATAGGTTAAAATTCAAGGAGATTTTGGTTTTCATCCATAATTTCGAAATATAACATAAAAATAGTGAGGTCAATAGCCTTTCTTTTTATAAAAATAAAAACAAATAACATAATTAACAGATTTTTCGGTTGCATATGGAAGGATATTTGGTAAAATATTTGAAAACCAATAAAATATTTTTGCAACATTATCAGAAGGAATGCTCAGAATATTACCTATTTACCCTAAAATCAAGACAAAGCCATATATTAAATTGTGTTTGCTACGTAAAATGGAACCCGTATGTTTAGATAAATTCGACGTTAGAACTAATTTAATTTTGAATCAATCTGAATTTTGGTGGTATGAGCCATATTTACCTTACTGTGAGTTTTTTTAAGCTTATAAATAAAGGCAATAGAAGTACACTACTGTTCAATAGTCATAAATCGATTAAGCGAAAATAAATCCGGGTAACAATCTAAATTCAATGGAAACACGTACACTATAAGAGGAAACAGAAACACTGAAAAGCAACAAAAACAAACGCCAACATACATAAAAATGGACTGCTTGATAACAACTGCTATATTCCAGATTTGGTACATGACATTTTAAGAAAAACAATGATCGGTTGAACTTGGGTTTATAGCGAGTTAAACCTCATATTTATATGAAAATGTTTAAAACTCCGCTGAAAGGACAACACTATGAGACAAGAATACAGCACCCCAAAACAATGGTATATGTGTATTAGGGTCCTCATTTCACTTAATATAAAAAAAAAAAATGTTTTCTACAGAGATCCACGTTTACCTTGTCAAGATTTTATAAGATTGAATTTACGACCATGGAGTAGAATAAACAATTCCGGTTATCAACAAGAGAGGGGTAATAGAAACAGAAGTTGGAAGAAGAAAAAATCATATTAAAAAGTGTCAAAATAAAATTTGCTTGAAAACCCGGATTCAGCAACAATAACCTTAAGTTATCTTGTTTTTTATGGACTTGCTATGGAACTATTGGCAAACGTCGCTTTGTTTATAACTAGTAAAATCTGGTATTATATATCTGTTGTCATTTGTTTTACAGATTTGCTTTAACGGTCAAACATTACAAGTTATTGCACTTTCTTACTGTGAAAAGTAATAGTGTACTTTAAGTAAGTAAGAAATAAACTCATCATAGATTCCATGATTGAAATTTTATATTTACGCCAGTCTACACAAAACTCATCAGTGACGCTCGAATAAAAAAATGTTAAAAAGACCAAATAAAGAACAAGGTTCAAAAGCATTGAGGACCAAAAATTCCTAAAGGTTTTGCCCAATACAGCTAAGGTAATATATTATAGTAAAAGTGATTATGAAAATAAGATGTTGTATGAGGTATTATTGCCAATGAAACAACTATCCATCAAGATATCATTGCAAAAGAGACAAAGTCTGTTACATAATTTTGTAGTCTGCGTGGTAAAACATACTGTTTCAACCGCAAGAGACATTGATCTATATCGAAATATCAATAAAATAAGACAATGGTCACGAAATGTTACTGTCGCCATCATGAGCTGATTGGCCATTATGAAAAAAGTATGTCATGCAGAAATCATATCTGATATTCTTCCTCATAATAAACTTCCATCATTACCAAACTGAACAAAGAAATAACACGACGGGTGCCGTATACGGTGCAAGAAATGCTTACCCTTCCGGAGCACATTTAACTCCCTATTTTAGTGGAGCTCGTCTTGTTTCTTATTCATTATTTGTACCTTTTGATGTAAATGTATTTTGGTTTTGTGAGTCTTTGTTTACTCCTTGGTTTTGATTGTAATTGTCTTTGACATTCTTAAAACAAATTTAATAGTCTTCGAATTGATTTTTAACCTTTAAAAGTTTTCCATTTTCACATTTTTTTCGTCTCGTTATATTGAGATTGTTTTAATCGTATTAACATTTTCCCAGTAATGCTAATAAACGTGAGTGTCATGGCTGTTGTTTTGTCTGACTAGTTTTGGGATATTCCAAACTATTACAGCACCCTCTTACTTAGCCAATTATAAAGCCTTATAATTAAGTGTTCTGTTTTGTGTTTACTGTTTTCCATACTGTATCACCACCAACGGCTAAATTGGAAGGAGTTTTTAAAAGCCCTAAAAAGCATCGACATGGCCTGTCTTGCAGGTTCTAGTTGCTTATGTTCTGATATACCCCAAATACTAGATCTAGACAAAAAACCGATAATGTTTAGCATTTCAGTTTTCAGTTTTAAGTAATTCATGCTTATTTTGTATTGTTTTGTTTTTTGAAAGCAGTGATAATATAAACAATGGATATATAGTTATATGCAAACTAAGTGATATTATCAGTACAACTAAGAAGAAGTAAGTGATTAGTTTACAATGCATGAAAAATATTTGAATTATATCCCCCCACTTTTGCATTGACAGTTACTTGCAGTTTCTAAATTATTTTGGAAATCTTTTGTGTCAGACACATATTTATGAAGTTTCTCCACTGACCTTGTAAAACTATGTTTTTTTTTTAAGTTTCCTATCAAAAGATCTGCCCATACATGTAATCAGAAAAATGCTGATGGTTGATGATTGGCTCAAAATGCATTTTAGTTGAAAGGTACGAATATTTGTTGAATTGAGGACAGCTGTATAATCTTTTACAAATGCAATAAGCTTCCTGTTTGTTCTAAATATACTTTAATACCTTAAATATATGCCACTGGTGTATTTTAAGACAAACATCTGTTGATTTGTAAATAATGGGACAGGTAATTCCCCTTTGCATTTGTCATCAGTAATATATATGGAAATGTATCTTATGACAATCATACAACTCTTTATTTTTAATTTAAATGGTGAAGACAACAATCAGGCATTGAAAAAATAATATGTTGCATTGTTTTGCTTAAAGTAGTACCAAACACTTTCACTAAAATTAATTTGGCTCGTTTAATTTTCATAAAATTTTGTCAAAGTATTTACTTTTACCCCATTAAATATAAAAATATCAAAAATTTTAAACCAACCAATCAATCAGAAAAATTACACTGGTTATATAGCAGTTTGCCAAACACTAATTTTGATCATTGAGAAGCCTAATATTCCCTTAACAACGCAACGTAATTGAAACGTTTAGCTGATTTTACATAGTTATCTCCCTGTAGTGTTAGGTACCACCTTAATATAACATTCTCTGCAAATTGAAAGGGGTGGTAGCATACAATTTGATAAAGAATCCATTAATTCAAATGAGCATATAATGTTTTATTGACAGTAACAAGATTTCATGGTAATCTTTTGAAAAGCAAATGAAATGCTTCCTATAATGCATCTTTAACATAAACAAACATGGCAGTACTCTGACCAATCAAATTATAACAAAAATATAAACAATTGTGTTACTTTTTTAAATGTCCAATGCAATACGTTGTTAAAAGATATAACCAAAGAGGCCCATGCAGTCTTTCACAATATAAGACCACTTAACTTATCTTTAATGAATAACATCAGAAAACAGCTATCAATTCATTAAAGTTAAAAGTTTTGTTAAGACTCAAATATACAATCTAAAGCAAATTTAAGGTAGCACAATACAAAGATTTTATAACTCCAACTCCCAAGTTTTAAAATGCTGTAACTTTCTTAATAATGCTTGAAAATTTATAAAAGTGGTAGTTTTGGATAGCTAACAGATTACTCTTTCAAATAAATGCAATGTTAGTATTATGCAACAATTATGTAACCAATTATAATGTTAACTGTGTCTAAAATATTTGTCAGCAAATTTACTCTTTCAAATGAAATTAGCTTCTGCATAAGTATCCCTAGAGGGTTGATTTTATTATATGTTGTTTCTATTGCCATTATCTACAAAAGGGTGTCTCAGATTTCAGATAGAATGTATAGAATTTACACCTAATCAAACATTATCTTCTTTTATGTGGTTAGAATGCTTACACTAATAAGAGATTTATGAGAGAATGGAATACCATAAGGACAATTTGAGACACCTTTTTGAAGCCCATGATGTGTTGATTAAGATTTCGTTAAAATTTTCTGTATAGTTAAAGAGATGATGGAGCTAAATTCATTCAAGTGAACTCAGAGGCGGATTTAGAGGGGGGTGCCAGGGGGCCCGGGCCCCCCCCTTTTTGGGAAAAAAATTTGGTTGCTTATATAGGGAATCATTGAAGCGTGACTGGAGCGGGCCCCCTCTTAGGTCAGTCAGTGGGCCCCCACTTATGAAAATTTCTGGATCCGCCACTGGAACTGACCCAGAATTTGCCACTAATTACATAATAATTGATTACATAATGATTGCATAATAAACATATTGCAACCATTTAAAAGATTAATCTTTTATCTATCAATATATACCTCTTTTATTATTTGCTGTGCATTCATAAGAAAGTTACAGCATTTTAAAGGTTAGTGATTGGAAGTAAAAAAAAAATTGTATTGTGCTACCTTAACATCATAAATCCATGAGAATGAAATCAGGTTTAAATAGAAGTATGAGGGATTTTTAGAGAAATGAATACTATCAAAAAAAACTTGCTTCAATGTGTGAAATTAAAAGCTATTCATGTTAAAAAATTATTAGAAAGTTCCAGAACATAATTTGACTACTTTCAATACTTTACCATAAGAATAACCATTCATACTAATGTATTACAATACAAATATTCTGACAGCCTTACAACAGAATTACACAACATGTGATCAATGTCACCCAATATATTTTTATAGTTAAACTAACATGCATGAATTTATAAAGGCATGGAGAAGTATGTTTTTCTTTAGGGAACCAGAAAGTCACTTTCCAGTACTTTCACTTAAAATTGTACTTCCAATACGTTATTTTTTTCTATTTTAGGTATGTATATCAGTCATATAAATTGTGTGAAATTCTTTTTTGATAATAACCTCATCGTAGATACCAATAATGTCCAGTATTAATATTTGGGTATTCCAGATACTCATTTTTTTCTACAAAAAAGTCATCGGTGATACTTGAAATGTTTAAAAGAAGTTTAAATGAAGTATCACATTGAGGAGAATTCAAACCCAAGAAGAGATTTATATATTCTGTCATACAACATTGCACAACTGATACTAGCGAACAATATTCTTATCGAAATATTTATTGATTAATATGAGGCAGGCATTACCTGTGAAAGGGGACGAAGTCTATGATTTTTTTTCAATTCAAACATATCTTAATTTCAAAACGGAAATACCGTAACGTTTCCGATTTTGGTTCTGTTGTTAGGGATTTTAGTTTTGACGTTATTTAAGTTATGACGTCATATGCAATGTAAACAAAGAAACGCTATCAGTAACGTTTTTTTCATATTAAGGAATTATTAAAAATGAAATTGATATTGCGTTCCTTCCTATTTTATACTAGACTGATAAATATATATTTTACTCAAAATTTCATGCAAACGAGACCGGAAAAAGGAAGTACATTGTAGATTTCTGTGCAGATGCGGGAATTCAAAACATGACATAAAAAAAATTGAACGAATTTGAGTTCATTAGTAAAATGAAAATTTCGGGAAAATTTTCCCGCTTTTTTTTTTTTTTGAATTTTCTACTGTTATTGGGGACTTCGTCCCCATATTATATTTAAGAGAAGATAACACTATTTTATCATTTTTTCTCCAAAATATTCATTAAAATCGTATTTTAAGGAGGAGTGCGGGTACAAAAATTTCAGAAAAAATTTAATCAATTTTGTTTTCATTACAAATTTTATTTATTACACTATTATTTGTAATTTTATGATATGGTACAATAATCAACCAAAAAAAATCGGTTTGGCCCCAAATGATTTTTAAAATGTTAATATCTTTGAAAAAATCCAAATTATGTCCCTATGGTGAAAAAATACCATTTTTTGGCATTAAAATTGAATGTACTTTTTTAACTTATGGGTGACCTATACTTTTTATTATTTTTTTCAAATAAACTGTACTTAAACTAAACTTTTTTAAATTTTAAGCGATTTCTATATTTTTTTATTTTTTTTAACCTTATTTAAAAATTAAAGTCAGATTGTAATTCCCCAGATTAATTCAGACCTTTAGTCTTTCAGTTTTGTAAACTTCAATTAATGAATATGCCTAATCTAAAAACAAGTCATTTTGTCATTCCTCTGATCAATTCAGACATTTTGTCTTTCAGTTTTGTAAACCTCCATCATGCTTTTTAGGGTAGTTATGCCCTTTACTGTCAATGGTCAAACAGTAATTTTTGTCAACCGTTTGAGTCAAATTGGTTATAATTTTACCTTGATTTGTCAAATTATCCTTACGTGATTGGTCAGAGGTCTCATTTTTGGACAAAAAATTAACATGATGCGTCAAAATTAGTCCATTTTTTTATCGTCTAAAAGAAAGTGTACATTGTATTTTTATTTCGCAAGAATTTTTATCGTTATTCGTCATGAAGGTTCACACATTACTACCCTTGCTTATGTTTATGCCAAAAAGCAAATAAAACTGATAATTGGCGACCATATTTTGTTTATTTTGCAGATAGATGATATCCATGAAATTAGAACCGAAAAATTATTTTAACCCCTTAGGAAAATGACTTTGATATACAGCAGACAACAAATAAATAAAACTGTATACAATTGTTTTTTGAGACAAAACCTCGAAATTCAATCCCAAAATTTTTTTTTACAGCATAAGTCAAAACCTACAGTATATAAGTATTTTTTTTGAGAATCATAAAAACAGTATTGCTCAATTCTGATTGAAAAATAGGTAGAAGTATATAATTTATGATAAACAACCATAAATAATGCTTCATCATAAACTGAAAGACAAAAACACAAATTGTAAATTTGAAACAAAACATTAGCAATCTATTTTGTTTGACAGTAATGAGTAATACACCCTTTTTATTTGATGTAAGCTGTCTTTAAAGTAACGACTAAGAACATTGGATTCAACATTTAGAGAACAATATTTATATAAAGTACATGACAATTTTAATGCCTTGCATAAGATAACTGTATCCTTGCCAGAATTTATTTCTATTTTCTATTTATGTATTATAGTTCAGTCAGACATTTTATTTTGTTAAAGTGTCATCAGCTTTGGTTGAAAGAATTATATGCGTAAAAGAAAATTTAAATAACTTATTCTTTTATTTTCAGAAAAACGCTGTCCTTGAATAATAATACCCTAATATGAATTTTTAACACCTGTTGTCAAATTTATTATATATTCGAAACAATCTCATGCTTTTTCATCTTGAATTGGTCACTTTCATTTTAAGTTTATGGAGATTTAAATAAAAAAGGTCCTCATCAACCTGTCCTTTTATTTCTATCAGGTAAAATAAATGTGTTTAATTCCATACAAAAAATCAATAAGATGTAAATTGAAAAAAACCCAGACCATTTTTATTGAGCCCTGGACTTGTATTTCTTGAGGTCGTTTTGTAGCGACGACGTCTACAAAATAGAATAAAAATATGCGATAAGCAAAGCATAAAAAGCAAAGCTATACAAAATGCATACAGGAGAGGTATATGAGAATACGGGTAAAATACAAATTCCCATAATTACCGTGGATTCATTAACCAATGTTTGCAACTCAGGAAAATTTAATTTAAATGGGTATTTGATATTTTTTATTTGAAAAACATGACTGACAAACAAATAAACAAAAACCAACAAAAACATGACAATAAGAACATCATGAGCACTTATGAATCCACAGTACTTAGATCTTTGATGGGGTTCAGCCTCTTCTCTTTTTTTTTGGGGTAGAGGTTAATGAGGCATAAACACCTATCTGTTTCAAAATAAAAGGACACAGCGCGACTGATTAATCCATTGAAAAAAAAAGAAAGATATAAAACCACACTTAATTGCTTACGATTATACTTACAACAATTCATGCGAGCTATTATATGAAATAGATTGTAGATCTTACTTTGGTGAACATTTTTTCTCTTTACAGTTTACCATTATCATTATTAATATTCCAAACATTACTTAAAATTACCAATCTAGTTGCATCAATCCAACAATGGGTTGTTAGGGTCATCCGAAAATTTCAAGGCTGATAGAACTTGACCTAATGCCTTTTTTTTTTACCTCACATCAGATTTGCTCTAAATGCTAATATGTATGCAATATAAGCCAAAAACTGCATTTTAGCCCTTTGTATATTTTTAGACATGACAGCCATGAAAATGCTATCATGCTATCAGTTATCAACAATAACTGTATTCTAGATACCCTATTTATTTATTTGCCAGGTTTTTTTCATTTGTTGATTTACAGATCAGCCGACCCTATTTTTTTTAATTTGTTAAGGATGTTTGCTCCTCAAATTCAAAATAACAAGAAAGTTTTCCTGAGTGTTTTTTTTTTTAAAGTTCATTCATAGGCAAGTCAAAAAATTAAAAAAAATATCATTCTGTGGTTTGCCAGTTACTCGGAAGCAGAGATGGGTCCGATTACTTTCAATGTAATTGATTAAATTACAATTACTTTGTCATTTGTACGATTAAATTAAATTAATGATTACATCATTTCTGAAAGTCTCTGATTAAATTAATGATTACATTTGCAAAGTAATCATGATTACATCTGGTTACAATGAACTAAAACAAAAACATTTTTGATATAACTATAGCACTTTTTAGAAATGATTTTGTTTTATATATTTTAAAATGATAACTT
Source organism: Mytilus galloprovincialis (assembly GCA_037788925.1). Lineage (NCBI taxonomy): Eukaryota > Metazoa > Mollusca > Bivalvia > Mytilida > Mytilidae > Mytilus > Mytilus galloprovincialis. The sequence goes on along the minus strand of CM075334.1, from coordinate 3,524,124 downwards.
CAAACTTCATCTATTTAATAAACCACAAAAGTTCACTACAGACATACGTGAACATTATGTCACCCATTACACTTTATCATCATTGATCTCTGAATTATTTTGACTTCAATTGAATACGGCTTTATAAAGAGTTTGCTGTTTGTCTTCTGACCTCTTCCAAACTATATATGTATTTCAAGGTGCAGTTTGTGAAGTTAAAACATGGATGAAATATAGTTACCAGATAAAAACTATGTAAAATTTTAATCGAATTGTTTAAACAGATTGTAAACAAAATACATGTACTATAAATCATGCATTTTACATGATACCAAAAATTTACTTATTCTAAACAAGTTATTTGGCCAACTTTTAATTTATTTTGTGCTAATTAGATAAATTTTCACATGTCTGATTAATCTTTTATCATAATTATATTGTCCTACAGCTATACTCTATTGGATATTGCAATAAAAACAAACCTTAATTAATTTACAATCTGTCAATTCAGAGTTGATAAAAATCACAATGTTAACAAAAGATTATAATGCAGGTTAAAGAAAAGTATAATATAACTTAAATATAACAGGTTTTTACCAAATATATATATTTACATCTTATAATTGTGAATATATTATGAAAATTTTTTTTTTCTATGGCAAGAGACATAAAATTGAATTATATACATGTATGTCTCTTCTTAGGCTAATGATGACTTTTCAATACTGTAACAGTTTATATTTTACTGAAGTATACAAATCAATTAACATGCTTTATTAAGTAAACCAAACTATCTTAACTTGCTAAATATTCATTAAATAAGAATAACAAAAAGGTTCATTTATTGACCATAAACACAGTTCAAGATTTGTTCCATTGTAATCAGAATGTAATCATAAAGTAATCAGGATTACAGGGCATTTTGAAAAGTAATTGATTAAATTAAATTACATGTAATCATATTTTTGGCTGATTAATGATTACAATGATTACTTGAAAAATTGTAATCAATTACAGCTGATTAACGATTACAATTACAATTACCCCAAGTCTGCTCGGAAGTCAGTTTGATCGAAAAATGTGATTAACACATTGTTTTTATTGTAGTTTCACATGAAGCTGAGAAATATTTAAATGATTCGAAAATAAGGCTACCTTAAATTAAAGTTTCAACATCTAAATCGACTTAACAATAATTGCTTATGAACCAAATCTCCCTCTTTTTAAAATAAATCTTTGTACAAGTTAAATCCTGATGAGTCTATAATTATGAGATTCTAACAGATAGTGTTTGCTGCTCTCTACTTGTCCACATATTCTGAGGCTGGAAAGAACAATAATATTCTCGAAAATGTGTTCGTTTAAGCCACTGCAGTTCAACCGGAGGCTGGTGTGAAGTATTTGCCTTTTCTACATTCAGAATTATAGTATAAAGGGACTTAACATATCTCGATTTATATAAGTTTTAAGTGTAAATTTTGATGAATTACATCTAACATCTGGTGGAAGGCTGTTCCAATTACGAATAACTGATGTTAGGAAGGAATTTTGATAAAAAGAAGTTCTACAGTACATATTTTGAACATTAAATGCCCTTCTAGTATTTTAGTTATAGACTTGATAAAGTTGTTGAGGAACGAGACTACAAAGATAATTATAATTAGGAGCTTAATTATGAAACATTTCGTGAAATTCAATAATTTTATGTCTGGATCATCCTTCACTCAGAGATACCCAACCAGTATCATTAAAAAGTTTAGTTTTAAATCAAAGTTTAGAGGCACCTGTAACTATTCGAGCCGCTTCTATTATTTGTAGTTTGTCCTTTTAATAAATTGATATGTTATCCCAAACAGTATCCGCATATTCGTGAATATGCCTGATGTAACTGATATGAATAACTGGTTTCAGTTTTTCTTTGATTAAAATTACCAAGCTATTGTTGAGACCATAAGTGATTTTTTTTCTATATCAGAGTTCATTAGTTCAGCCGTAGCATACTCGTCCTCAACAACTATATATATTGATGTATCGTCAGCAAAAAGTCTGATGTGGCATGATGTGTCATATACAATATCATTTATAGATAATAGAAATAGCACAGGGCCTAAAGTTTAGCCATTGGGAACACCTTTTTTAATGCTATAAAAATCAGAGGTATGTGCTCCTATGACAACTCTTTGAATCTCTCAGATATATAACTTAAAAACCAATATAGTAAGTCCCCTTTTATTCCATATTTTTCTAGTTTATGAAGGAGACCCGGTCGAAAGCTTAGCTGATATAAAAAAAAAACACACATTTAGCAATATCGTTGGTAATATAAATAATAAACAGTACTATTGCAAGTTTGAAATTATTTTATAGCGAGAAAGAAAATTAGATAAATATTTAAAAACCCTTTTTTCCATCGTTTCACCGGTAAAAGATACTAGAGAGATTTGTCTATAGATTGATATAATTTCTTGAGAAACGCTCTTGAAAACATGTACTACATTTGCTATTTTCCATTCATACGGATAAATGCACAATTGATGTGACTTATAGAACAACAGAGCTAGGGGATAGCTTTATCCGCGAGCCGCATATCTAAGAAATCTTGGACTAATGCTATCAAGGTATGTTGTCTTAGACACATCTAACAAGAAAAGTTGGTCATTAACCTCCTCTTGCATTATAATTATATTATCTAAAGTATGAATGACGTCATTTAATTTAATTCTGGAATATTTGTAGATGAGTAATCTATACTCGATTGATCACAAATATAATGATTAAAGGCATTTGCTTTATCCTTATTATCGTCTAAGTAGGTATCATTTACTAGGATTGGGGAGAGGGAGGGATTAGTCTGAGGATTTGGAAGGAAGCCATGATAAGTTAGCTATTTCTTTTTAACCTATTCTTAAAATGGAATCTACATGTGAATCTAATGATTCACATTGAGTTTTTCCAAATAATGTGCTTTTGCTAGTTTAATCAATTATACACATTCATTCTTAATTTTCATAAAGTTTTCCCAAGACTCAGGAGTGTTGTATTTGTATTTTGTAACTCGGGATAAATAACACACTTGGGAATCCTACATATACACTAAGTACGCGTTCGAAGCAAGAGATACTTGAAAACCACAAATCGGTTCTTATCTCCTTTGGCGTTAATCCAAAGGATGAAGACCAGGATCTTCCATCCTTATATTGGATTCCTAAGCTTCACAAGAATCCTCATAAGGAAAGGTATATTGCAGGTTCTTCCAAGTGTTCCACTAAACCCCTTTCTAAGTTCTTACTGCCATATTCACTGCAGTTAAAGAAGGACTTCAGAAATATTTCGAAAGGGCATATTCAAGCAGTGATGTTAATCAGATATGGATACTGAAAAATTCAAAAGAGTTATTTGTGAATTTACAATCTCAATCATTAAAACATTGTACCAACATTAAAACCTTTGATTTTTCAACTCTTTATTCCACTGTTCCACATACTAAACTTTAACTGAAAGAACTCGTCAGCTTATGTTTCTTTAACAAAAAGGGCAGTAACGTTTTAAATATCTAGTTTTGGGCAGGAATTCAGCTTACTTTGTGAAAAATCATACAGAGTCAAGCAAAAAATACACCGAAGAGGATATCACTGCCATGCTGGACTTTTAAATTGACGACATATTTGTTGAATTTGGAGGTTTGGTCTTCCACCAGACTATTGGAATCCCAAAGGGTACCAATTGCGCTCCTCTACTTGCAGTTTTGATTTTGTATTCCTATGAATCAGAATTTATCCAAGAGCTTGTACAGAAAGGAGAAAAGAAATTAGCCCAGTCTTTTAATTTCACCTTTCGGTATATTGGTGATGTACTGTCTCTAAATAATAATAGTTTCAGTGATCACTTACATTTAATATATCCAAGTGAACTTGAAATTAAAGATACTACCGACACAGATAAATCTGCTTCATATTTAGACCTTTTTCTCGAAATGACTACTGATGGTAGGTAAAATACCAAAATTTACGACAAACGCGATGATTTTAATTTTCAACGTTCCATTTCTGTGTAGCAACATCCCAGCGGCACCAGCATATGGAGTATATGTGTCTCAATTGATACGTTACTTTAGAGCTAGTTCAAAGTACATTGATTTTGTTGAACGAGGAATACTGCTTTCTCAAAAGTTGCTAAGACAGGGCTATGAATCAATCAAATTAAGTTTATCACTTAGGAATTTTTACGGTCGCCATCATGAGCTAATTGGCCATTATGACAAAAGTGTGTCAGAAATCATATCTGATATTCTTCCTCAGCCATAATAACCTTCCATCATTACCGAACTGAACAAAAAATAACAGGACGGATGCTGTATACGGTGCAGGAAATGCTTACCCTTCCGGAGCACCTGATTTCACTCTCGGTTTTTAGTAGAGTTCGTGTTGTTTCTTATTTTTTATTTGTAACTGTGGATGTAAATGTCTTTTGGTTTTGTGAGTCTTTTCAGTTGTTTTGCTGCCTTCAGCAGTTTTTTCTTTAGATTATGGTTTGATATTCGAACAATAAGCTGTCTAGGTTTAGCTCCTCCTGTACGATGACTAATAACTATGTCATTTGGCTGCATAACAACACCCAAATTATTGGCGATTTCTATAATCTTTGAATCGGTTAATTCACCTATAGTATACCTCAGTGTAGAATGGTAACGGACTTGTCGTTTTTTTCTGCTTTTTTCTAACTAATCGAGGTCAGCAACGGACTTATCGCGTTTTGATTTAAGACCTCATGACATAAAATGAGCCACATAGACGAGAAGAAGTCGTAGGTTTTGTGTTAATATGATTACGGAAGGCACCAATGGTAAACATTGTTAATTAATCCGTTTGTTTAAGTTTCTGAAAAAAGACAAATAAATCATAACTGACCTTAAAATATTGTTTGCGCAAATATTTTTTGGTCATAATTCCGTAAGATGTATCATCTCATATTTTTTTTGTCATAATTCCGTAAGATGTATCATCTCATAGATGAAACGGACCTGTCAAATCGTGGAAGACGTCTGGTTACAGTAATAGATATCCACAAACAATTTAGAATTTTCTTGTTTCAAAAAAAAAAACGGGAATGCATGACAACTGGTGAATCCAATATCCTTGTCTTTCCAGTGAACGAGTCTATTATGTTTTTGACACGAATGGTAAAGATTTATTTTAGCAAGACGTGTTTGCAGTTTTTTTCTTGTTCGTGAAATGACGATTTAATTTCGTCTTTGTCCGTTGACATAGCCCCCTCATTTTGGAAATTGTATGACGATGGCATACATATTATGTTTATGAAAGCATCAGACAAAATGGTATACCAAACATATTGTTAGTAAGGTGAAATTTATTTTTTTACATATTTTTTCTGTCTTGAAAGTTATCATTTTCTTTTTTTTTTTATTTTCAACCGACTATTTGATGAGAAAATCCGTAAACCAACAATAAAAAAAACCTGGCTAAATGGTCTTCGATGAAATTGTGGTTGGTTTTAGTGAGATTTTTTTTGAAAGTTTTTTTTTTATCGAGAACATATTTGTTACTTTTGGAGGACGTGTTTTTCAATAAAACTATCGACATTCCTATTGGAAATAATTGTGCCCCTCTTCTTGTCGACTTGTTCCTTGATTGTTATGAGGCTGACTTCAAATAGCAACTTCTTAGGAATAAATTTCAAAAGTTATAAATATCCTTTAACTTTACCTTACACTATATATGTAACATTCAGAAACGTGTCCTTCCCCCTAAACGTGTCTGATTCACAAAAACATATCAACATGACGTCAATGAATTGCAAAACATGTCTAGTTGTAAAAGGGCACCAAAGCGTGTCATTTGTAAAGACGCCCGAACGTGTCTAATCCCCCAAACGTGTCCATATGATTAGGCTTATTTCTTCTATTCTGGAACTGTCATTTGTGTCCATATTATAATTCGTAAGTTATTTGGTTATTGCTTTTTCATTAACGTTTACTCATTTTACTATTTCATCAATAACTAGAAATAAATTACTTTAGGCGCAGAATACCCTGGGTAAAAGTAGGGGCGTCCGGTCGGATATGTTTGATGTAAATGTAAGTAGCCATGCTCAGTTAAATTGTAGATATTAAATCGGATACCTGGTGTAACCAATTCTCTGCGCATTTAAACTTTTGTAGCTTTTTACTATTTCATGGTCCCATCAGTTGTATTTTGGAAGGCATTTTTTTTTTTAATTCCGCAAATTTTATTCAAAACGTCCTCCAACACATAACGGAGATTTAAAGTCGTTTCTTATTCAAGTCATAAAAAAATCGGTTTTTACTGGCTCTAAATTTTTTAAAATAAAAATTCATACTAGTGTTTATCCCGAATAACACTCAAATATTTCGAGCCAATCCTATATTCCCGGTATGATAATGAAATTTATGTACAGTATGTATTATTAACATGATGTCGCTCAAATAATGCATGCACTATTTGGCATTGACCGTTATGTCTCTTGTTTGTGTGTCTTTAATGATGCTCGAAACCTAAATTTATCGAAAAACTGTTAAACAGTTTATGATTTGAAGAGCTTTTAAAAACTGTTGAAAAAAGGGAAGTCAATTCTGCTGAAAGCCAGACGTTGGCTTGATATAAAAGGCATCATCGGAGTTTATAAGGAACACATAATTTGCATATAGTTAAAAAATAATTAATGCAAGCTATACTTTGTTGTAGTTTTAACATGGGTAGGCGTTATATTTGTGAATGTTTTTGCTCGAACGATAGTGAGGGCTAACATAACACAAATAAAATGCCAACATGAACTTTTACGTATCTAGGACAAATATGTCAATTGCGAATTGTAACCCATCGTAGCCATAAATATATCAGTAACGACAAGTGCCTCATTTGAGAGTTATGAAGTGTTTTAAGTTAATGAAATATTTTAAGTGCAGGTCAATTTGATAAAGTTAATTTTTCTGCAGTAGTCAATATACGCATGTGCAATCAAATTTTATTGGATTTCGAGCATAGTTTTATTAACAAAGCTAAAGTTTATTAGATTGAACGATTAATTCAACTGCACTAGAATTTGGTGTATCTTCGCTCTAAATGAGCATGAAATACTTGCAATTGGACAATAAGCTATTTTAGTCATTTTTTAAAATTCATATGCTACCGATTAGACAAGGTTCACTTATGACCCAAAATGGCCTAAAATATCAACTTTATCATAAAACACCAAAAAGTTCACAAAATGATTCGCAAATGGGTCTATTTCAAAAGTCTTAATGCTCAATAAACCAGTGTTTTTTGTCATAAAAGTACATAATAATCTCCAAATTAGACCCATTTTGGACATTTTGTCAATTTTCAGACCTAAAAGCTTTAGAAAACATTTGCCTTCCACCTACGATCCAAAATGTTCTGTGACCAAAAGATTCCAAATGTGATATAGAATTTATCAATATAAAAACTTTTTGGATCATGGATGGCGGCCAAGGTTGATTATGCCAAAAACAATTAAAAAAATTAACAAAATTGACTAAAATTGACCTATAATACAAATAATGGATATTTAAGGGGTCATAGTTCAAAAAGTTTAAAGGAAGGTACAAAAAAAGCATATTTTAGTCTGAACAGTATTATCACAAGTATCTCTATTTGAAATATGTAATTGTTTGGCCCGATTTTAAAAAAAACATTGAAAATTTAGGGTCAATTTTAACCCTTCATGAATCTTCTCCAGTTATGATAATCTTAATAATCGACATTGAACAAAGTAATGCTTATACATGGCAACTCATCAATTGTGTCCCCCATAAATGAATTGCCGTAAACGTTATTGGTTTCATTTAGGACATACATGTATTAGCGCGAGTAGAAAATATCAAATAAAAAGGAGCTATAATCTCGTTGTTTCGTCTCTTTTACTCGTGATTTGTTGGCAGCCAAACTTTCAATTCTTTCATATGAATGTACAAGCTCCTAAGAGAACGTATTTGCACCAAGTAATATTTACGTGTTCATTAATTGATACTCCCAAATATCACAGAGTATTCATCTTGATTTTGATTAGCTTTGGTTGCTAATGGTTTTTTCTTCCTCTTCAGTTTGCAGATTCTCTCAATCTTTCCGATCTTTTGCCTCAACCACCTCAAGATTAAAGGTCTCTATGTGTTTATTATCATGTTGGAATAAAAGGCAAAACAAAGTCAAACCATTGGTAATAATTGTACTCTCAGTGCACTAACTCTTGTAAAGATTTGACCAACAAGTTAAACTTATTTGAATACATTGTCCTTTTGATTGTTTTTGCTTCTTAAAGTTTCTATCTATCTTTTAAAATTTCGTAATAGTAGGCAACAATGCAATATATAAATACGTTTACGTATAATTTGTTTTTGTAATAGACAAACAAAAATAAAAATTTGTAAATTCGTCTATTTAGAGTATATACTAATACACCAATTTGTCAAATAACATATTTAAATTCATTCTAAAGTGTAATAAACGTTGCAGTAAACATTGAATGCAATGCCATGTATATTCTAGATACAAAGTTGTATACCCTGTATACCACCATTCCCCATGTGAAATTGAAAAATCGCCTAAAAGAAATAATCCACAATGCCTTTCAACATAAAAATGGTAGCATACGCTATAAATTTATTACTTTGGGATTTCATAAGGCATATTTCTAGATAGTGACAAACAAAAAGGTAAAATATGCTACACAGAAGAACAAGTGGTCAGTATGCTGGAGTTTCTTATCGACAACATATTTGTTGAGTTTGGAGGTAGACTTTTCCAACAAATTGTCGGCATTCCTATGGGAACAAACTGTGCGCCTCTTCTTGCCGACCTCTTCTTATTTTCATATGAATCGGAGTTCCTCCAGACACTTGTAAAAAACAAGAGAATCAAAGAAGCCAGATTATTTAATTTCACTTTCAGATATATTGATGATGTTCTTTCCATAAACAATCCGAACTTTTCTGATTGGGTTCCATTAATATATCCCCCAGGACTAGAGATTAAAGAAACAACAGACACGGCTTCCTCCGCCTCATTTTTAGACTTATATCTCGAATTTGACTTACACAGTCATCTCAGTACCAGAATCTATGACAAACGAGACGATTCTAATTTTGAAATCATAAATTTCCCCCACCTTAGTAACTTCACCTGCATATGGGATATATATTTCCCAACTTATTCGATATTCAAGAGCTTGCAGCTCCTACTCAGACTTTGTAATACGTCATCAGTGTCTGAGTAGAAAGTTGATGAAACAGGGGTATGTCAAATTCTAAAAAAGTTCATCGGAAGGTACCAAGACCTTGTTGATAAATATTCCGTATCAACTTCTCAAATAATACACGATGGTCTTGATGTATAGATTCTTCGTACTGATGTTGTTTATCATCTTAACAACGTGTTTTATAGTTCTTTCATTTGTCTTTGTTCTATTATTAATATTACTTTTACTGTTGAATGGTTTCATGTGATATCCGTTTCACGTGGCTCGGTACTTATACATCTCGTCAATGTGTTTGTATTGGCTTTCATTTTTTTGTGGTTTGTTTTGTATTTGCGACTTTTTGTATTTCTTTTGTTCTTATAACGTGACTCTGTACTTTAAAAGATCCCGTCAATATGATAATGTTCTATTATATGTTATTATGATATATTTCTATTATGAATTACAATATACGTTGAACCACAAACGTCAAAATCATTCAATCGCGTAGTGGTATTAACTATTTTTGGATTCTTATAAATTCTATATATAACTTTTGGACTAGTTTAAATCTCGGTCTATTTCTTAAATTTATTCTTACATACTTTTGATTTTTTAACCCTGTATGCTAACATTCCCATGAAAATTTTAAAATTGTTTGTACGCACATTGAACGACAAATTTATGTGACGTATAAAATTTTCTGACGTCAGACACTCAATAAATGTGTTCGTAGATAGTAGATGTTTTTGTGTTCTGTTAAATTGTTCCTTTTAAAATTGTTAAACGATGATGACTGATGTACCCATATTTTGACTATTATATTTATTGTGTCTGTTTATTTAACGCATCAATGCAAAAATATCGGAAATTGATGAGACTGTCATTAAAGTGAGAGGGTTAGCGCTATAGAACCAGGTTTAATCCACCATTTTCTACATTTGAAAATGCCTGTACCAAGTCAGGAATATGACAGTTTTTGTCCATTCGTTTTTGATGCGTTTTGTTATTTGATTTTGCCATGTGATTATGGACTTTCCCAATTGATCTTCCTCTAAGTTCAGTATTTTTGTGATTTTACTTTTTGTTATGGATCTGATGAGGCCCCACTTTGGAAACCAGCACCATGTGACCATCGACAGTTGGTTTACCAGTCCAAAATTAGTCCACGACCTCAGAAACAGGGGTACATATTGTACTGGTACAGTCATTACCACAAGAAAAGGCATGCCTCAAAGTTTTAGAAAAGCAAAACTTCCAAAGGGGACAATTCTTGCAAAGTCGCAAGGACCAGTTATGTCTGTTTTATATAGTGATCGCCGACAAGTATCCTTGTTAACAGCAGCTGGAAGTGCAAAGTAAGTTTTTTATTGAATGTATTGTACTATTCCTCTTTTTCTTCTTCCAAGTAAGGAACCGTATTCATATATTAATATGTATTGTTCCGCGAAAACTAAGCAGAGTGTTGGGTAGCTGTATTCCCAATTCATTCCAAAAGTTCTCAATTTTATAACCCGTGATCACGTTTTCATAGAATATCCATTAGTAAAGAAGGATTTAAAATTATAGTCATTCATACTTGTAAGTACATGCATTGGAGTAATCAGAATATTTGGTTTATATCAAGATCAAGATCTAGACTATATTTTAAAAAAAAATATTTTATATTTTCAGAATGACCCGGAAACCTAATAGTAAGGGGAAAGTTGTGAAGGCGCCAGCTTTGGTACACACATACAATGAGACGATGGGTGACTTGATCTAGGTGACCAGTTTATTGCACAGTATGAACCCTAATTTAGAAGTTTGAAATTATGGAAGAAGATTTTGTTCAATCTCCTCATGACAGCAACAGGTATGGTTTATTCGAAATTTTGAGTTACCGAAAGGCTTTAATTTGAAAAATATATTCAAAGTAAGTATACGAGCGCTATGCAATTGTTTGTTCTCTACCTTATTTTTTTTGGTGTGACGGGTTTATTTCTGATGTTTTTACAAACATGTAGTCATATATCATACTGATAATTAATTACCATTTCTCAAACTAAACTCGCATACAATTCAAATATGACTTTGTTTTCCGAAAGGTATTAAAACATCAATTTGATAATATTATTGTATTTTGTTTTCAGTTAACGCCTAGACATGTTACAGAAATACCTTTGTGGTACAGAAGAAAATGGACCATTTGACATTTCAGCAGGAAATAATACAGGGTTTGATTGGACAACACAGAGAAGGACAGACACGACCGGGTAGACGTTGCTTACTTCAAAGTACCAGACTTACTGCTCGGCACTTCATAGAATGGATTCCCAACAAAAGGAGAATGAGATGTGCCGTTTGTTCTGGCAAAGAGAACAGATTTTCGGGGACAAGAATAAGAACATGGTGTCCGGACTGTGGCGTTGGACTTTGTGTTGGAAGATGTTTTAAACATTTCCACACATTGCAGATTTATGAGGAATAAAATGTTTGCGTTTTAAGGAAGAAACAACTTCAGTTAATTGGACATCACTTTTATAGTCATAAATACTCAAATGTTATTCATCACATTCCAAGAAATGACAAAATATTATTAGTATACAAAAACACTCTAATCAGCTGATCTATCCTTGATAAAACTTGCAAGAATAAAATGCATATGAAGTACATGTTGATTTCTTTTTGTTCTTTATTTGTATTTAATAACTTCTCCGCTGAAACAAAATATGATTTTTTTTGTTCATCTACAAATATAGAACAAAATAAGTCAATTTCTCTTCACCTAATGGTAATAATTGTCACCTCTTTTATCAAAGAATACAGCTGAAGACTCAACTTTCTAAATTAAAAAAAAACCCTCGAAAACGACGACGTCAAAAGAATTCGGCACTGGCGACTTCAAAATGTCATTACCTATTGGTAACGTCATAACGTTGTTTTTTTTTAAATCTGGCATCAAGAGGGTTAATGAAATCAGACGGAAAATAAATTCAATGATTCTGAACATTTATTCACTATCAGATTTTCTTTAAACCAATTTTCAAAATAATACAAAATATATGCAGCTTATTCATATGTTTTATATTTAGCTATGTAGTTCATTTGTGATGGCAGACTGGGTAACATCTTATACAAAAAGATAACCAAATAATCATTTTTGCCTAGTTCGGTTATATCTAACTTGGTAGTTTCAAATGAGAAGAAACAGACAACGACATACAACGAACGCCTGGTAATGTGAGCTGACACTGGCCCGTTGAGCTTAACCCTCTTGCTGCCAAAGGGACATTTATGGCTTCAACACACAAATCTTGTTGATTGTGTAGAACGTCAAAGGTCCATTGTGACGTCACAATACTCAGGGGCACTGACAACGTCAAAAGACGGCGTCAAAACGGCGATTTTTGGCGGGAATGAATCAAACTGAATAAAATGCTTTAAAAGTATACTTAAAACGGATGTCAAGAAATGAAACAGGATCATAAGCTTGTAAGTACTATAATACCAACTTATTTAACGTGTCTACTAATTATCTAGTTCGTCATTTTCATGTAAAATTATGCATTCTTTCGAGAAATTTGTTTTACGTTTTTTTCGTACATCTATCAATCAGAATATCTCATATAAATCAAAAATCTTATCCCTGATAAATAATCATAAAAAAAGTAACTGATATACTTGATTACGCGAAATTTTAATATTCATTCACAATACACCATACACGCTTTATTTAATTATAAAAGAACTGGATAATTTATTTAGGGCTCAAATATCACCATTGAAATCTCAGTAAGTTTTTTTGTGTTGTTGTAAAAGTATGCACATGTTAACCGATGTACTTGTTTTGCCATACGATATTTCAATACATTTTAAACCTGTTTCATCATGGAAGCACTGACTTAAAAATGTTTATTTTCATTCAAAATCATGGGGGATGTTAAATTAGTAGTAGACACAATGATTTCTATTCCTATCATATTTATAATAGATATCCTTTCCCAATGACAACCTCTTTTTTTTCTGGCATTCACGAAAGATCTTTTACTTTGTAGGACCCACTGAGCAATAGATTTATTGTATATTGAATTTCAGACGTCCTTAATCATGCATGAAATATTTGCCACTGAACGTTGAAAAGAGAACAATTTATCAGTTAACAGATTTTAAAGATATTTCGTGTATGTCAATTACAGTGTGTACTTTATCATAGTAAATGAAAATGAATTATTGTTTCAGGTTCACTTGTAGACAATAGAATAAAATTGAGAATGGAAATGGGGAATGTGTCAAAGAGACAACAACCCGACCAAATAAAAAACAACAGCAGAGGGTCACCAACAGGTCTTCAATGTAGCGAGATATTCCCGCACCCGGAGGCGTCCCTCAGCTGGCCCCTTAACAAATATATACTAGTCCAGTGATAATGAACGCCATACTAATTTCCAAATTGTACACAAGAAACTAAAATTAAAATGATACAAGACTAACAAAGGCCACAGGCTCCTGACTTGGGACAGGCGCAAAAATGCGGCGGGGTTAAACATGTTTGTGAGATCTCAACCCTTCCCCTATACCTCTAACCAATGTAGAAAAGTAAACGCATAACAATATGCATATTAAAATTCAGTTCAAGAGAAGTCCGAGTCTGATGTCAGAAGATGTAACCAAAGAAAATAAACAAAATGACAATAATACATAAATAACAACAGACTACTAGCAGTTAACTGACATGCCAGCTCCAGACTTCAATTAAACTGACTGAAAGATTATTATTTCATCATATGAACATCAGGCACAATCCTTCCCGTTAGGGGTTTAGTATCATACCATCATAACATATATGAGAAGAAAATAACCCGTGTCATGCCAACAACTGTTTTTAGAATAAATGTGTTTAGTTCCGATGCAAAGACCTTATCAGTGACTCAATATTAACGCCAAAATATGCAATCTTTAATGACTTGACAACAGTATCGTAATTATATCCCTTCTTAATAAGTCTATTCAAAGGTTTTGTAAGTTTCTGAGGTGAATACTGACACCTTTGTGCTTTATAAAGAATATTTCCATAAAAAATTGGATGTGAAATACCTGAACGTATTAGAAGTCTGCATGTTGAGCTATATTTACGAATGATGTCTTTATACCGATGATAAAATTTAGTAAATGTTTTGACTAGTTTGTGATATACATAAATTTCTCTCGTTAAAATCTAAAATATTGTTACAAACACGAGCGAATCGTACAAGTTGAGATATATAAACACCGTAAGATGGTGACAAGGGAACGTCACCATCTAAAAACGGATAATTAACGATAGAAAATGAAAAATCATCCCTTTTATCATACATTTTAGTATTCAGCTTTCCATTAGTGATATAGATATCAAGATCGAGAAAAGGGCAGTGGTCATTGTTAGTATTAGCTTTATTTAAAGTAAATTCAACAAATTTCAATAATATACATACTGAAGTCGTCATTATTGAGAGCCAAAATATCATCCAAATATCTAAAAGTATTATTTAATTTGTTTATCAGATGTTGTTTATATGGGTCTTTGCTTATTTTTGTCATAAATTGTAACTCATAACAATACAAAAACAGGTCCGCAATAAGTGGTGCACAGTTAGTCCCCATTGGAATTCCGATAATCTGACGATATACGGAATCCCCAAAGCGAACAAAAATGTTATCTAGTAAAAATTCAAGGGCATATATAGTATCAAAGCATGTCCAATTAACATAGTTTTTTTGTTTATTGCTACTAAAATATGACCTAAAAGAGTTTGAACATATATATTCACATTCTAATTTTTTGAATGCCCATTTAATTAGGTGTGTGAATTTTTGCCTAATGAGAATGTGAGGCAATGTGGTATACAGGGTAGAAAAATCAAAACTTTGAACAGATTCAAAATCACCAATATAAGCATACAATTTATCAAGTACTTCCAACGAGTTCTTGACACTCCAAAAGTAATTTATTCCACTATTTTCGAAGGCCTTATTTGAACAATTTATTATCAGGTTTTTAATTGTACCAAGTGTGCTGGTAAGAAGAATAGACAATTTAGTAGTTGAACAATGGCTTGAAGACGAAATAAATCTATATTTGTAAGGGGTTTTGTGTAGCTTTTGAAGCCAATACATAGTTGGGACTTTCATTGTATTTGGCTCTGCTTGTAAAGCGGTGGCTAAAAGTTTATGTTTGTTACAGATTTCGTTTTCTGAAAATGGAGTCAGTTGGAATGTTGGTGAATTGGTGATTTCCTTTTTCAGAACCTCAATGTAAAATTTACGTCAAACAATAATAATATTATTAGCAGCTTTATCGGCCGGGACAAAAACAAATATCTTGGCTAGTTCTTTTAGTTTATGTTTGATACGAGAAATAGGTTTATTGTGGTTATTGTTAATAGTAAAATGGTCTTTAAAATGTTGAATACGTATATCAACTATCTTCATTACTGAATTAAAAAAAGAGTCCAAAGATTTTTTGTCAGCTTTTTCCCGTTTTATCCATTTCATACAGTAAGTATGGAGTGAGTCGTGGATGATATTACGACACTCATACCAATTAATAATTGACGGGGGACGATATTTAGGTCCTTTACTGAGGAATGATTTTAACTCTCGGTCTTGAACGATGTTAAGATCTCCTGTTATAACATGGGAAATGGGTCCATGAATATATTTGGAATTACTGCAATTACATGAAGTAGGTGTATTTTCACTGATATTAACATCTTTACACAATTGACTATGATTAAACACAAATTTCCGGGTAGATTTCTTGTAAATATAACAAATAAGAGGTAGCTCAGTATTGTCAAAATATCCAGGATTTTTTTCTTTAACAGAATGGTCGTTAAATATACCGGCAATATTTACAAAATCAAAGCCTTTATTGACATACTTAATTTTAATAAAATGTTTTTTATGATCTTCAGGGCGATCAATTTTGGGAAATAATTTAGAATAACAATATGCCATAATAATTTGAACAATTTCATACTTAGGACTACTATATGAAATTGTGTTGCAATCTTCCAAAATTTTATTTAACTAATTAACCGGTAACGAACAGAGTTTTGTTAACAGATAATGTCTGCCGTTGTTTTTTGAAATAGAAATTAGGTCCGAAATATTGGTATGATTGGCCCGAAATTTTCTTTGATTGCGATTTGTTCTACGACCGTGAGAACGTTTTTTACGAACAGTTTTATAAACTATATCCAGAATGTTAACGGAATTGGTTCTAGATATATTACCAATTCCCATGATATTATCATTTAGACCGAGAGGGTAAACTGTCTGTAATTTTTTAATCCAATTTAATACAATTATTTTCCGTGATCGTACAAACTTTGAATGTGATTCACCAGGCTGCTTATTTACTACTTCTAAAGGTTGAACTGCTAAATATTTCAAAGGATGGTTGTGCTTCTTAAGGTGTTGGTAAATGATACTTTTGAATTTATTGGGTCTTTTAGAACGATACAGATGTTCTTGAATGCGTTTAGATAAATATCGTCCAGTTTCTCCTACGTACTGAATACCACACCCCGGTTTGTTTCATGTGAGTAAATAAATAATAATGTTTGTTTTTCAAGTTATATCAGTTTCAAAATTTAAAGAAAATGTGCGACCATTAAACGTGGACCTTACCGTATTGTTGGTGGAAAGACGGGGACATGTAAGTCATTTTTTGTGCATGACACTTATAATTCATTTTTGAGAATTTCTTCCCTCGTTTTTACTATGTTTTTTTATTCGTATTCTCTAAAATTTTGAGCAATAAGTGGTCAACAAAATAATAGACATGATTAAAAAAAAAAGCAAAATGAATATGGATAATAATTTTTATATAAAAAATATTTCCTCGCCTACCGAAACAAGGATTGAAATCATGATAATTTTAATCTGACACGTTTGATACTTTACAACAAGAAGTAGTTCATAGAATCATAGAACAGCTGCTCTGAGATTTTATTTATTTTTATTAATTTGTACACGCTTTGTTTTTATTTTCATTCTCATTGGGAAAAACTTTGCCTTAATTGCTAAATGTCTGCATGTTTTGACTGAAAAAGGCAAAAGGTTTGAATGGAAATCTGATTGTCAGCATGCATTTGATCTACTTAAAATAAAGTTGACAAACGCCCCAATATTAACACATCCTGATTTTAACAAAGAGTTCATCTTAGATACAGATGCTAGTAATGTAGCATTAGGGGGTGTCTTATCACAACGTCATGAAGAGTGTAAGGAAAAGGTTATAGCATATGCCAGTCGCTCAATGTCTAAATCCGAGCGTAGATATTGCGTGACTCGCAAAGAGTTGCTAGCTGTGGTATACTCTGTGAAGTATTTTAAACCATATTTATATGGGAGAAAATTTACGATCAGAACGGATCATAGCTCACTTCGGTGGTTGTTGATTTTCAAAAATCCAGAAGGCCAAGTAGCTAAATGGATTGAGACATTGAGTGCTTATGATATGCACATTCAACACCGACCAGGTACCCAACACAGGAATGCTGACGCACTGAGTCGTATTCCCTGTAAACAATGTGGGTATACGTTAGACTGGCAGTCAAAAACGAGCAGTGATTGTCACAAGACTGAAGAAAGTCAGGTTAAAATAGTAACTAGTCAGATGCCTGACCATGATACAGATTGGACGTTGACAGATAAACAATCAAACGACCCAGACCTTAAGTTAGTTAAGCAGTGATTGACAGATGGTCAAAGGCCACAATACATTGAGGTTTCTGGTAAAGGTTTCTTTATAAGGTCATTATGGAGTCAGTTTAATAGTTTAGAACTTCAAGATGATTTGGTATTTAGACATTTTTATGACAATGAACGGAAAGTTGTGAAATTGCAAGCTGTAATTCCACTAGTACTGTCTGAACGAAAACAAGTTGTACACTTCTGTCATGATGCAAAGTATGCAGGTCACTTAGGTATGCGTAAGACTTTAGAGAAAATACGTCAGTCTTACTATTGGCCAGGGTTGCAAGCTGACGTTATAGCATATGTCGCTGGTTGCGATAAGTGTGCTATGAGGAAAACCCCAACGAAAAAGAAACGTGCTCCAATGGCCATAGTAGAGACAAGTAGTCCTATGGAAAGGTTAGCTACTGATATTCTTGGGGATACCGAAAATGGCAATCGGTATATCTTGGTTGTTTTGGACTACTATACTAAATGGACAGAATCATTCCCTATGCTCAATATGGAAGCAAATACTGTTGTCAAAATTATTGTAGAGGAGGTAATAGCTCGATTCGGTGTCCCGTCCTGGATTCACTCTGACCAGGGACGACAATATGAAAGTAGGTTGTTTCAAGAGGTCAGTAAGGTACTTGATATCAAGAAAACCAGGACTACACCATATCATCCTCAATCGGATGGTATGGTAGAAAGATTCAACAAGACATCAGTGACAATGCTTAGTGCATATGTCCAAGAACATCAAAGGGATTGGGATAAGTATATCCCCTTTGTTATGATGGCGTAAAGGGCTTCTGAACATGACTCCAAACCGTCTTATGTTTGGTAGGGAAAGTACAATCCCGTTATATATCTTGTATGAAATGCCGCCATCTATTAAAGGTATACCACAACATAAATGGGCTTGGGAACTAAAAGAAAGGTTAGAGGATGCACATTCTTTTGTTAGGCAAAGAATGCCAGGAGAAATGAGGAGACAAAAGAGGTTTCATGATCTCAAATTATCATATGAAAGTTTTAGATCTGGAGATCAGGTATAAGTCTACTTCCCTGTAAGGAAAACGGGAAAATCCCCAAAACTGACTTGTTTTTGGAGAGGGCTTTTCACAATTTTAGAGAAAAGTGGTGACCTTACCTATAAGGTTGACTGTGGTATCCGAGGGACCCCACAGATCATTCATGTGGATAGGATAAAACTAAAGCACAAGCAAGAGTTGAGAGGGGAAATGTATGAAGACATTGATAATCCCCACGTAACAGAACCACGTAAAGCTGATATTTGACGATGTCATAGATCAGGATGACAGGATAGGTATAGAAGAAGAAAATGGCCGCCGTACAAGGAAAAGACCAGTCTGGATGGCTGATTATATACTTGATTAACGGGGACCCAACACTATACCCCCAAAAAAAGCCTGTCGTTTAATTTTTCTTATTTTTTGTTCATTGATCTACTAGGACGACCTTAACATTTTGTAAAAATTTTAAAAGATTTGAACCATAGGTTTAAAAGATTTGGCAACTCAAATATGGCATCTTTTACATGCTAGTATCGGCCAAATTTGGAAGTTTCAGAAATATGGGTATAGGGTTAAATATGTTAAAAACAAATTAATGTAATCCTAAATTGACAATAGCAAAGTTATTAATGATAACTGAGGCGAATATTAGTTTACTGATACCATTTTCTTGTAAGTCTTTTATTCCGGATTTAAATTTTTGCCCGAACTTTTATAGGGGGTATCAGAATCAGCACCAAAAAGTGAATGCAGTGCTTCTAGTATTTGATGAAGAATTTTTATTTTGAAAAAAAATGTGTCGTTTAATTTTTAAAAAAAACTTAGCATTTAGAGTGCTATACTAGTGGGTTGTTCTTGAAAAATTTTTTGAAAATTTAACCGTTAGATTTTTTGGTATTAAAGTTTTAAATACGCCCCACCCTCAAATTGGTTCTTTAAATGATCGCAAAATCTATTCAAAAAGTACATAATGGCTATATTTTTTTTCGTCTTTTGAACTAGGCCTTAGATATTTGGCACGTGGATGTATCATCATCAGGTTAAGTGTCTTGCATTATGATGACCTATGTGTGACCTTCAAATGTGACCTCAAGGTCAACTTAATGTGTTTTTTTTCGTGAAAACACAACCATGTAGGCCATAACTTCTTTGCCTTTTGACCTAGGCCTGACATCTTTGGCATGTGGATGTATCATCATGAGGTATGCCTTCTTAAAATTTTGAACTTTGACCTCGAGGACGATAATTGTGTTTTTTTGGTAAGAAACACTTGTGCCGGCCATGACTTTTGTGTAGTTACGAATTCATATTTATTTAGAAAATTCATATTACACAAGCTTTAATCGACCATACAACAATATACACACATTTTCTGACATGTCAACCCATTCCATGCATACGGAATACATAATGGACATGTAGTCACATAAAACTGTTTTAAAAAGGAATAGTTTCTATTGAAGCGCAGTGTACGTACTACTTTAACTACTAAACAGACAGCAAAGTGAAAACTTCCTAGGAGTCAAACAGTAGGAGGAGTTATGCCGAATAACTATATCCCTGCCCATAATGGGATGGACGGAATGACAACCGGACAGGGGTAAAACAATAATCCCCCCCCCCCCTCCCAACACTTTCAGATGCGGGGCATAAAAAGGATGTAATTGATTTTTGATATACGAGCTGTTGTTACAAAAAGCATGACACGCCAAAAATACCTATGATACATAGGGAAAAGCTTTAAAGTTGGCAGATGCTTTACATGATCAAGATTGTCAATTTATTGGTCTACAGCTTCAAAAGATATGCAATTCAAAACTTAACGACAAAACCATTGGTGCAAAGAACCACGGCTCATGAGAGATAAAATAGAGCTGACTGCATGTGCAAAATCCTTATACTGTGAAATCAAGTTCGTTAAATCGTTAAACATAGAACTTTTTTAGTATTGTGTTATTATACAACGGTTTTTTTATCAAAAGCACTGCAGTAACAAACTTCTCATTATTTTTTGGGCCCCTTATTATTATAGAAAATGATTTCTCTATTCAGTAATAATCTTGAATTGAAACTTGAGAAGAAACATTTTCACTTGTCAATTGCAAAAACACCACACTTTCTTTTTTTTTATGTTTATTTCAAAATTGCATTAAAAAAAGTCGGAAAGATACACAAGCATGAAAAAATCACAACAACAAAAAATTACGAAGTTTGCTATCCCTTCGAAATTTAAATTTGATAAAGCGAAAATAACATGTTCTATTTATATCATTCATGTGTAGTTTCAGTTTTAACCATGATTCTAAATATAGACTTTACTTTCCCTAAAAATGCGGACGGAATAGAAGACACCAATTTATGTTATTGTAAAGATACTAGAAAGATGTAGTATTTCTTTTATTCAGATGAATGTAAGAGTGCATACATTTGTGTAGTGTTTTGTCAACTGAATCGGATATTTTTTTTTCTTAATTTTTGTCTTTGTTCCGTGATACGTAAATGATGCACTGGTGGTTGATTATCCCCCTCGGTATCTTCTAACTTTTTACATGAATATAAATCATGTAATAAAATATTCAATTGCACTTTAAAAAAAATATGCCAGCAATTTTTAAATTATCAGGATCAGTTATTTGGCATAACAAGCAGGATGATAATTTTTGTAAACAATTTCAGGATAAACTAATGAAAATTGCAGATCCGTTAAGAATTAAAAATTAAAATTCAGGACAATGATGATCAATGATTAAATGTAAAAAAATGCAGGACAAAATTTTTAATCCTAGCTACCCCCCCCCCCCTTTTTGCCCCAAAATTAAATGGTACCATCCATAGTCTTTTTAATTTTTATACTTTATTTTATTTTATGTAAGACCTAGGCATTGCCAAGTAAAAAACGAAAACAGTTATGGTCCTTTCTGTTTCCCTCCTTTTCTAACGTCATAGATAAACGTCCTGGTTTTCTTTTGGGAAATTTATTTCACTTTGAAATTTCCCCATTATGTCTCTTTGAAGATTCATTTATTGAAAATGAGTAACTTTAAATTAATTAAAAGATAAAATGAATAGCAATAGGTGTATATATCTGCTCTTAGCAATAATGTAAAAATTCTGATCATGATCTTTTAAAAGCTTGGATATTGCACATGATTTTAAAACGTATCAATAAATCAGACTATGAGTAAGAGTTATTTTTTCTTAGGTGTTCTGTACCCCTCCCTTAATTGTTGTTTTATATTTGCAGAATCAAGATGGCAAAAACAAAAATTACAATTAGAAAAAAAGAACAGTGGAAATGTGGATTTTGTCCAATGTCATTTGAATGTAGAGAAGAAAGGGATAAACATCTGACCTCCTGTGCAAATGAAAGATTGTTTTGTACTGAAAGTGGCTGTTTTTATCATACAGAAGAACTTGCTAAGACACATGAAATCCAAACATCAGAAAGACGATGATAGTGAGAGCGATAAAGAAGAAAGTACTAGCAAGAGTAAAGAACTGCTCAGTGATTCATCCGAGTCCGAGTCAGAGGATGATTGGAAAAGTCAAGATCCAGGAGACATACTTGGACAAGACAGTGATGAAAATGAACGCAGTGAACAAGAAGAAAAGAAGGATACAGGGTTAAAAGAATCTGAAAATAAGAAAGATGACAACATGGTGACAAGTAAACTAGTTGAACGTACTGTTTAAAGTATTAGGACGGATAATAAGACAAAAGACTACGCCCCGACTTCCAGGGGTGAGAAATACTTTTACAGAAAGGCTGGGACCAGAGATTATTACAGTTGGCAGTAAGAATACTGAAGCAAAAGGATTACCAGCTGACAGCCTAGAAAAACAAACTGACAAAGGGGGGAGTAAAGTTAATGATAAGGAAAGTTTTGCCCTCTGTGTAACATGCAAGAAAAGGAAAGCTAGTTTAGTTTCGTGTGGTGTTCAAACAGACTCGATGTTGTATACCAAAACTGTAACAACTGAAACAACTTATCGGGATGGTCCAAAGAAGATCCGTATAGTGGAAGTTAAAGAAGCATACTAAAGCTTTTCAGACATTTAGTGGACATCCATTTCAAACCAAAGATATTGGTTAAATAAAGTATTATTTATTATATTTTAGCATGTAGATTGAGGCGTGGGTTATGTCTAGATTTAGACGTTTGGCGGGAGAGTCAGTGGTTGGGTTTATTGGTATGGGGGTGTTTGAGAGGTACTCTTGTGTTCGGTATCGGGAACATTTAGAGAACACTCCTATTAATTAAATAGTGAATTCGCCTTAGAGTATATAAGTGGGTGAGGAATACAATTTGGGTTCTGTCGATGTTCTTACAGAAGAAGACTGGCTTACAATAGTAAGTACGCTACATAGCTGTAAGTTTGACAAGAGGACAACTTGTAATGGGGACAACTTGTACTATGTACTGGGTACAAGTTGGTCTAAAATTGGAAGTTGGGAGAGCAGACTGTTTCACTCGGAGGACAGACTGCAATAGTCCACATTAGTTGTTAGTGAGACTGTCCCACTCGGAGGACAAGTTGTTCCAGTCCACACTGTCTGGTAGTGACAGACTGTCCTACTAGGAGGACAAGTTGTACCAGTCCGCACTGTCTGGTAGTAACATACTGTACTAGCCCGCACTGTCGTATAGGACAGATTGTTCTATTAGGAGGACATGCTGTGTTATATTGTATAAACTTGTATATATAATTGTTTTTATTGTTCATTGTTACTTTGTATCGACAAGGAGCTACTGTATATATTTTCAGTGTATGTAAAGTGCGGATCCTAAAATATCATTTTTACTGTATATGCCATAAATGTCTAATGTAGAATGATAAATAAACAGACGAACTTTTTTTAATTTTTGAAGAAAATGAAGAAAAATAGTTAAAATGTATATGTTCAGAAATACATAATACTAATAAAACAAAGTAAGAGATGCGAGCGGGATTTATCGCGGCTTAAGCAATCCAACTGTGAAATATATACCAAAATAGGTGAATTTTTAGGACATTTCACGAACAGATCGTGCAGGTGCTTTATAACTAACAGGTGAGATGTTGTTGCAGTAAAAAATATTCATTTTAATACAATTATTAAAGTTGTATAACGTAGAATATGTTTTGTCATTCAGTTTCTTCATATTTAACTAAATTCCACTATGATGATTTCGTAATGCTAGTCATGTTTACTGTCGAATAATGATACTATTCTTTCATTTTAACTGTGGAGCGAATCATTTGTATTGTATATGCGGTGCATTTTCACTGTATAATTATTATTTTTTTTTTATCTATTACAGCTCATTTCTTTAAGCATGTAGAGCAAGACTTTAGTTGATTTGCTTGTTTTTTTTTTTTTTTTATTGGATAATCATTATGATAACACCCAATTTAATTCAAATATTAAAAATACAGGTTAAACTATGCCTATTCATATTGTTTAAAAATGTCAATCTTATTTACAAAGTTTGTATAAACAATTATACAAACAAAGCAAGCAAGCCAACCAAAGTTTTGCTTTACATGCATTAGGAAATTAGCTGTAAAGCCTTAATTTAGCCGACTTGCTCAAATAATAGATAAAGTAAGAGAAAGATTTGATAAAATTTAACTTACGGATAAAAGTTTTGTTTTAAAACACTCTACTAAATTCAATAGAAATAACATTTATTTCAAATGTATTCCATTTAGTTTCTTATAAAGCGTATAGAGATCTTTATCCTTATTTTTTTTTATCCATTTCCATGACATTTCACCACTAATTACGTACATCTTGATATAGATTGCACCTTTGTTTTCCCGTTTAAAAGGTTTTACACTGGAGCCCTTTATAACTTGCTGTTCGGTGTGAGCCAAGACTCCATGTTGAAGACCGTATTTTGACGTATAATGGTCTACTTTTATAAATTGTGACTCGGATGGAGAGTTGTCTCATTGTCACATACGACATCTTTATGGCTCAAAAACGAAACGAGACGGGATAAAAAGGGATGAAAAAATCTACGCTACTTTTTTAATATATTTATAATGGGATTTATATGAGTCAAAATAGAGTAAAATAGTGGGTCGCATTTGGGTATAAGCGTCACGCCGGATTGCCGATTTTTTGCAAGCGTGACAGGTGAAAGTCAAATGATTGTGTAGAGAAAAACGGGAAATGAAGTCTAGCGGGACACGGATAATTACAAAAAATTAGAACTGCATAGTATAAGCGGGATACGGGAATCTGACAAAACAATAAGCGGAATACGGGAATCTGCCAAAACAGTAAGCGAGATCCGGGATCAGAACCCCCCAATGAGACCCCAGAAAAAGATATTTTTGTATATTCATCCTATTGTTACAGTCATGCCTTCAATAACAAAAGTATCCGATGCATGCATTTTTTCATATTTTTGGTCCCTTTTTCAATTTTGTGGGGTCCAAATTTATAGACAAAAGTCCTTTAATATAGATATTTGGAATTCGTTGACATGCTGAATCTGACCATGTATCAAGTTTGGGGATTTTTTGCCTAGTTGCTGAAATAGCCCACATAGAGTTCCAAAGGGTCTAAAATCAACAAAAATGAATTGTAGCATGCATTTCGTGTACAATAACCCAAATGTGCATGGTTTTACCTCTGTGGTAGTATCCATTCGCGAATCTAGAATTTTTCATAAGTAGGGGCCCACTGACTGCTTAAAAGGGCCCGCTGCTGTCACGCTCCAGTGATTCACTATATAAGTTAAAATCAAGGAGAAACGTAATCTGAAGAATACAATATGACATTTTGAGAATCGCTTTTGTTACAAGTTTGAAAAGCTATATAGTTGATGAAGAATGAATGAGGAGTTTGTATTTCAATTGGAAAATACATGTATCATAAATCCTAAAGTCATCAACTAAGTTTTTTTTCATTTGTTGCAAGTGCATTTATCACATAATTCTACAATAAAAATTCCTCGCATCTTTGAAAATTCTACATTAATAATGACTGCACTAACAGTGATAATTCATCGCATCTATAGTTAAAATGGATCGCTTTCAATAATCGATATGCTATATTATGATGCTTTTATAACACTTATTTGAAGTTTAATGCTATGTTTGTATATTATAAAGACATATCACAATGAAAATATGTTAAAACTTAACTTAAAATCCTTTAACTTGATATTTTCAAAACGTAAACAAATACAGTTTTCCCATGATCCTTTATTCTACAATAGACATACCCGCATATAACAGTAAAATGAACTAGCTGGATTCGCACTTTATATACACTGTATTTTGGTTCATTGTGAATAATATAGATAGTTATAGTTTTTGGTATTGACGTATTGTTTGTGGATAACTTGGATCCAAGTATTTACTGGAACGTTCGTTTAAGATATAAACGCCAGGTTACACGTTACAGTATTTTATAGGTGGTTTAGAATCGTTGATGCATTTCACTTGACAAAGATAAAACAAAGTCGCCTTCAAAGCTAGTATAGCAATTGGTATATTATTTTCACTTTATTTTAAGACAACAAAGATAAAAAAAATATATATATTCCAAGGTTAAAAGTTGTATTTTTAAATAATGTTGTATTAAAAACATCGTTGATGACAATCTTAGAGCAGAAACTTCTGTAAAATTACTTATACATCGCTTTTCATAATTACGGCTACATTGACGCGGGAAAAACTATGGACAGCGGGAATGCGCAGTTCTACAGAGAGGATAAAGTTTTGCAACGTCACAGATAAGAAACGTCAAGATGCTTTTGGCACGACAAAGCAAGAAAAAAACTCGGCAGCAAGAGGGTTAAAATGAAATGAATATTTTTTTTATCATTTGGAATCTCATTTTGAACATCGGTATACTACTGTTGCCTTTATTTCCTCATTCTAAATTGCACAACAAACATATGACGTATTAGTATATACGTACAACAAATACCAAAACAAATAAATAAGCAGTCGGAAAGCTGACCCCGGTTTGACCCCATTTCTTAAAGCAACAATGGACGTCATGTGAATACCATATATGGGCATATTTTTACCAAAAAAAGTTAAGCCCGTTTTTTTGGAATTTGTAGTATTTTGCATGAACTAATTTCCTTTAACCCTCTTGATGCCAGATTTAAAAAAATCAACGTTTCGACGTTGTCAATAGGCAATAACAATTTGACGTCGCCAGTGCCGAATTCTTTTGACGTCGTCTTTTTGGCGTTATTTTTTTCATATTGATTTATAAAGTAGTTTTTTCTACACGAACGGCATTCACAAGGGCGGTGACCAGCAGAACATTTTGATAATTCTATATTGACTGATTAAAATCTTTTTATACAAATTTGCATCTTGATGGACCAAGGAGATTCACAAATGTAAAGTAAACTGATATTTTTTTCAAAATGCCGTTGAATTCGTGCCATTATAAAAATATCTTTTTTAATTGAGAGAGAATTTTTGCGTATTATGCGGAAATATGAGGTATTATGCGCCGCCTACAATTTTTGGCTACATATTTTCATATCATAACAGTTTTTAAAAAGATATTTTAGGGTATTTATGGGCGGATTTTTACCAAACCTTATGTTGAAAGACACGGAATTGCCAGAAATACATTTGTTTATATGGTCATAATTTTATCTTTGATTGTTTTTATTTTCTACTGATGTGGACATCTATAATAATATTTTTCAAACCAATTTTGGTAAAATATATGGCAAATTTCAGGATAAAAAAATAGTGTTTATATCTCCAGTAAAAGATAGTTGTTCAATGATAAATATAATCTGATAAACAAATAGATATACGATAACAAATAAATCTTTTGGTTGATTGACATCCCATAAGAAATAACTTTATAAAATTTATTTAAAAAATGCAATATATAGCACAAAGTTGTTCGTGACAATATTCTTCTCGCCACTGTATGAAAGGGGTTCGTACATCATTTCTTCTAAAAGGGTAATAAAGCGTCAGTTATAATCGTTTTTTTTTTTATCCATGTCCAAGAACTTTTATTTTTCTATAAGTAACATTTGATATAACAATTACCGATACAAAAGGAGGCGAATAATGTCGGGATATTTTAACCTCATATCATTGTCCTGTGCTGTCTGAATACATGAACCATGCGAGCAGAAGCCTTTTTTTTTTTTATATCTCACATTTTTTTCTTGCATATAATGTGTAGGGATAAATTCAGAAGACTGGCTTGAATTTTCCCCGTCTCGACACGGGACTATTTACTTTACTGAGTTTATACATTTTGTAGATGTGATTTACGTATTGAATGTTTGTTTTAATTTATTGTGTTTTTTGATGTTGGCCTATATAAAAAAAAAATAACATGAAAGTCACGAAATTCCTTTTGTGTAAATTTCTGAAGAACCACATACATTTCAAAAACCTAGCAAATACAAAACAGTATGAAAGGAAGTATTGCCCGTAACTATTATCTAAAATAATTTTAGTATTCATACTCCTTGTACTCCTCACGTGCAAAACAACTTATATTATTTCTTAATTGTATATATGTTACATCATTATCCGAATCAAAAGATAAAAATAAGTCCAGATTTTAAAGGCCTAAAAACCGCTGCTGGTTTTGTGTAACAAAATTGTGCCATTAGAGGGTGTCTCCTCTTATATATCTTTTCGTGTTCTCTTCTATGTCTTCTAACGAATGCCAAAAAAATGGGTGTTCATTTTGGATTTTTTAGTGTGAATCATCGCACAGATAAATAGAGAATTATTTTATCGACAAGATCCTTTTAAGTTAAATTACAAAAATGAATGCCAAACACTCGGAGAACATATTGTTTCATCAGTTTATTCTCTATAATTTGGTTATGAATATTTCATGACCAGGTCTTTGGTTTCCCGTTTAGTGAAATTCAAATCCCTAGCTTCTATTAAATCCAGAAAAGTCCGACTTCAAATAAAAAAGACTGGTGCCTTTAAAATTTCAAGCTAGTTACAGATGGTGCATGCATGCATGCATGGCTAAAAAATACACAAATAATGTCATGAACCTGTATGTTTAAATAAGGATCTGTAAAGGGTCTATATGGAATTCAATTAAGCTGATGCTAATATAGATGAATAGTCCCTGAGCAATACAGTCTCCTAGAAATCATATTGGATATAGAAATACAGAGCCCGTTACAAATATTTAAAGGTTAAATTCGTTAATTTTCATTTTTTCCCTCTCAATTAAATGATTAATACTTATTTGATATACACGAGTATGAATAAGCCAAATATAGTATTATGAATTAGACCATTCATTCTCTCGATTAAATTGTTTCCCATTTTACATTTCAGGGCCTTCTGTAGGCGATTAGTTGTACTGTTTTTTCTCATTGTTGAAGGCCGTACGGTTGCCTGCAAAATTGCTAACATCCACTTCATTTCAACGTTCTTTGATTGTTGTCTCATCATGTTCATTGGCAGTTAAACCAAATCCCCTTATTTTTATATTATAATTATAAGTATGAAATATTTGTCGCTGAACTAAATGACACGCAATTAATTAATCGTAAATTCAGTTTTAAAATAGCTTTAGTTAAAATTTGAAATTAAATATTTCGTCTATCAATTATGTGAAGCCGACTGAAAGTGTCCGTCAATAATGCACCATATATATATAATGTTTAATAGTGACACGATTGCAGTCCTAAAATAAATGTTTATAAATATTTCTCCTACGGGATTCAGACAAATAAAAGTCTTAAGTTTACGAAACGTACGTTTGTAAAAAAATGAATAAACCCTTTCCGCCTTCATAGCAGGAACTAAGCTAGCAATAATAAAGAACACTTTAAACATCAAATGGAGTAATTCCAATGGGCGAAAACTAATAAATATGAAATTTGGTTTATCAAATTAAAGTCAACTTGCAAGTATTTGTCGCTTATCAATCAAACACCATTTGGATAAAAGGAACTCAATTTAGATAGGAAAATGTGAACATTGACAGTGTGTGTTTTATCAATCATTTAAGGTGAATTTTGTTTAGTTCCATGCTGAAAATTAGTGTTTTTCTAAATTTTCATAACTCCAAATCTTAACATTCTTTTCAGTGTTAATAATCGAGTTTTCTTGTGCCATTATTCTGTCATGAGTGGACGGGCCGATTTCCTGTTTCGGACTGTCTTAGAGGATAAACACATAAACATTAATATTCGAACATACGTAATGTGCGAAACTTTAAAAGTCATTTTTCAACACACAGTTTATCGAATATGTCGGAAATGCGTCAATAAAGTGTTTTTAATTATGTAAGTCTATAATAAGTAACGATGCAAAAAAGGGTGACCCGGTTTTATTCAAATATCTTGTGTTTCCAGCTCTTACGTCAATCACTAAATTTCAGCACCAGTGTCATGTGCTTGCAAAGATCTGCAAATATAAAAACCAACGTTGCCGTTTGCCGCTGGTTAACGTGTTTTTTTTTCTGAGAAAGAAAATTCAATTTACTTTTGCCATAATTATAACGTCATAATGACGTCATGGATATTACGTCATTGCTTCAAAATACACTAAGATGACCGATGGTCAACAATGTTATAAAGGTTCAATAATTTACTGAAGTGAAGATTGCAAAATTTTGATTTATAGTATATATTATTACATTGTTTGCAATGAATTACATTGATTTCCCAGTTAGATAAATCCGATAATTTCACATGTGAAATAAACGTGGTTATTTCACTCTCTGACGTCATACAACAAAAGGCGTTGTCAAGACGTCGATAACGTCGAAACAAAACATGCGTAGGAAAACCACATAGTTCCTTACATTTTCTACATTAATTTCATAAAAAAAAACCAATTTGACAATGTAATAAAAAGTATAACTAATCGCCGTATTTGAATATCAAAAATAAGACAACTTGTGACCGAACGCCGCTATGGATTAAACTCGTGCTGCGCACTCGTTTAATCCATGCGTCGTTCGGTCACGCGTTGTCTTATTTTTTATATTCAAATACGGCGATTAGTTATACTATAACTATTGTTGAAACGACATATATGTCGCCTTGGCATCAAACCCCCAAACGACGTATGTAAACGTCGCTTTGGCATCAACACTAGAACGACATATGTGTCGCTTTGGCATTGATTTTGAAGAAACGGGTCAGAAGATAAAGGATGTTAATATGGCTTTGTTAAATTTATGTTTGAGTTATGAAGTCGAATTCATTCATTCGTATAGATATTTTTTGAGATGTGGAAAGCCAAACTTAAGGTGGAGCTATTTGCGTATAAAGATGGTGGTTTACATCTCAATTGTGAAGGTACAAGGCAGTTAGGTTTATATTTTAAAAGAAGGGTTGCTCATTTAATTTAGATAGGTTAACTTGTCATTTGAGATGAATTTCTCAAGTGGAGTTAAAGGATTAGATATGGTTGAATTTCATGTTTCTACCATACTTCCTTTGGTTTTTTTTTAGTTTATGGTTGATATTATTTCTTCCATACTAAAATTTGGATTTTTTTTATTTTATTTTCCTTAATATGTATTGGTATTATTTAAGATTGTTTGGTTAAGATGTAGTTAGGTTTATTTATATTAATATGTACTAATATTTTTATTTTATATTGCAGGTAAGGGACTCTTTTCAGTGAGTATTGTTCACACTGTTGGGTGCTGTTTCTTTTCATATGAGATATTGTTTCTTGTATGGAGAAAAGTTTATGTTCAGGGTTGATATTGTTTCTTCCTTGCTTGCTTTAATTATTTAGTTAACTCTCAAAATGTGTCTTCAAAGTCAAGGTGTTGACGAAAAAAATTGGTCACAGAAAATTAAAATCGTAATTTTCTTTCTTTACTTCTCGGGAAGCTATGCTGAATCTAAATTATGTTATGTAACATAACTTGGACTATGATATGTAAAACTTGTCCCAGTTGATATTCTAAGATACGCAAATGTGCCACTTAGATGTGACGAAGCGGGGCCGACGGTAGTTCACGAGTTACGTCCCTTTGTTTGACACTATCATGAACAAACTATTGTTATATCAAGCACCATATGATGTTATTTACATGTGGATATTATTAAAATAATCTCATTAATATATTTTGATACTGTAAACATGTGCAAAAAACACATTTTATCACTTTTCAGAACTCAGTCCCAGTGAAATAGGTCCTATGTGTCCCTATGTGCCATAATAATTTAATATAAATTTAATATTCCAAGAGTTAATTTAATATTTATGTTTTGGTAAGTATTTTTACTGCTGTAACCAAATTATTTTAACACAGAAATAAATTTCTACTCAATTATAATACAAGGGGTAGTCAAAATATTCATGAATAATGGATCTGACAAGACAGGATTAAAACGATAAAAAACAGGAGTTCCTTTTCATTACTGATACCTGGTCCTACCTTTTTCATTTAAACTTAAAATAGATCATAATGAAAGTATTCTGAATGCAAAATCTTCATTATTTTAAATAAAAGGAAACTAGTTTGCAATCCTTGTATGAACAAACTAAATATAACAAAAATAAATGTTGTCTTTTCATGCAAGTTAGTTCTAATGAATGGACTCAAATAATAATAAAAAAAACACTAAACCAATAAATAAATGGTGCTAATCATGAACTTGAAAATAAATAAGAACAAAAAAGACTTAGTAATATTTTTCTTCTTCTATTCGAAAAAAAATAATAATAACATTAAAAAAACTATGCATATTTATATTTATATAAAAGTATTTCAGAGCAGTTTCTGGGGGCTAAGTCAACAATTATAATTATGTTTTAGATCACAAGTCAAAATTAAGTTACACTTCATGTCAGTATGATCATGCTTTGAATAAGATTTCTAAAAATGCTACTCTGAAAGAGATTGTTTTAACCGCAGCAACCATTTGATTTTCGGAGGGGGGGGGGGGCTATGGATATGTTTTTTCGCCCGCCCTTTGGCAAAAAACACTAAATATTTTGGCGACAAGTCGAAAACCATTCTTCTCTCACAATTTTATCATTTCATTTAATGGGGCAGCTGAGGGTAAAACAAATTTGATTTTTTTCAGGGTCAAAGACAAATTATTTTTTTTTATCCAAAAATTGGAAACAAAAAATCAATAGCCCCTCCTTTTTACACCAGAAGATCAAATGGTTGTTGGCTGCCTAAGTTCAAATTTAGGACAATACTTTTTCATTTACTTTTGCAGGATTCCTTTATCACAAAAAAAATTTATTATTATTATAAACAATGAATGAGTTTTGTGTCAGTCATCTAAAGCAGTTAAGGTTGTGCAAAGACAGTATCAGATTTCCTAGTCCAAATAATTATGACGTCTTGAAAGGCTATTACAATTTTTTTCTTTGACGC
Organism: Mytilus galloprovincialis; assembly: GCA_037788925.1. Classification (NCBI taxonomy): domain Eukaryota; kingdom Metazoa; phylum Mollusca; class Bivalvia; order Mytilida; family Mytilidae; genus Mytilus; species Mytilus galloprovincialis. The sequence goes on along the minus strand of CM075334.1, from coordinate 3,490,839 downwards.
CTTACTTCGACGCCATAACGCCAAACTCATATTTTCAGTTGGACTTTGAGAGGGAATTTACTGCTTTATTAAAACGTTTAGCTGATTTCTTCTCAAGATGCTTCATTTTAGGAGTATAAAATATATTTTTGAACCAAACTCGGTACATTTTGACGGACCTGAATTTCCGGATAATGTAAAACAAAGGTTCTGGAAGTTCGGGTCTGTCAAATTTTACCGAGTTTGGTGTAAAAATTATTTTATAATCTCCTAAAAAAAATCAGATAAACGTTTTAAAAAATGCAGTCGACATGTTCCCGCCTCGGATGGAATTGTTACTTATATTATTATTTCTGGAGGGAGTAATTGGAAATATTTTGCACAAACACATAAAAGGTAAGAATTTTTATATATGCAATTTTTTTTTAGCTTTCAATGAAAATTTGCTGGCTCAATTGGGTCTCAAAGTTGAGAGCAAAATATGCTCTCAAAGTCCAACCGAAAATGGCGGCTTCAGCACTATGACGTCGAAGTAAGGCGTCAAAGAAAAAAATTATAATAGCCTTTCAAGACGTCATAATTATTTGGACTAAAGATTTCCTTACCTTTTTTTTTTTTAGTTAAGTCAAACATTTCACCGACTTAAAGAGAATTGTTAATCCAGTCAAATATTCACAGCTAAACTCGCCATTTTTTTTTCAAACAAACACACTAAATGTGTGTACATTGTGTTCAGATGCCAGTTGATATCGATGTGTAAGACCAAAAAACTACAATGTCAAAAAATGTTTTTTCGTTTGGAATTTAGTTCCAGTGGTGATTCCTAAGGGTGATAGAACGTTAGACTTGTGTTTTTTTTTTAACTTTGAGATACGTATTAGTTATCTTTTATTTAGTATATATAATATTTATGTTATCCATATGTATGTGCGACGAGGTGGAAAATTTGATATGCTTTGTGAAAATTGCAGCGTTGGATCTAATATAAAAAAGAAGATGTGGTATGATTGCCAATGGGACAACTGTCCACAAGAGACCAAAAATGACACAGAACTTAACATGTATAGGTCACCGTACGGCCTTCGACAATACACCTTGTCGCTAATCCCAGCTGACCCGGCCGCTTGAACTTTTGACGCATACAACAATTACTTTTCCATTGTGGCGTCAGATATTTTGTTTTATGACGTCAAAATTTTACGGGAGCCTGTGTGATATCCAGTAATGGCGGATAAATAGCGATAAGGTCTATGAGCAAAGCCCATACCGCATAGTCAGCTATAAAAAGCCCCGATATGACAATTTATCCCCGTATATCCGTAGATATGGATATTCTAACACCCTTCAGTACCCTGTACGCCTCATGGTGTACTTGGGTACTTCAGGGTGTTAAAATATCCATATCTACGAATATGAACGTAGATAACTTATAGTATAACAACTCAAACGAGAAAACTAACGGCCTCAATTATATAAAAAAAAAATGAACGAAAAACAAATATTTAACACATAAACAAACGACAACCACTGAAATACAGGCTCCTATATATACAAACCTATATACGTTTTTATTTATTAGATAGATTTCTTCTCCTTTTATATATTATATTGGGCCGTTTTGTTTTTTTTTTTTTGTTTTTTGTTTTTTTTTTTTGTTCGGATTGTTTTACACAAATAATATTTGGGTCATTTATAGCGTACTTTTTGGCATTGAACCTATGACCGACACTTTACTAGATTATTTCTTTTTTGGAAAGATGTCTCATTTGGCACTCATACCTCATCTTCTTATATATATATACAAAGCACGTTTGAATAAAAATAATAGGTAATATGGCACCCACTGTGTTCCAGAGGCTTTAAATATTGGAGATATTTCACATACGTCAACATGACAGCAATCGAACGATAAAAAATCTCTGAGGTATATTTTGTGATAAAGTTAGCAACAAACGGACTTTATCGATGGATGAAGCTATACAAAATGTATTAAGCTATATACCGTACCCGCTCAGTGGTGGATCCAAGGGGGGGGGGTCCGGGGGTTGGATCCCCCTTTTTTGAACGATGAATGCATTTAAATGGGGACATGTAGTTGGAACCCCCACCCCCTTTTTATACTGGGTTAGGAGGCCCCTTTTTAAAATGGCTGGATCCGTCCTGCCGCTTTCATAACACTTATTTTTAGCATACTGATTATTATGATGTTTTTAATTTCAGTTTAGGTCCTTATATAAATTTTACTCATCCAGTTCAGAAAGAAGTGTTTCATTGAAAGTTTTCGTGTTTTTCTAGGCAGAAATGATTTTGGAATGACATAATACAGGTTTAAAAGAGCTAAAAAAAATTCATAATGGACAGTGGTCATTTCATCTGAAATTTCACTGTTTCAGGTCGTAAAATTATTACACAGGTACAATGCATAACAATGGGGAAAAAAACTGTTCAACAACTTTAACAAGGCGAAAAAGAAGGTCGAATAGTGAAGCCCGTAAACAATACTTTTCTAATTTGAGCATGCAAATCGAAGATTATGATCAATGCTTTTCAACTTTGTAATTGTTTGGCTTTATAAATATTTTGATATGAGCGTCACTGATGAGTCTTATTTAGACGAAACGCGCGTCTGGCGTACTAAATTATAATCCTGGTACCTTTGATAACTATTTACACCACTGGGTCGATGACACTGCTGGTGGACGTTTCGTCCCCGAGGGTATCACCAGCCCAGTAGTCAACACTTCGGTGTTGACATGAATATCAATAATGTGGTCATTTTTTTTTTTTATAAATTTCCTGTTAACAAAAGTTTAAATTTTTCGAAAAACTAAGGATTTTCATATTCCAGGCAGAGATTTCCTTAGCCGTATTTGGCACAACTTTTTGGATCCTCAATGCTTTTCAACTTTGTAATTGTTTGGCTTTATAAATATTTTGATATGATCGTCACTGATGAGTCTTATGTAGACGAAACGCGCGTCTGGCGTACTAAATTATAATCCTGGTACCTTTGATAACTAATTATGTTATTTATTTTAACACCTTTTTGTTAGAGAAAGGAACAAAAATTCGGCATTTTTTTTTAATTTGTAAAGGGGCATAACTCTGGAAAAGTAAAAGCAACCCCACCAAAAATTCAAACTCCATGTGTGTTTGTTGGTAATAAGCATATACATGATATATATGCATTAATTGTGTATTAGTTTCATAACATGAAAGTTAGAGAACAGAAACCAAATTTGGGACGTACATGCAAGTTTGATAAGACTGACAATGCAAGGGTAAAACTTACTGCCCCTGCCGCTATGGTGTAAAAATAATGAAGAATTTGTGGTGATCAATAATGAGCAAATAAAATATAATTACTTGAACAACAAGTGTAAATAGTGATGTTGTTTCTATAGGTTGAATAAAGATTTCTTGCTGTTCGGCTGCCTTCAATTCTGAAATGCAGCTCAGTCCTCATGAAAAAAATACGCTGAGGCTTCTTGTACCCTGTATGGAATATAGGATTCTCAAATTATGTATTTAAAAAATACTTTTCACAGAACAATAATGATTTTTTCAACTCAAAATACAGTACCTGGCCAAAAGTATTTGTCATCTGCATTTTTTTGCTATATATTTCATATAAATACACATTTCTTCAAAAAAATATTTTGAGGGCATTTATGGTTGGATTTTTATCTACGAGTCCTTAAAAGAAGTAGAATGGTCTAATATGGTTTTTATTTGATAATAGGTTTTTCATGTGTTTTTGTTTTACATAAAATATTTTTTTATAATTTATTTGGTTGAATATATAGCGAATTTCTGAACAGAAAATAATGAAAATGAGACACACAAAAAATATAACCAAAAAATAAATCTGTGATAATACTGCTTCTACAGTACCAGATTGCTTAAAATCAATCCAAAATTATCCCAAAATATTTTTTTTTAAATGTAGTTTTATATACAATATGCATGAACAGCTAACAATCTCAAGTGACAAATACTTATGGCCACACTCTGTACATGTTTAACCATGATACTACTATTACTAGACCTTATGAAATTTTTGTATACTGACAGATTTATTAATTTTTTTTTTGGGGGGGGGGGTTATGGTAAAGAAATTGTGATTTATCAAGACACATCCTTCAATTGCCTCCTACTGTATGGTTAATCATTTACAAATTAGACCAATTATATCATATTCTCAAGAAAACATACAAATCAATCAAACCCCTTGAGGACCTTAATTGGGGGGACAGGGGTAAGGAGACAGGGGAATGAGGGATCAGAGAAAAGGGGTTATCTTGGAAATATATTTTGTCATTTTTAATTTTGTCTTGAAAATTTAGGGTAAAAGGGAAGGGAAATATAGTTGGGGCTGAGGGAAGTTATGGTATACCCCACATACATATGACCTGGCTACGGAATTAGATATTACAAATGATGATTAAAAAAGACTAATTCATTGACACTATAACGGTAGCGCAAAAATTACAGTTGTGGTGCTTCATAGTAGAATCACTGAGTAGAATCTTAGTAGATGTCATCCCCTCCTCTTCGGTCGTTTGCACACGGATATCTTTCAAAACTGGTCAGACATGTTTACAACTTGTCTGTAAAGGGTAAAATAAACACATAAATAAGATACCAGCTATAACGATTAAACATGGAACAGAAATTGAGCCCGGGCAAGGTTTCAGCCGCAGTGATTTTCAACAGTAGCGAGTATTTTGAGATAACCCCCAAGTTTGTATTTTTTGTGATACTGATGACATTTGGCTGCCTGATATATCGAAATCTATGTTTTCTTACGTAATAACTCTACCTTCATCATTGTATATTCGCCACAATGTCTGTTATGCAAGTACATGGTCTTATTCATCAATGTAGTATGCTACTCGGCAATGGCGACCTTGAAATTCCTCTGGTCCGATAATGGCGCCAAATTAGAGCGAAGCAACTCGCGCCAACAAAATTACCGTATTTCAACAAAATAATCAAAATTTCGCTTTTTGATAACAAACAGTAATACGATAACCACATTTATATTCAGTCATCGTTTATTGATATAATTACAAACATTATTTTATTAAAGCCATCAATAAAGAATTCACAATTAAGTAATTAATGGAGTGCATTGAAATCAGACCTTATGGGGTAGAGGGGTTAAACAAAAGCTCGTAACATTTTTAAAAGCCTGGTGACCCCATTTTAATTTACCTTAAAATGCTCGAAAAGTGCATAGCTTTGACATATCTGTTTTTAAAAAAATCTACCGAAGAAATTTTACGAAAAATCAATTAAATCAATATTTTTTGCCTTCAACTGAAATTAGAAAATGCAAAATTCAGACATTAATCTGAAAATAAAAGGATTTTTAAGTAAAAAATAACCAACGGAAAGGTTTACATTTCAAATTCTAATGTTTTTTCACATAAAAATCATACTGACTTGGTTTTAAAAGTCTTTGAATTTGATGTAACCGTTATATTTAAAGGGTGGACATGTTTGGAAACAGGGTCAAAATCGCACTTTTCGCTTCAATTTGAGGGGGAAACGAACCTGGTGACCCCATTTTTTCTTTGCAATTTTGGAATCAGCATAAATCTACAGAATATGTGAAAATAAAAAAAAATCTACCGGGGGTCACTATTGGGGTGAGCCACCTTAAGTTTTAAATTCAATCTAACATATTAAGTTATCATCAATATGATTTTCTTTTATGTTCAATCAATTTTCCTCTCAGGAGTCTTGATAAATCATGTTAATTGGAGTAATTGTATCCTTTTAAAGTCATTCTCATAGCAAAAAAAATATTATAGATACTAGGATTACGATTTGTATGCAAGACGCGCGTTTCGTCTACAAAGGACTCAACTATTGTTTTAGTTCTTTTGTTGTTTCTATCAGCCTCCTGCCTACTCTCGTCGCCTTTGATAGTCTGTTTAACAGAATCTTTGCTATTTCTATGTGACCATGTGTACAAGCCTCTTTTAAAGGTTCCTGCAATATTTTGTCCTTGGTGTCAAAGCCTGAAGTCAGAATATCCGATTTTTTCGGTGGTTTGAAGAAAGACATTAAAGTTTAAAGTCATAATCATTTTGACTTGGTTTTCGATCTAACAACAACTTCACTATTTCTATATGTCCTCGTTGACAAGCCACCGTTAAATGTGTTTCTGTGCTACCAAAATCTTTGGTTATTCTTATTCCTTTGACTAATAACATCTCTGCTATTTTTGAATGACCATTTTTACAAACCGCAAGGACAGGTGAATCACAACGTGTGTCATAATTATTACAGTCTGCCCCTCTGTTTAACAAAATATCTACTATTTCCGCATGACCATTTTTACAAGCCATCAGTAAAGGGGACTGGCCATATTTATCTACTTTATTACAGCTCATTCCTTTGTTCAACAACATTTGTACTATTCCTATATGTCCATGTTCGCAAGCCTTAACTATAGGTGATATACCATATTTAGTCCAATTATTACAGTCCACTTCTTTGTCTAACAATATCCTCACTATTTCTGTATGCCCATGTTCAGAAGCCTTACTTATAGGTGTGTTATCATCTGTATCGCTTTCATTCCAATTAACCCCTTTGTCAAGCAAAATATTTACTATTTCCGTGTTACCATGTTCACAAGCCAATATCAATGGAGATTGGCCCAGATGGTCATATGATTTAAAGTCTACTCCGCCGTTTAACAGGATCTTAAAAATTTCGGTAAAACCCTGTTTGCAAACCTGCATAACAAGTGATTGACCCAACCTGTCACAAATTGTATAGTCTGCTCCTCTGTCTAACAACATCGTGACTATTTCTTCGTGGCCTTGCTCACAAGCTACCATAAGAGGTGACTGACCAAAATCGCTACACTTGTTTATATCAACAACTTGTTTGAAACACCATTCAACCATGGCCCTGTCGCCTAGCAGACAGCAATTGATCAAAACAGTATTATAAAACTTTTTAACAATTGTAACCTGATTATCATTATCTTCGTTTTCTGTTTGTACAGAAAATATAACACAATCCTCGTCATCACCAATCGGGTGTTCCCTTTGATCCTCGCAGATGTTTGCAAGATATCTTTGGCAAGACGTATCCATCGTTTCAAAATGAGACCTAAACTTTTGTCTGAACAAATTGTTCTTCATATTAACATTACCAAATACATCTTGTAAGTTCCCCATTCCCCAGTCCTTAATCATTCTCTGTAAGTAAATGGAGTGATGTTGTGTTGGTATTATAGTTATGAACTCATCCATGCTTTCTTCTTTTTCCAGCAAAAATCTTTCTTTTATCAATCGAGCGTCTGCATTTATTATCAGACAAGTGATCATGTTTTTAGCAAAATAAAAAGCTAGAAAGTCAAACATTTTATCATGCTTTATCTTGTATACGTTTTCTTCTTGCCTTATGTATGTTCCTTTAAGTGATTCAAGTTCATCCAGTAAAACAAGTCTGGACGTTCCCCTCACTAATTTACAGGCCTCAAAAGTGTTCTCTATGGCAATTCTTGTTTCTTCTTTCACCTCCTCTGTCAGCAATTTACCTTTCAACTCGTTGTTAAATATTACACATAAAGCCAAAGCGCAGTATTTCGCGCAGTTCCCTCTCTCCAGTAGTTCGTTAATATCATCTTCATAAACTTGAAACGGGTTTTCAAAGAAATACTCAATATTAGGGCTAGGACTCTCATGGTAAAGTTGGCATAAAAGAGGGAAACAGTCACATACATCATAAAGTTCCGTAATTGCAGATGCTTCCTTCCCAAGATATAACTCAGCTATTAATTTTTTTTCAGTTTTTGACAAGCATATATTCTCTAACAACAGGTTACATGCAAATGTTTTGAAAACTGATAAAGTTGCAAACTTTTTGTCCTGGTACACCTGTAACCGACATGCAGCAAGTATTTTTGTTTTATCTTTTTGAAGTATAGGCTTTATTTCCTTTAAGACTGGTTCCCAATTTGTAATGTCACTCTTGTCAACAGAAAAGTTTCCACATAAGTCATCAATAACAAAAAGTGTTTTCCTTTCAGGATTGTAAAAATTTAGAATTTCAGCTGGCTGTGTCACTATAAGAACATCATACTCATTTGCCATTTGTAAAGCTACATGTCGGAGAGTTGCAGTTTTTCCAACACCAGGACAAGCCGTAATAGTAACACAATTATGTTCCTGTAAACTTTCGAGTACAAACTGTGCAGCTTTGGTTTTTATAAACATTTTATTATCATTGTCCTTCCAGACTGTCAGTTGGCCGTTAATTCTTTCTGAAATTTGAAATAATTCTGTTTTATTCTGTAATCATCAATTCATAGTTCTCAAGAACATCCCCACTGAATCGTTAATCGCATTAATCACCAATACATTTTTTAACTACAAAAAAGTCTTTATTTTCAACGTAGTAGTTTGTGTTTATTATCGATTTAAATTTGGAGATGTCTTTCGATCTCTTATGTTCAATCTCAATAAGGATAAACACAACAAAGATCATAAACTGACTTATTTAGCAGTGAAATGTATCCGGTATGATCCTGCACATACATGTTTTCATAATCTTATATCTTTTAAATATCGTCTAATCTGTAACTATACCGATTAGTTCATATTCCTTATTGCAATATTTGGACTGATAAATAATTCTTAATTTTTATTCGAAAGTTATTCCCTTCATGACAGCATGAATATCTAGAAAAACAAGCGCAACATGTTTGGATTGTTTGATATTTAAAACGTTGTAGCGTCATCTTTGCTTTTGCTTTCTAACCGTTCTCATTTGATTGCAATTCATGAGTCTTACGTCAGCAAAATGCGTACATTTATTGCTTAGTAAATTGTTACACTGTTTGCCCATTTTTGTTCGATTCCTAATCATGGTTTCGATGCTCTTTAAATTATATTTAATCGCTCCTATCGAGGGTATCATCAGCCTAGAAGTCAGAATTTGTTTAATCATAAAGATTGACTACTTACAAAACTTAAGATTTTTATCGAGATACTCAGGATGTTCTAAACCATGAAGAAATAACGTGTCGGTATTTTGCAAAACCTTCTGGGATTTCGGGTTCTCACTGCCTTCACATTCGTTCTTTATTTTGCCCTTTAATTTTGTGTGTACGAGGGACTTGGGTAACATACTAAATTATACGCGTGGTGCTTTTGATTGCAGTTTGCATTTGCATGACAGACTTATAATTTCTCCACTTGACCAAGCACTTACTTCAAAAACTTAACAAAGATTCAAGGCTTTTTGTTCAGTACAAAAAAAAACACAGTAGTTCTGTCCACATAAGACGTACCTATAGCGATTGATTTAAAATAGTTGGAGAGCCAAATCGATAAGGAGGTTGAAGAGAATTCCAAACATTTTTTTTTTATAATGATATTATTTTACTATTATATTATAATTTGTAGACACCCTTGTTTAAAACCAATGCACAAAAAAGTACTCACCTTATTTATACAATATAGACCACATCTCTATTTAAGGTATATGTAGTTTAAAGTCAAGGCAGTTAAAAATAACTAGTAATGTATAATAGTTTCATGGAGCCAAAATGCAAATATTTTTTACAATAATTAAAATAAAAATGTTGAACATATATAAATTCACAGGATAATGATAGAGCTGAAATGCATGGTCTGGGAACAATAATACTCTATTTGGACAAATGTTACACTAAATTTGAACATAAAATTTAAGATTAACTGTATCCTATCGTTCAGAAACAAAAACCAATTAAATAAGGTAGTTTTAGATTAGTATAGTAACACAATAATGTAGTTATAAATAGCCTTTTCATCTTCTTCGGGAATAATGTACAGTTTTGTTGTCAATATTCAAATAGGTTTTTTTTTATCAGTGGTGCAGAAAACATAAAAAAAAATCAGCAGCGTCTGTCTACAAAATATATTTTTTCCAGTGATTGTTTTTCAGAGTTTTATTATTTTATGGTAATTATAGTTTAAACCTAATGTTGACTGCTGTGCCCCTATTTTTGACATTTTGACATTTTGAACTATGATGTTTATTTGTTTTTATATTCATTGTTGGAATTTTATGCGACTGTCATACAATTGAGAGGTTTAGCTAGCTATAAAAAAAGATTTAGTCCACCATTTTCTACATAAGGAAATATTATCTATTGATTTATTTCCAAGTCAGGAATATGACAGTTGTTATCTGTTCTTTTGATGTGTCTGAGCTTATGGTTCTGTCATTTGATGAGAGACTTTTCGTTTCCAATTTTCATTGGAGCGCGGTACTCATTTTATTTTACGTTTGAATACATTATTTTAGAGATTGCATTTCATATTTTTATTTTCTTGTTAGAAGGTAAGGGCTTACAGGGAAGCTTTGGAACCAATCGTTCCTAGCAAGTTTTTAATTTGCAATTATTCCTTCGAAAATAAGAGACGCCATCACGAGTTGGTTGACCGTTATGGAACATATGTTCAACAGATGACAACAGATATGTTCCAACTGTCCTCATATCAGTTTCTTTTTTACCTACTGTATTATACTTATCACCGAGTGTGCCACATATGAAGCAAGTTATAACAATAATGTCTTTTCAGTGATGCTCGAGGCATATACATTTGAAATTTCAACATATATTCAAACTTTAAAAAGCTTATAAAAAGTTATACCACTGTCCAAGGTTGGGGAAGGGTTGGGAACCCACTTACATGTTTAACCCCGCCACTCTGACTCGATTTTACAAATAAATAATTCTTATATGATTTGCATATGAGGAAAAATGTTTATATGATTCAACCGAGAGGGCTTTCGGTAGTGGCAATATATTTTCCGAAAGACGACGGTGACATAACTACTTTTTGTAACTAATGTAAATAAGATGGCGTCAAAGATCAAAATATTTATTTTCACTTTGAATTCATCGTTAAATCAAATAATATACACAAAACATTTATTTGAATGATAATAAGATATGTTTGTAGTTTATTTTCTATCATAAAGCAAACTTCATGGAGTACCTTCATGAAGTTTTTGATCAAACAAATATAGTTTACACAAGACCAATTCAGTGCACAAATACAAGTGTGATATAGATTATGGGTGGGTATATTAAAGTTCTTCTCTCAATTTTTAAAGAATTCTAAGGATTGAACGCCTTTATGAAGAAATTAATAAGTGTATAAACTGAACCAATTCACTGACAACCAAATAAAAGTCACTCACAAACATTTCATAAAAGTCCTGTGGACTTTTATTTGTTTGTAAGTGAATTGGTCGAGTTTATACACAACACATTCCTTTAAAAAGCGTTTAATTCAATACTTATATAGTTTTATGGCGAATTACAACTTAAAAGTTGAAAACAAAATACGAATATGATGATAAATCAAAATACAACTAGATGTTTTAGAATTACGAGAGTTGAACCTCATACGTGCATTTACGTGATGATCTGCAATTCAGTATTGAACTTTTTGTTTTTTAAGACACTACTTTTATACTTTTTTAGTCCCCGAGGGTAACACCAGCCCAGTAGCCAGTACTTCGGTACTGGCATGAACATACGGATTTTTTGTGTTATTAAAATTTGCTGTTACAAAATATTACAAATTATTATAAATTAAGGAATGTATCTCCCTCATGCAAAGCTCTGATTCCTTTCACAGATTTGGCTATACTTTTTGGACCTTTTGGATTATAGCTCTTCATCTTTTATATAAGCTTTGGATTTCAAATATTTTGGCCACGAGCATCACTGAAGTTACATGTATTGTCGAAATGCGCATCTGGTGCAAGAAAATTGGTACCGTTAATTTTATTACTACCACTGGGTCGATGCCTCTGCTGGTGGACTATTAGTCCCCGAGGGTATCACCAGCCCAGTAGCCAGTACTTCGGTACTGGCATGAACATACGGATTTTTTGTGTTATTAAAATTTGCTGTTACAAAATATTACAAATTATTATAAATTAAGGAATGTATCTCCCTCATGCAAAGCTCTGATTCCTTTCACAGATTTGGCTATACTTTTTGGACCTTTTGGATTATAGCTCTTTATCTTTTATATAAGCTTTGGATTTCAAATATTTTGGCCACGAGCATCACTGAAGAGACATGTATTGTCGAAATGCGCATCTGGTGCAAGAAAATTGGTACCGTTAATTTTATTTTGTATAATCGTTGTCTCTGAATAAAACTGACACATGGTTACTGATAAGTCAATATGAAAGAACTATACTGAGCTGGGAATAAAGTATCAGTTTTGTATACTGCTAATTTCAGAATGTTCAAAATTCAAGGCTTGACTTCGGTGCCTTTTAAAGCTAACTATGCGGTATGGGCTTTGCTCATTGTTGAAGGCCGTACGGTGACCTTTGTTTGTTAATTTCTTTGTCATTTTTGTCTCCTGTGGAGAGTTGTCTCATTGGCAATCATACCAATAGATATAAGACGATGTGGTATAAGTGCCATTCAGACAACTCTTCCAGTTTGCATAAGTGCTGCAGTGTCACGGTAATGCACCAAAGTCAAATCAAACAATGCTTAACAAACAATCTTATGGGTCAGATGTAAAGTTTAACGCAAGAGTACCTAAGTCAATGATAAAACTACATAGTTACAAAGGTTGGTCAGCCTAAGCTATATGGTACAAATATTATATGCAATACACACATCAGACAAGGTTTTGCTACCATAGGAGACAAAGGTCAGAGTAATCTGAATTCAGTGGATGACGTACCTTCAGCCGATACTGCAACTGCATACCAAGTTTTATTAGCCTTAGTTTTACGGTTCAAAAGATATTCATCGGATACAAATTGAGAAGGTTTCACTATCTTAAGGATCAAAGGTCAAAGTAAAGACCAGCGTGACATGACTTTGATAAATATCCCATCCAGCAACAGCACATAATGTGCATCTTAATATTACTACTCTGAATTCGCTTAATTGCCTTTTTTTTTTTATTTCGAGGACATTCTTAAGAAAAAGAGTTCTGCAACAATTTGTTTTCCTCTAATTATGTAGATTCAATCAGGGTGTTCTTAATTTTTCCCTCTTTGTTATAGGTTCTAAAATAATTATAAAAAATCAAAATGAAATTAAAAGTTTTAGGAAATAATTTCTAAAGAAAGTGGATTAACAATTAAAGAAGATGTAACCCATGTTTGAGTCGTTTACTACTTTTGTTTAAAACTAAGGTTTTCAAGAACGACAAACATATATTGACTATTTCAGTTTCGTCAATGTATTTCATCTCTTTTCTTGTTCATCTGTTTTCTAAAAGTTTATCTATATCTATGATAGTTCTTAAGATAAAATCCGAAACACACAACGGGAGAAAAATCATAATTAATAAACTATAACTGATGAGGATAAGTTGTCTTAAATTTTTTTTTATAGTATTGTTGACTGTTGCCGATTTATTTCCGCTAGCAGTTTTTTTTATATCTATTATACTTTTCAAGAAAATAGTCCCCCTAAAAACATCAATAATTGGTAAACATATTTATTGTAAGTGATACGATTCTGATGATTCTGATGATTAATTTGAAGATTTTTAATTTGCGTATTCTGTTTTGTTTTAAACAAATGATGTGTGGTATCCATGTATCACATATAATCAGTGCATACACAGCAGAACACACACAAAAAGCAACAGAACAGCACTTTCTTGTCGGTTTGAATCTGAAAGTCACAGAGAGGCATGTAGCAAAAACAAATAGACTCACACGACACTGCTCCTATCGCTAAATAGAAAACTGTCAATGAAGGACATTTACTCGTTTACTCGTTTAATGATTCAAATGACTAATCAGTTTGAATTGTCTGTAGATCTCTAATAGCTGATTAACTTTGATGTTTAACGTTTAAAAGCTCTCTGTGTTGTAAAAATTTTCAATATCTTGGATTTATTTTGCTCATTGTGTTAGATGTGTACAATCTTTCGTTATTGAACATAGAATTAACCAAAGCACAGAGGCTACAATCATCATTTTTGGGCGGAAAGTTGACTGACGATTTATGCCAAATTTGAGATTCTTGTAGATCATGTCTTTTATTCATTATTGTTGCATAAAGTTTATTTCAATCTACTGCAGTTTCAAGATTTAGGATTACTAAATAACGTGTAATAGTCGTCATCATAGGGCATATCGCCTAAACGGAGTCAATCGACAACTGATAATTTTGGTTCAGTAAGTGTATGAGTCTTATCGATAATTTTCCCATCAAATTATATATTTGTTTAACAGTTCGAATAAAAATAAATTAGAATTTCCCAATAACTCTCTATTCATCAAAGTATATAGAGTAAGATGAAAAAAACAAAACAACGAGGCACCATAGATGCAGTATAATACACCTGGTATGTTTATAAAAAAATGATTAAAAAAATAGAATAACATTTCAAGCAAAAACGCTAAATCAACTTATTTATCAACAGTGTCCCTTATTTAAATACTATAGTGTATTGATGTCCGTTCAAATGCCTTTTATCTTTATTTCATAAAAATAATAATTATTGGTTCCAATTTAATCAGTACCTTCAGATAAGACATTTTCGAAAGTTTACAGACGGTGTTTTAGTATTAGGAAGACGAAATATGCCAAAAGCATATTTTTAAGTTATTTTTACAATTTTTGTGACTTTCTATCTAAATAGTTATCAAGTATAATTACACTTGATATAAGCATGCCGGATTTTGATTGGTTAGCCAGTGTATTTTTCGCACATTCCCACACTTTACCTCATTTTAAACGAATTTTATCACGGTTGCCGGTGAATATGCATCAAATTCCCATTTATGCCTTTGTATTTGCAATATTGGATATTCCTTTTTTACCCTCGCGAGCCTGTTTCTGCAAAAATTATTCGGATATGACGTTACATAAAAAAAGCACTTTGATAATATCGTCTTATCCTGAAATAAAGGCAGTAGTATACCGCTGTTCAAAAGTCATTTATCTATTGAGAGAAAACAAATCCGGGTTACGAACTAAAACAGAGAGAAACACATCAACTAATAGAGGGAAACAACAAATTTATGCGTAAATTTATGAATTATAGCAGTTACTTCATGTATTTAAGAATAAAACAATACTGTAAACCAACTTATTTTCGAGAGCGATTTATTTTCGCGACTTTCGCGAGTAGAAAATTAACGCGAATATAAATGGTCGCGAATATATAAAACTTAGATCTTTCCTAATGAAACTATATCCAGAAATTAGAAAATCGCGAAATTAAATAGCCGCGAAATAGAGTAGAAAGGGTAAAACGCGAAATAAAGTATCCGCGAAAATAAGTTGGTTTACAGTATTTCCTTTCACCTATACAGACAGTTTCTATCCAAATCTATTCGGTGTAATGAAACCGATATACCTTGTCTTGCGACCAAATTTCCCTTGCCTAGCGGCTCGAGAAACGTCACAGTACCATGACTGGTTTTTTTTTCCAAAATACTCCTCCATAACATTGTTCAAAATAACAGGGGAATTTGCCAAAAGGTGATATTAATGTTGTCAAATGGTAATAAAAGAACAGAGTTCCATTGTTTCCACGTGCACTTATTTATATATTCATGCTGCATAACCCTTTTGATTATTTATTTTTTTATTTTTTCCCATTTTAGAACTTCTTCGAAATATTGCTGATATTAAACTATATTATAAGCTTTAAAAAATCTGGCAAGAGTTGTACCCCTGAGAGCGCTTACGAGGTCTTTTTCCTTAAACGAAATATTTTCAAGGGTATAACTCTTTCTTTTTAAAAGTCGATTGTCCACCCTTTTAGAACTTGTCAGAGATAATTCCGATATTAACCTATAGTGTAAGTTTTATAACAGGCAACCGCGACAATAATAACCTCAATTGATGTGAATGCCAAGGTCTGAAATGCCTATAATTTGCATCCTTAAATACAATTCAAACTCTCTTATGTCAATCTGTGTTGCATCCTTTTCATTGTTAGTTATGATATCTTTGACTGCTTAAATTTATAATTGTTACGTAAAAAATGAAAACCTAAGGGTACCCGTTACTATGGCAGTGGGGACTGAACTCATTTTTCCGAAATCAAAAGCTAGAAACCACAAAAGTCAAGAAAATATGAGACTATGCGTGCCACAACTTGATTGCTGGTGCATTGTATTAAAAAAAATCAGATGATTGCCACCATGGGAAAATCAATAAAAATGTGTTAAAATTAAATATTTATGTCTACATTTTAAGCATGAAAATCTTTATATAAATGGAATGTTCATTTTGTTTCAATATGCAGAGTTTATAGCATATGATATATATTAATTAAATAAATAATTTGTTGTCCTTTCAAAACGTTTAAAGTTTTTAATATAATTCATCATACATGTAAATACCATTATGCGCGTTTCATATACAACAAAAATGTAAAATCACAAAAATACTGAACTCTGAGAAAATTCGAACCGGAAAGTCCCGAATCAAATGGCAAAATCAAAACTTCAACCATATCATACGAATGGATAACAATTGAGATATTCCTGACTTTGTACAGGCATTTTCTCATGTATAAAATGATGGATAAAACCTGGTTTTAAAGCTAGCTAAACCTCTCACTTTTATTTGTATGACAGTCGCGTCAAGTTCCAATTTATTTACAACGATATGTGAACAAAACAAACAGACTCATCAGAGATGCTTGATTAAAAAAAGCTAATAGCGAAATAAGGTACGAAGTTGAATAGCACCAGGGACCCACAGTTCAGTAAAGTTTTGCCAATTATAGCTTAGGTAATATTTTCCAGGTGTAACAAATCTCTAGTTTGAAAAAGTTTTTTTAACGGCTGATTGACAATCAAAAAGGCATTTCAGTGAAATCAATTTCGTACTATGAACTGTTCATTAGGCATATTTTAAAGAGTCTTATCTTTATATTATACAAAACTTTAGATCATGTACGCGCTGCATGTTACCTCTAATATTCCATGGGACTGTGTCCTTCTGAGATGTTTTGAGTTTTTCTGTATCTTTTGTCAAGTGTCCACATTGCTTTTGCAACTCTTCACATTGCTTTTGTATAAAATCATATACTTTCATTTTTTCCTGAAGCTGTTCTTGCAATAATTCACATTTTTTTGTAATTTTATCTTTGGACAATTTCAGGTATTCAATGGACTTTTTCAGTTCCACGATTTCATCATTAGAGCGTTTGATTTCCATCATTAATTCTGCGTTGGTCTGGTCTAAAGTTATTGTTTTCAAATTATCACACCGTTGCTTCATATCCTGTCCACCTAATCTATATATAGCCTGTAATAAGATTAGGCTTATGAATTCATCTAGAAACCATTTGAATAATATGGTTGACCCACTTTTAGATAATTGGCTCTTTTATTAACTCATAAAAGAAATAAGCTGTTTTTTTTCAGTCATTTGACAAGTAAGTCCCTAGTCAGAACCTGTAATGCAGTGGTTGTCTTTTGTTGCTATGTTACATATTTGTTTATCGATCATGTTTTGTACATTAATTAGGAATTTAGTTTTTCGTTTGAGTTGTTTTACATTTGTGAATTCGGGGCCTTTTATAGCTGACAATGCGGCAGGGGCTTTTTCCATTATTAGGGCCGTACGGTGACCTATAACTTTTAATTTATGTGACATTTTGCTCTCTCGTGGAGAGTTGACTCATTGCCTACCATACCTCATCTTTTTTGTAGAATTGAAAAGGTGACACTATTTATGTAAAATATTCTTTCTTTCGTCTCTTTCGTGCATTGTTACGGTCTTATAATCGGAACGTTGCGTTACCATTGACTTCATTATTGACTGCAAATTTAAATTTGAATTTAAGTTAATAATTTAATCTTAACACAATAACTTATATGTTCACGGTTATTTCGATAAACAATATAGATTCATCAGACGCGTGCAGCCATCCAGAGTAAATCGATTGAGCAGTATGAATTTCAAGATGGTTAAGGTAAAGCATGTAAAATGTACCAATGGAAGAAGATGACATATCACGATACACTTCTTAAGAAATGGACTTACTGTTGAAAATTTTACCTTTTAAATAGAGGTCAACAACACGTGGGACACCCCAAGTAAAAAAATTGAGGGATAATTTTTTTATGCACCAGATATGTACTCCTGAATTTGACTGAACAAGAGAGATGAAAACCAAATTTAATCAAAAATCAAGGAGTAAATATTGAAAATCGTACAAATTAGTTGAATTTGAAAGGTGATAAGAATATTAAACAGGCAATACCTACCCCAGATATATTGTCCCATGCATTGTTGAATTCTGTATTTCCTACATTTGCATCATCAAGGTGAGCCAAATAATTTCTATAATATTTTATTCTGGCTAAATCTGCACCCGGTGAGGTTTCTATAGGATTAGGCAAACAGTCAAATCCACCACGAGGATGAACTATGGTCGTGAGGTTTCTTAAAAGTGTTATCATTAAGGAAATGTCGAATGTCTTCGAATCCGGAACATCTGAAAAAAGCCAGTTCATTTTATATCTGTTAAGGTTTGACAAGAAGGAATAGTAACCCAGAGAGAGTAAAGCTCTCAAGCCGAAAACATACAGACAACGCAATGGTGAATGAAGACAACAATATCTTATGAAAAACCCAAGGAAAACTAAATACAGCACAAATCTCACAAAAACTGACGGTGACCAAAAATGTAACTTCATGTTCTTTGCAAATAAAAACTCAACAATGACTAACATTCAATTTAACCATCCTGTAGAAGAAAACAGGATTTTTGGTGCATCAAGTGAAACATATAATCCGAGAAAAACAGTTACTTTATAATGGGCAATGAAGTCATGACTGCATTTTCATTTTTTAAATTAACAACAAAATGTTTTGGTTGCTCACCGAAATTTGTCGACATAAATTAAAGAAGCTATAGACAACTGTAATATAAGTGGGAGGTTCAGCTTGCTATAAACCCAAGTTCATCGAAAATGCCTGTAGTAATTCAGGAAAATGGCTATTTTGTTCTGTTTGTTCCATTGATGCATACAGTATTAGATTTGATTTTGTCAGTGTTTATGAACAGTATTTTTGTTAATACTATTGTTTCTATTAAAGTTGATAAGTTAAACTATCTTTCAAATTTGAAATACTTTGTTTATCAAGGATATAAAGTGTGGCTAGCCATTTAACCAGGTTCAACCAATAATGTTTTTTTTCTTAAAATGTCCTTTACCAAGTCAGGAATATGGCAGTTGTAATCAAACAATTCGTTTCTATGTGTGTTTGCGATTGTTTTTGTTGCACTTCTGTGTTGTAACAAACCATTCTAAAAATTGTCTGTTTATTTTTTTTTTTTATTTTAGAATTAAGTAAGGTTTCAACTCCCTGATGCAAAAAGATACAAATAAATCTTGCTAATTTTTAGGTCCTTTTTTATCATATAGGTCTTCAACTGTTTAAGTTATTATACATTTTTGCCTTTCTTGGCTTTGAGTGTACATAATATATGCAGATCCAGAAAATTTATAACGTTTTTTTACTCATTTTTTAACAGGCCATGGTTTGAAAGATTCTGTTATAGCACACATGATACATGTATCGGAGTACTATTTTTGGTATATGCGTAAATGTAATTTTGTTAAATAGTTTTGTAATTTTTTGTTGGTCCAATTCTTACACAAAACCGATGAAACATGGCCGATTGAGAAATAAATTAATCTGTTTATAGCTGAACCAGATCACACACTACACAAGTATGAAGATGTTTTTAGAACGTTTGTGAAAAGTAATGAACAATTCTAGCCAGGAATATTAAACAAAAGCAGCCAAAGATGGAATATAAAACAAATATTTTTTCGTTCAAATCTGTTATCCAATGTATACGTTTCACATTATATTTGTCGAAGTTCCTTTAGATGTTTCTTGGAAATCCACGTATTTTAATAGCGTCCATATTTTGTACACTGTTATATTCCTTGTATTGCAAGAGGATCAGATCATTGAAATAATAGACCAAATATTGGGCACCAATGCCAAATGATTGGTACTTTAAGAACAAAAAAGTTAAACAAATGTTTTTGTTTTTGTTCGATTCATCGACACAACATGCTTTCCTGATAGGTTATCTGTGTATCGTGTTCAATTATTCAATATGATTTCAAGTTATTGAATAAGAGTGTGTTTTTTTATTGCTGGTCTTTTCAATGTCCCTAATTTTCAGAATATATATGTATCAGAATAGCGTAAATAAAGCCCAAAATAATCTGATTATTGAAATTGAATTACGTATTATAGTCTGATGAAACCAAAACAGTCAACCATCATAGTCTTAAAATTGAAACCAAGAACGTTAGGCTACCTTAAACAGACAAACGCAAAAACTGAATACCTATTGGGTTGAACGCATACATATATGCCTTACATTTGTATAATTATTATTAAATTTTAAAATAAAAGCACCCACAAAGCAATTCAACGTGTATACTCTTAACCGAGTTGACATATAATCACGTTAAGGTTTGTGTAAATTGACGAGGGTTATTCAGATAAAAAATTTGAAAAATTTTAGGCGACAGCGGATGGATGACGTAATATAATGGGCGACACCAAGTAGTTCACATTGCCTATAACGTCCTAGTATTCAACTAGATCCCATATAATGTTTACACGGTTCATGCAATTACAGAATCATGCATACGAGGGGATACTTTTACGGTAGAACAACAATTAATCGAAAGAAAACAGACAACGAAAAGGCATAGCAACGACTTATAACAGTCAACGATTCAGTACATATATAATACTAAAAGATTCAGGTACATGAATACAACCGAACAAAATGGAAAACTCATATGCTTTGTAAGACCATCAGTGTATGCTCGTCAAAAAGGACCCTTATAAATGTTGCAAATGATTATTTAAAACCGTGTTTATCGAATCAGATAATGTCACAATCAAGTTGAGGTCAAGTAAAAGGCACTTATACTCCAATTACTCGACGAAAACTATGCAGAAGACTTGAAAAAAAAAGTTCACAGTACTAGCTATATAGATGTACAGCACCAAATGCAAATATGCAGGTTCTTAATTTTACATTGTAAAAAGACGTTGAGAGGCCATTGTATATAAATTGGGGTTATCGGCACTTTTGAAAAGAAAGTTTAACTTTGATCAGGTTTTACTTTCTTGCTTGTCTTTATGGAGAATCAAGGCGTATAAGAGCTGAATGTTAAACATGTTGTATATTTTGTCTAACTGAACTTACTAGGAGATATTGGGAACAGAAGGTTCCATTGCACCAAATTGATTCTGTTTTTCTTTTTCAAGTCAGATAGTTTGTTGAACTCCTTCCTCAGTGATTTTTGAAGACATGCTGGAGCAAATTCATCATCAAAATACTTTCGTGAAGCATGGGGACTAATTCCTGTTAGTAATAAACTCATTCTGACATAGTTTTCTTCCTCTGGCGAAAGCGATGCCATTTTTAAGATTAAATTAAAGAGCGTATTCTTGATTCTTATTTATGGACCTTTCTGCAGTAGAAAATTGTCATTACAGTAGTTGATATTAAGTTATGTAGTTCTCTGGATGACAACGATTTTTACAAGTGTTTCTTTAATTATGGTATATTTGCTGAAATTCCAATACTCCCTGAAAAATAAAATATATAAAATAAGCTTAGAGCTGAGTGCTGTGTAGACACATATCTTAGTCCTACTTTATTTGGATATGTTTTTGCAACACTTTTGAAATTTCCTTCTTAAAAAGTAGCTGGCATAATGGTTACAGGTGATTATAAGAACATAATGCATATTAATAATGTTACATACATTGTTTGTTGCATTGTAAGTTTGGTAATCAGATATGTATTGTCAGTGAATACAATTTTGCATCAAACTGATAGCCCGTTGCTTTGTTGTGTTCCTCTTATTGCTGATTATTCTCACTTGGTTTAAGTTTATATCACGGTTTTGTTTTCGCTTTATCGATTTATGACTATTTAGCAGCAGTTTACTACTGTTGCCTTTATGTAATGCATAAAAATGTACAACACAAAATATACTGAACTCCAAGGAAAATTCAAACCGGAAAGTCATGTATAAAATATATTTTTTTACTCTCTCTCTCTCTCTCTCTCTCTCTCTCTCTCTCTCTCTCTCTTTTGGAATCACATATCATAATAGACTATAAACGCAAATATAATCTTTAGTGCTTACCACGTAGTCCATTGCTTTATTGGTAATAAGTAGTATTTTCCTATTTTTAAAGCGGTCAAGGATTTGGACGCACGATTTTCCGCGAAAAGGGTAATAGGGAAAGCCTAGCTTGATTCTGCACTAATACGCTTCTGAAATAAAATGGGAACGGCACCGTGACGCGTTTTTTACCGAATTCTGGCGTTACGCAGAAGTTTATAATATACGACTAGGACGGATATTTATTTAAAAACATATAGTTGAGTCGAACATTTCTGAGCCGCGGTGTAGTGGTTAGTGCATCGAACTCTTAACGCAAATGTTCCTGGTTCGATTTCCGTTCCGGGATGAAAATTTCATTTCTCCCTTGGCACCATTTGCGAGTATGGTCTTGGGGAAACGATGATAGTCCGTCGGAAGGGGACGATACATTGCTGACCCGTGTTATGAGAGAGTCATATCTCTTGCATGTTAAAGACAACCTTGTAGATTTCGAAAAAAGAGCAGGCTAATGCTACACTCGCACCCGCAAAATGGAAAGGGATTAATATAAGTTGCAAAACTTGTTTCCAAATCCACTATAAATAAATATTTTTAAACTAAACTAACATTTCTGACTTTATATTTTAGTTGGACGTTTTTAAACATAAATATATATTTACAAATCCTCGAAATAAGGACCGATAGCACGGACAGGACATGTCCTGTAAAAATATATTCGCTCCTTTTGATTTTTGTTAGTTTTATAATACATTCCTAAGATTTTCTGGGTCTAACGCAATATATGAATCGAGTGAGTTGACTATTATGCTAACTGTATCATTTATCTCATTAAACCAGAGTGACTCCATGTGTGCAGACGGTAAACGTTATACCATGAATTTTCATTCCAGTTTATGTTTATAAAATGTTTTTAATATATAATTTAGCAAATAAGAATTGGTATTGCGGGACTAGCCATTTGTCTTTGTTGGGGTGGGAGGGGCAGGTTTTTACATGGGACGGAGGGACACACAAAGAAAATATGATTAATACATTTTTATTATCAATTTACTGACATTTATATTACCATGATTTCTCCAAAGCACACCATCAACATACATAATATCTTGGATCATGTGACTGATAAGATTATCCGAAAAGAAGTTGGGAGTATGTCACAATCGATTTGTCCGTCCGCCCTACCATCCGTCCGTGGACGTGTCAAAACATGTGTTCGGGTGGTAACAGATATTTCCATTGATTAAAATACTTAAGATATTATGTTATGGAATACATTTTGAATACATATAAAAAAAATTATAGTGGCGACATCGGAATTTTATATGTGAACACTTTGACCTAGCTGGGCCCTCTATTGAAAAAGGTCTTGTTCATTTATATAAAAAAGAAGATGTGGTATGATTGCCAACGAGACAACTATCCACAAGAGACCAAACGACACAGACATCAACCGCTTTTCAAAGCATACAACATAGATATAAGAAGATGTGGAACGAGTGCAAATGAGACAACTCTCCATCCAAGTCACAATTTGTAAAAGAAAAACCAATATAGGCAAAAATACGGTCTTCAGCACGAAGCCTTTGCTCACACAAAACAGTAAGCTATAAAGTGCCCCTCAAAATGACTTGTGCATGTATAACCATTCAAACGGGAAAAACAGCGTTCTTATTTATATAAATATTTGTGAGGGTTCCGCAGAACTCAGTGTCTCGCCAACTTTTGCTGTTGTCTATGTTTTCAGTGGAATGTAGGATCGCCATGTCCCTCTTTTGCAACAGAAATTGCAGACTCAACATCAATTGGGAAACATTATCAAAAATAAAAATTGAAAGAAGCTTCTGTTTAAGTTTGATAAAAACCAAGGATGGTTTATGAACAATGATGCATGTAATAAATGTTTTAAATAAAGGCAACAGTAGTATACCGCTGTTCAAAAGTCATAAATCGATTGAGAGAAAACAAATCCGGGTTACACACTAAAACTGAGATAAACGCATGAAAGATATAGACATTATTTATTTATCTATACTTAAAACCCGAAATGTGAAATTTTGTTTGTTTTATTCATTGATTTTTTTTTCATTGTATCATACAATGATTACAATTATGTGTGTTATTAACAATGAAATAATAAAATAAAATAAAATAAAATACATCACAATGCAACACTGAACCGTTATTGCATGCACATGGAAGAGAAAGTAATATGGGAGACAATCAATGTACGTAAGGATAATTCCCCTTTAAACAGATATGTTGTTTCGAGCTGCATAAAAAATGAAATGCAGCCCCAACTGATTAGATATAATGGTAGTTTTCTCCCATGTACACACAGAAACCTATTACAAGATATTTATGTATAATTTTTTTTTTCAATTGCAAGAATATGATAAGCACCTTAAAATTTTGACTGCAGTTTATTAACGCATATATAAGCATTTACATATTAATATATGAAAGATGGACGAAAGATACCAAAGGAACAGTCAAACTCATAAATCTAAAACAAACTGACAACGCCATGGCTCAAAATGAAAAAGACAAACAGAAAAACAATAATACACATGACACAACATAGAAAACTAAAGAATAAACAACACGAACCCCACCAAAAGCTAGGGGTGATCTCAGGTGCTCCGGAAGGGTAAGCAGATCCTGCTCCACATGTGGCATCCGTCGTGTTGCTTATGTAATTACAAATCCGGTAAATTGTCTAATTCGGTAGGTCACATCCATGAAAGGGAAGGGAATTGTAGTTACGACGTAAGGAACATATCCGATATCATTTGTGAAACGGTTATTCCATAACGGTCAACCAACTCGTGATGGCGTCCGTAACATTTACGAAGGGATGATTTCAACTTCACCATTTGGAACTCTTGGTTTAATAGCTTCCTTGTGAGCAGTAACCCTTTATCAAGAAAATCATGATAGGAAATGCAAGCACGGGAATATCGTATCAATTGGGAGATATATACCCCGTATGCAGGTGCTGCTGGAATGTTGCTACTTAGAAATGGAAAATTCACAATTGGAAAGCTGAAATCATCTCTTTTGTCGTAAAGTTTTGTTTTCAACCGACCCTCATTGTGAATTTCTAGATGTAAGTCAAGATATGAAGCCGACTTAACTGTATCTGTAGTATCCTTTATCTCCAATTCGATGGGATATATGCGTTCCACATAGTCACCAAATTTTGAATTGTTTAGTGAAAGAACGTCATCTATATAGCGGAAAGTAGAGTTAAAGGATATTTCTAACTTCTTATCTTTCTTCCTAAGAAGTTCCTGCATGAAGTCAGCCTCATAATAATAAAGAAACATGTCGGCAAGTAGAGGGGTACAGTTTGTTCTCATTGGGATGCCGACAGTCTGTTGTAAAACACGTCCTCCGAACGTTACAAATATGTTGTCAATCAAGAAATCTAGCATCTTGATAATATCGGTTTCAGAGAATTTTTTGTTTGAATCAGAGTGATTCTTTACAAAGTATGATTTATCCCTCCCTAAGACAAGATACTTGTATCTACGTTGGCCATTCTTTTTTATGAAGCAAAGTAATACCAACTCTTTCAATTTGTCTTTTAGTTTGGAATGTGGAATATGCATACACATAGATAGAGTAATGTGTATTTAATCTAATTTTTTGAATTCAAACTAAAAGAGATTAAGTCATTTACAGAATTTGTGGATCTCAATTCAAAACTCTGGATAAGAAAAATACTTAACTTTTTAAGTATATGTTTATCTTCAGTGGTCATTAACCATAAAAAATTTGATTTGCAGTCTAAGTTATTAAAATTTTGACAGTATTCATGAGCTTGTGCAAAGAATAATTTGCGACATTTATTATGTAATGGACAGTTTATTAAAAAATGAAACTCATCTTCTATATCATTATGAGAACAAAAATTACAAGTCCTCTGTGACCTTGTCCGTTTATAAATTTTGAAATTATTAAGAAACTAAGGTTTCAACTCCCTCAGGAAAAGTTGACTTTAGATGAATTTGGCTGTTTATTTTAGGTATTTTTGACCTATAGCTCTTCAACGGTTTCGGTAGTTATACATCCTTGGATTTCAAATGTTTGGCTTTGAGCGTTCCGGATGAAGGTAAATCGAGAAAAGCGCTTCGGACGCATGAAATTATGAAACGTGTTGTTTTCAATTTTTCACATCACTGGGTCGATACCTCTGCTGGTGGACTATCAGTACTCAATGGTATCGTCAGGTCAGTAGTCAGTACTTCGGTACTGGCATGATTTAACAAACCTTTCTAAAATTGTCCGTTTATAAATTTTAAAATTATTAAGAAACTAAAGTTTCAACTCCCTCAGGCAAAGTTGACTTTATATGAATTTGGCTGTTTCTTTTAGGTATTTTTGACATATAGCTCCTCAACGGTTTCGGTGCTTATACATCCTCGGATTTCAAATATTTGGCTTTGTTTTCAATTTTTCTATAGGTTTGTTGTTATGTCACTCTTTTTCCACTCGTAATTAATGGGCACTTATACGAAATTTACATAATATTTGTCTTGATTGAAAACTTTGAATATCAAGATATTTTTCCATTTGGAAATTACTTTTAGGAGAAAAATATACATCTAGCTTTCCACTAACATTATCTTTATCATTGTACCATGCTTTCAAAAACAATGTCTTTAACATTTTCATAATAAGTTGTTTTAATCTATTAATGGAATAATCAATACAATATGTTTCTTTTAATTCAAGCTTTTGTAAAATAAATCTAACAGAGGGATACCATGTCATAGTGTTATTTTCATGCATATTTTTGTTACATGAAAACGCTTCTTTCACATGTTTCAATAAATTTGAGTTACAATGATGTAATCTATGCAGATAGCTTTTCATAGATATAACAATATTAAAATATATAGGAAATCTACCTAATTCTGATTGAACAGCAACATTTGTACTTTTATAATTTAAGCCTAAAATATGCTTACAGAACTTTAATTTTCTTCTATCAGCAACATTATTCATGTATATATTTTCCCAGTACATTTGAAGCATCTTTTTTTTCAAGATGCAGAGTCAGTTTTGAACATTCCCCATATCTCTGAACCATACAAAGTCATATGTTTAATGGTACGGTCAAACAGATGTTTTGTTTTAATACTAGCATCTGAGCCAGATAAACATCTATTAAGTTTATATGAAGCTTTTAAAGATTTATTAAATAAGTCTTCTTTTGCATGAATAAATAGGCCACTTGACTGGAATATAACTCCAAGGTATTTATATTTGAAAACAGTTTCAATTAATTCATTTTCAAAATAGAATTGTTCTTTTATGTGACGTTCACTTTTATTAAAAATTAAAACTTTAGGGTTTTTTAAAGTTAACATTTAGGCACCAGGTATCACAGTACGATTCCAATGCTTTTGAAGTCCGTCAGTAGAATCAGAAAATACAATGACATCATCTGCATACATAAGACAGTCAATGCGACTGGTGCTGAGTTTTACACTATCAGGATAATTTATGAATAGATTAAAAGGGACAGGGCTTAAAACATCCATTATCTAAAAAGTTCAATCACAAAAATACTGAACTCCGTGGAATATTGATAAAGGAAAGTCCCTAATCAAACGGCAACATCAAAATATAAGGGTAAGCATTCGATTGATTCATGATATTTTTCAGTATATAGAAGAGAACATTATTTTTGTATTACTGCTCTTTATTGATTTTGAGAAAGCTTTGATTCTTTATATTGGGACTTTTTGCTATAAGTATTACAATTTTTCATGCTATTAGTATTACAATTTTTTTCATATGCTGCAGTTTTATATAACTGTGAATTTAGTTGTTGGTCCCATTCCTAAATGGTCCAAATTCTGGTCCTAAGTCTCTAAAAATTGTTATGTTTGATTTAATCTATACTATTAAACGAGAAGACCTCATTTTGTGTGTCTCCTCCTTCCACAATAAATTAATCATCATGCCTTTGTGTACTTTAGGTACCATGCATAGTCGCATTTGTCATCCTGCTTTTGATTATTCAGTATGGGTTATTTTGGGAGGAAAACGAAAAAAAAGGTGTCCGGATATTGTTTCCGTCATTGGACATAATTTTAAATCAGACTAGACTTCCGGTTTGCGTTTTTCTGTATACTTTGTACATATACTATGAATAAAATGTATTTGCTATCTGCTATCATTTTCGGGTTTATTATCCAAAGTGGTCACATAGTTTATTAAATAGAGAGGGTCTATATGATATATCAATGACCGCTGTGGATTGATTGGTAAACTGAGAATTGATATTAAAAAGAAAATACACTTTATTTATAGTAATGAATTTTCATGATATACTAAATAAATGTTGATAATGAAATTAATAGAAAACAAAAAATTAGGAATTTTGAAAAAAAGGAGGAGGGGTAGAAAAACAATTTTCCAGTCCCCAAGTACCTATGACTTTCATTACCTTTCCTGAAATTCACCAGCCATAAAATCTGTTACAAAAATTCTTCCTACAATACTTTTAGCCTCGCTCTTAATGCCCGCGATTTCACGGGTGTGTTCTAGTGAACATTTTATTTAAAAGATAATAATTACAATGTTATATTTGTTTTACCTCCCTCACATTGCTTTTAAATTATGCAAAGTTGTATGTCAGTTCAAGTAGGAATTATTTTTTAGTAGTTTCTAGAAACATCAAATACTGTGATGGAAGTTTATATAATATAATAATAATGTATATCAAAAACGCCACTTAATTGTTATTTTCAAACAGTAAGGTATCTTTTTGAGCATGTTCACAAGTAACTGACGCTTTTGTTCTGCAGTAGCCGTCCTACGCAAAAAGTCCTGAAATTCATTAATTTCTTCATTGTCTTTTAACCCATCTTGTATATACTTCTCAAATTCATCACAATTAAGCAAACAAACTTCATGTAACACACAACAGCTTAAACCCAGTTATACTGCCTCACACACAAACATATCAATGTACTTCAGACGTATAAATCTACCCTTTAGTGGCAAGAATACCTTTCAATACACATCCTTGTTGAATCGTGGATGAAACTGTAGCGTTTCTGATCACATGCATGATAGGTTTCCAAAATCTTTGAAAGGCGTCAATAGCCATTCAGTTAATCCATATGCGTAATTTCTGATCAAATAAGTGTTTGCGGGGAAAAGTTCATCCTTATTTCCAAGTATAAGCGAGTTTTTCAAAACCCTAGAATCATGAACTGAACCCGGCCATCCACAAGAAAACATCCAGAAATGTAAATTCTGTTCACAAACTGCATGAAATACTGTTGACAGTTTCTTTCACTTTTAATCTGGTAGGCCATACAATTAAATCGGGTAACATATAAAAACAAATAATTGACAGTGTTCTATGGACAATGACATGAACAGTACACTCATATACGCCTGTTATCAGCTATTTTTTT
Organism: Mytilus galloprovincialis; assembly: GCA_037788925.1. Lineage (NCBI taxonomy): Eukaryota > Metazoa > Mollusca > Bivalvia > Mytilida > Mytilidae > Mytilus > Mytilus galloprovincialis. The sequence goes on along the minus strand of CM075334.1, from coordinate 3,461,248 downwards.
CAATGTTTGTTTGGAAGAGGCATATCTAATAAATATTAACAGCTCTTTCTCTATAGACACTTTCATAATGCCTCCCTTATCTCCAACAACTAATCTATGGGATAAATGAATGACTACTCTGTTAATTGAGGATTTGCTCATTCTGAAACGTTGTCTCAAGTCATCAGGGGAATACAATTGAAGCACATTTTGAAAAAATAGTCTTTCATTTTGGATATTTTTCTACGTTTTCAATGAAAGCCAACAAAACTTTGAACTGAAATTTTCTGTGTACAAAATGGTGATTAATTTTCCTTAACCATATATCTGCACTCTCATCTACACTTTGTTCTAACAAACCTGTCATAATAGGAATGTCAGCCATGTTAAAGTTATGAACCATGCGTTCAACGAAATTAAGGAAACCCTAAACTGGTTTTCCAAACCCTAATCCCGAACCCAAACCGGTTTGAATTGCAATAATTTCGCTACTACATGGACATGTTTTAGTTGTTATACGGACACTGTTTATAAATAGAATCACTCGTGATTATATACCTATATGGACTTATTACCATTCAGAACGATAGATCATTCTTTTGAAGAATCAACCAAGACGATACCAAGTTTCATTGAAATGTGCTTCAAGGCAATATTGACCTGGTTAAAATGCATATTATAATTTACTTAAACTTTCAATTCGTTTGATAGTTATCACGTGTTAGTAAAAATTGAAGGTTTACTTTTCAATATCCTTTCTGTAAATGATTTAAAGCAAAACAAAAATAAAATCTTCCCTTCGTTTATTAGACTGAAATACTAAAAATCCTCATTGACGTGAATTTTAACTTTCTAAACAAATAACGTGAAGTTTTGTTACTTTATCGCTACATTATTGAGATGAATTTAATAATGCAAAACGTTTCATAACACTTTTTAAACCAGCCAGATATAACACATTCGTGTGTAGGATTTTGGAAATCTTACTGATTAACACTATATTGTATCTATATTGGAAATCATTCTTTGACTTACATGTATGGATTTTTCATTTTTCTTGTTACATGCACAAATATCATGACTTAGTGCTCTCTCCTCGACAATTCTTAATTTTTTTACCTCTTTATCTACCTTTAACTATCTCAAATGATCCAATGACCAAATATTTATATTGTTTTTTATATAAAAAAAAAAAAAAAAAAACAGCAACGTATTTATAAATAAGAAGGATGAAATTTTATCCAGATTCTCTGTTCAAAAATATATAATGTATTCCGAATAGTTCAATTCGTTAGAAATCATTGAAAAAAATATGCTTTTCCGCTATAAAAATGGTATAAAGACATAGTAAAAAAAAACCATAACACTATCTTTCAACGACTAATTTGGTACAATAAATTACTTACAGATTGACTTAAATTTTTCATACACCGTTATCGGGCGGTTACTTGCTTCAAGTCGTGCAATTATATTTTTATTGGGCCTGGATAACGATTTCTAAACTTTATATCTTGAGTAATTTGTGACTTTTATTTCACATTAAAAATAAGCTGAAGGGTATATTAAAACTTGAACGCATCAGAAAAGAATATTCCACTTGTGGTTGTTAGAATAGGGTGCAAATAATACAAATCGTTTGTAAATATTAATATTTTGTGACGGAATATAAGTCAGATAATGCATATTGTCAGGTGTTTCTAGGTGCATAACACACCGGGGTGCGATTAGATCATATATCGTGACACGTGTTTAATCTTGACCAACACTATGAAAGACATATAAAAACCAATAAGTATGATTAAAAAGAAAATCAAAAATGTATGTTTATATATACATCAAGACAAAATATTTCAATCACTAATGAAATAGAAAATTCATTATTTTTATACATTTATGCTGTTATTGAAATCATATATATATATATTGAAATGATATCTTTGGGAGCAAACTTACGATATTTGTATTTTTTATGGAGAAACGGGGGAATAGAATGGCATATCCTGCATCTTTCTCCAACAAAACTAGATCAAGCCTGTTTATTCCAAATTTATTTCACCCCCTCCCCTTTTCCTTCAGTTTCCCTAACATAGAAATAAAATGTTAGCATGAAAATCTTGTTCGTACATTACTTACTTGCGAAGTTGCATTTTATAAAGTCTCAAATGTATACGATATTTATCTCTTACTTGACATGTTTTTTATACATTATTACTTTCTATGAAGGCAAGTGAAATGTTTTTTTTTAAACTGTAACTTACATTAACTGCTATATGGCTATTTAAGTTTATAATCTGCCTAATTGTGCTACATCTTCATCAAACAAAATGTACTACTTCTGTCATGAAACGTCGTACAAGTTAGATACAAATCAAAGGTAACAAAAAAATAGGCTGGAAAATGTTGAATAGTTTCACTGCACTCGTATGAAGGTTAAGGTCATCAGCTATCACCTCGGACTTTCACCTGACTACTCATGCAGAAACACTATCTAACCTGTTTCTGTGGTATCTTTGTATTGTATCTAATACGTACACATAATAGAAACACGTTTCCTTGTTGGCAAAACTTGATACGTGTAAGTTCAAGGAGAAGTAAATGAACTATGAATTTCTTTTAGTTACAATATTAACAAGGGGGCAATATGGATGTCCTCAATTTTAGTAATTCATAACCCTTTAAATCTTAAGGATTCCATAACAATTCGTTGGTAACAGTTTTAAAACAATAGTATTGTATTGCTACTTTGTGTAAATAGTGGTTGAAGAATCTCGGCAGATTTACGAATACAGATAAAGATACGGAATCAGTCGATGTCTTTCGATTAAATGGAGAATAAAAGCTTATCAGCCTATTATTATTACGGTTTTTTTTATAATACAGAAATCGTTCTATTCAAATTTGCAATATAGATGAAAATAACAATTTTTCAAAATATGTACTTTTTTTCACTTTCGATCTTTTATATCTGGGCGTCACTGGTGAGTCTTGTGTGGACGATGCGCGTTTTTGGCGTATTGAATTTTTAACCTGATGCCTTTTGTTATTTATTAATCATGTGTATCTTTGTCTAATACGTTCTCCTATTTATTCGTATTGTAGTCCTGTAATATTATGTTGTCATTTCAATGTTATATTTAACATTGCCATTAAAGTTCGAGGTTTATCATGCCACAAAACCAGGTTCAACCCACCATTTTTATCTTTAAAAATGTCCTGTACCAAGTCAGGAAAATGGCCATTGTTATATTATAGTTCGTTATGTGTGTGTAACATTTTAACGTTGTGTTTCCGTTGTGTCGTTTGTTTTCTCTTATATTTGAGTGTGAATTCACATTACTATAAGACGTGTCACGGTCTTTTTCTATCCCATATTCATATAATTGGTTTTATGGTATATTTGTTATTCTCATCGGATTTTGTCTAATGCTTAGTCCGTTTCTGTGTATGTTACATTTTAATGTTGTGTCGTTGTTCTCCTCTTATATTTAATGCGTTTCCCTCAGTTTTAGTTTGTTACCCCAATTTTGTTTTTTGTCCATAGATTTACGAGTTTTGAACAGCGGTATACTACTGTTTTCTTTTTTTATGTATATAGTTAGTATGACTTTCATAGATATAAACATACCGTATAGCGAGTAATTTTCGCGGGCCGTCATTTTTCGCTTATTTCGGAAAGAACAAAATCGCCAACATAAATCCCGCCAATTTAAAAGTAAACATGCAAAGGTATTGAGAAAAATTTTGAATCTACCAAAATAATAATTGCCTAAATATTTCGTATACCTTTTTAAATTAAAATCGCGAAATTTTGCACCCGCCCGCGAAAATAATCCGCAATACGGTACTTGTATTCTGGAGACCAACCTTGTGTTGCAGGTTCAACGAATTACCTAGACTATCAATGCGATCGCAGTTCTGTGTGCAGAAAATGCATTCAGGATTTAAAAGGAGACTACATTTTTTTGGCGAAATATATCCAGAAAAAAAATAAATGCTTAATAGTAATAATGGTGAGGTAAATATGTGATTTCATTGACTTTTGAAAAACTTATATATGCTGAGGCTAACGGCTTAAGTGAACTACCATGGTATTGTTTCTGGAAACTATGCCTTATTCCATATTGTTTTGTTTGTAAATGACATTTTCGTAATTGTTAATAAAATTGTTGATAAGGATTTACTGTTAAACCTTACATTTACAAACTCGAAACTTTCAACAATTGATTTTTATCACAATGAAAAATGGGTCAATATACATATTAAACAAATATGAATAACTTAATAGAATAATTTTCATAACAGCTAGCGTGGAAAAACGCAATACTTTGTATTAGAGCCGAATGATTTACCTTTAACTTTTTTGTCATCGGCTATCGATAACAGTGATTTTACGCTAACTGAGTGTGTCACAGGCCTTCCAATGTGTATTTAAATAGAAACAAGAGTACATGCAGATGCACGAGAAGAAAAAAGAAAGTTTAAGTATTTTATATTTGTATCAACACACAAGATTTAGTCCTCTGCTAGTTATTCTTATTATTTCTTTTTGAACTTTGGTGATCCCAATGTTTAAATGTCTATAAATAAAGGCAACAGTAGTATACCGCTGTTCAAAACTCATAAATCCAGGGACAAAAAACAAAATCGGGGTAACAAACTAAAACCGAGGGAAACGCATTAAATATAAGAGGAGAACAACGACATAACACCGAAACGTAACACACACAGAAACGGACCAAGAATCAGACAAAACACCACGAGAATAACAAATATAACAAGAAAACCAAATACATGAATTTGGGATAGACAAGTACCGTGCCACGTCTGATCTCAATATCTCAAAAATAAGAGAAAACACAAACGATAACATGTACGATATGGGTGTTAGAGACGGACGTTCACCTACAATCTGAACAAGTCAGTTGATAACCTGAGCGTGTCATGTAATGATCTTGCCCACGCTGTTATGGAAATTATTCATATCATTTACCTTACGTGTATGTCAAAATTAAATAAGGGTCTTTACAAACAACGTTATATTATTAGAATGTATTTTATATTATAATATAAAATTGAGAATGGAAATGGGGAATGTGCTAAAGAGACAACAATCCGACCATAGAAAAAACAACAGCAGAAGGTCACCAACAGGTCTTCAATGTAGCGAAAAATTCCCGCTCCCGGAGGCGTCTTTCAACTGGCCCTTAAACAAATATATACTAGTTTAATGATAATGAACGCCATACTAATTTCCAAATTGTACACAAAAAACTAAAAGTAAAATAATACAAGACTAACAAAGGCCAGAGGCTCCTGACTTGGGACAGGCGCAAAAATGCGGCGGGGTTAAACATGTTTGTGAGATCTCAACCCTCCCCCTATACCTATAGCCAATGTAGAAAAGTAAACGCATAACAATACGCACATTAAAATTCAGTTCAAGAGAAGTCCGAGTCTGATGTCAGAAGATGTAACCAAAAAAAATAAACAAAATGACAATCATACATAAATAACAACAGACTACTAGCAGTTAACTGACATGCCAGCTCCAGACTTCAATTAAACTGACTGAAAGATTATGATTTCATCATATGAACATCAGGCACAATCCTTCCCGTTAGGGGTTTAGTATCATACCATCATAACATATATGAGAAGAACATAACCCGTGTGATGCCAACAACTGGTTTTTGAATAAATGTGTTTAGTTCCGATGCAAAGACCCTATAAGTGAATCAATATTAACGCCAAAATATGCAATCTTTAATGACCTGACAACAGTATCGTAACTATATCCCTTCTTAATAAGTCTATTCAAAGGTTTTGATAGTTTTTGAGGTGAATACTGACACCTTTGTGCTTTATAAAGAATATTTCCATAAAAAATTGGATGTGAAATACCTGAACGTATAAGAAGTCTGCATGTTGAGCTATATTTACGAATGATGTCCTTATACCGATGATAAAATTTAGTAAATGTTTTGACTAGTTTGTGATATCGAAAACCCTGGTGTAATAATTTTTCAGTAATACATACATTTCTCTCGTTAAAATCTAAAACATTGTTACATACACGAGCGAATCGTACAAGTTGAGATGGTGACAAGGGAACGTCACCATCTAAAAATGGATAATTAACGATAGGAAATGAAAAATCATCTCTTTTATCATAAATTTTAGTATTCAGCTTTCCGTTAGTGATATAGATATCAAGATCGAGGAAAGGGCAGTGATCATTGTTAGTATTAGCTTTATTTAAAGTAAGTTCAACAGGATAGATTTCTTTAATATACATACTGAAGTCGTCATTATTGAGAGCCAAAATATCACCCAAAATATCTAAAAGTATTATTAAATTTGTTTATCAGATGTTGTTTCGATGGGTATATTATGAGCCCAGGTGGTCGTGTGGTCTAGCGGGACGGCTGCAGTGCAGGCGATTTGGTGTCACGATATCACAGTAGCATGGGTTCGAATCCCGGCGAGGGAAGAACCAAAAATTTGCGAAAGCAAATTTACAGATCTAACATTGTTGGGTTGATGTTTAGACGAGTTGTATATATATATATATATATATATAAGTCTGAAAATTACACCAAACAGTGTTAGAGTTAGATTTTATACTGACAAATTTTTGTCCGTCCCTCAGCGGGATTCGAACTCACACCTTTGATACACTACAGCACCAATCGCTTAGCCTCATGTCCAGCGCTCTAGACCACTCGACCACATCCGCTATATTATATATATATATATATATATATACATAAGAACGTCTGAGTCAGTGACAACTCTTCAACAGATGTATCCATCGGATCGCCATCAATGATGGTGATACATGGCTGTGTACATAATGTATATACAACTCGTCTAAACATCAACCCAACAATGTTAGATCTGTAAATTTGCTTTCGCAAATTTTTGGTTCTTCCCTCGCCGGGATTCGAACCCATGCTACTGTGATATCGTGACACCAAATCGCCTGCACTGCAGCCGTCCCGCTAGACCACACGACCACAAGTGGTAGTAGGAAAACAGTGATGACAGGAAAGTGAGCGATTCATTCTATGTTTTTTTTTCATTTATGCCCTCTAGGGAAACTGTCCTTAACTATCTTATCCAAAATCTTTCCCGAGCGACTCTGACCAACCCTCGTTATGGTCTATGATTGTGATGGTAAGGTGTTTGAGATCAGCTTGGGCGTGCCCAGGTGATCTCAAATGACGACTTACGGGTAGGTCGGGCTTGCAAGTGTAGTCACTTCGATGACCATTCATGAGTTTGTTGAATGGATGCTCTATCTCGCCAACATACTGCATGCCACATCTACACTGAAGGGGGTATACACCATTCTGGGATTTGCAAGTTACATTGCAAAATATAGTGTTCACAGACCCAGTCGAGTGGTTAGTAAATGTTTGTGTATTTAGTATTTGTTGACAAGTCAGACATCGTCTGTTACCACATGACTTGCACCATCCTGCAGTTGAACATCTTTTATTTGAGGAGACGTCAGCTCTACGAAATAAGACTTGTTGGTCTCCGAAAAGCTAAGACAGGAGGTATGGGAAAGATCTTGGATAATTTAGGGTGCTTGGCAATAATTTGCCAATTGGCACGGATCAAACGTGAAAGGTTAGTAAAGGCGATATTGTATGTTAGAACAAACGGGACATTTTTGCTGCACCTCTTCCGTTTGTACTGTAACAGGTCATTGCGGCTGTTATTGTTAGCGCGCGCAAACCCCTTATCTATGTCCAATTGCTTATAACCTCGTTTTGTAAAAAAATCCGCCAAGTTCTTGTAACCGTTTCGTGACAGCCTCCTCAGAGGCGCAAATCCGCTTTACTCTGAGAGCTTGACTGTTCGGAATACTTTTTGTACAGTGTTTTGGGTGACAGCTTTGGGGAGAAAGGTACTGATGTTTATCTGTAGGTTTACAGTATAGGTCTGCTGATACGACACCGTCCTTTATAGATGTAGTTGTGTCTAAGAAAGATATTTTAGAGTCGGTAATTTCATACGTAAATTTAATTAATGGGCCTTGTTTGCATGTCTGATGAAATCATCCGGTTTTTGTTGGGATTCAATCCCATTTCATGTCAACATCATCAATGAAACGGAACCAAGACAGAGGTTTAAATAAAGATGTTGAAATAATTTATTTTTCTAATTTGCCCATGAAAATATTGGCGTAAGACGGTGCCATTCCCGTCCCCATCGCTGTCCCGTTTATTTGAAGGTAATGATCACCATTAAAGGTGAAATTGTTGCTTTTCAGGACAAGAAGAAGCAGTTGGACTAAACATTCAGTGGTAGGTTCTAAAGTGTTGCGCGATTCCCATATTTCCCTACAAGATTGTATGCCGTCATCATGAGATATGTTGGTATACAATGAAGTGACATATGAGTTTGTCTGTCAATCATCAAGAAAAAGCAGGGCTTCCAGAGTTTCTGCGGAACTATCATCGTTACGGTTGACGCGATTTTAATACTAACAAAAATTCAAAAGAACAGTTACACTACTTACAATTCACTTTTCATCCTTTGCCCTCGTTCACCTTCTCACCTCTTCACACTTGGTTTTCTTTTTCTAAAATTAAATAAATTGAAAATACCAGTCTATCATTGTTTCCTATATCAGAATTTCGAATGCCGATACGTACATCTTGTTAGTGGAAAGGCAGATAGCAAATTTAAGTAATGTATGCATATGTACAATGTGAATTTGGCTCTTTTGATAGGAAATTTTACCCTTAGTTGTAGTTTGAAAATATCAACATCTCCAAATTCACAGATAATCCAGTCTATTTTTGTCTTCGATCTAAAAATTAACGTGTCTTTGAAAATCTTTAGAGGCGAAAATTTACAAATATGTTATGTAATTCTAAGGAAAATACTTAAAATTTGACTATATAGGTTGTACTTCAGTAGATGTAGATAATGCAATTTTTCATAGAATCTTCTTTTACGGCTACTATGCTATTTTGTCTATGAAGTTTCGTAATTACAAAGTGCAACCTATACTAGCATGTATTTAAATAAAAACTCTTGCAAAACTCTTTTTTTCACAACAATACTTATTTAATTGAATTATAGTCTTAAAGAAATTACTTCATAAACTCTACTTTATACAGTTTATACCCTCATCCCTGTTAAATTTTGTACAGAATTTGAAAACAAGACTTTAGGTTTTGTCAGCTATCCTTTGTGCATGTTTCTGAATTGAATTGTCTATAACCTATTCAAACTATTCTTATAACAAATTGAATGCATTTCAGAATACTATAAATGTAAAATTTAGCAGTTAATCATTCCAACATTCATGAAGTATCCCATCCTGCCTTTGTCTCCAGTCCACATCTAACTGTATGTCTGTTTGTCACAAATTCGGTTAAGACCCATTATTTTCTCAATCTTCATGAAATATTTATAAAATTTATATTTGAGGTTATATCATTTAAATATCTGAGATAAACCAGATTTGATGAAATTCTTTATGTTCTCTTTTTCATCCAATATAGGTTGCAATTCTGTCCGATCATTAAATTTTAAGACGGATCGACATGTTACTGAATTATCTTGTGTAACTCATCATAGATAAAAGGGTTGAGATTTTATACGCCAAACGCGCGTTTCGTCAACAAAAGACTTATCAGTTTTCTTGAATCAAAATATTTAAAAGCATCAACATGAACGAAGTTCAAGGGCATTGAAGGCTCAAAATTCCTAAAAGTTTAGCAAAATACAGTTAAGGTAATCTATTTCTGGGGATGACAATACTTAGTATTAGGAAAATCCAAAGTTTTGTAAATAGATAATCTACAAATATAACCATATAAATGCAGATTCATGCCTCGACCCAGTAGTTGTAAAAACACTCATGTTAGATACCAGACTTAAAATGTTGTACACTAGACGTACGCGAGTTTCGACTACAAAAGACTTATCTTTGACGCTCGAACTAAAATAAGAAAATCAAATTAAATAAAGTACGAATTAAACACTTACCTTACCCATACCTCATATATTACATTACATGAACAGTACTAGAGAAACGACATGATAATTGTCTTTCAATATTCCCAATAATCAACACAAATGTATTCGTAAAATACACTGTTAAATGATAGTTCTTATATTGAAACTGTAAACAAGATTTCATTCGTAGGTTTAAAGTTTATTATAAACTTCTTTATGGTATACTACCCGATCAAAGCTCGTGTTCTTTAACTATACATATAAGACAATGTTAAATGAACGCAATTATAATCGTTGTCATGTTTGGTATTTTCAAACCAAAGGAATTCTGAGGTAATTAATACCATCAAAGATATAATGCATCGTTGTAGCGCTCTAGCTGATTTTTATACATTTAAAAAGAAAACGTATTCAACCATATAAACATACGACGATAATAAAAAGAAAGTTAACAATAGTTATAACTCCACTTCATCGAGTCCATTGTAATCTTTGGTATTCAAAACCGTACGAGGTTATTTTACATTAATGTTGTTGTTCATGATTTTAAAGACGACAGGTGCTTGCAAAGAACTATGCATATCATTGATGCATGTCCTAAAAATATACATTTTGAAAGAATGTATTTGATTTCTAGTCTGGTTAAGCTTTACTTTTGTTCTTTTTGTCGAACCTTCCACTTTTATTGAAAAATCGAGACATAGCGATCCTACATACCGTCGTCGGCATCGTCTACATCGTTGGCAGCGTCCACAAATATTCACTCTGTGGTTACAGTTTTTTAAATTTTAATAACTTTTTTTCATAAACTATCATAGATTTCTACCAAATTTGGACAGAAGCTTGTTTATGATCATAAAATAGTATCCAGAAATATATTTTGTAAAAAAAAATATCCTGTTTATATTTATTATACTTTTAAATTGACTTCGCTTTTCTGCCAGTTAACATTACATTCACTCTGTAGTTAAAGTTTTTAAAATTTTAATAACTTTCTTAACCTATCCTGGATTTCTACCAAACTTGAACTGAAGCTTGTTTATGATCAAAAGCTAGGATTTTGAAGAAAATTTTATATATGGACTAAGTTTTTCCTACAGTTAACATTACATACAGTCTGCAGTTAAAGTTCTTAAAACATATATAAGATTCATAAAGTAGGCGAGACACGAACCATTGCAATTTGTTTGGTGCAGTACAACAGGTACCGTCAACTTTGTATGTCGTACAATACTTATACAGAGATGACATTAATACAGCGAAGTGATTCAATTTTCAATTTATCGAATTCATAAAATTCATGAATTTAGATTTTTTTTGGCTGTAAATGATTCAAATTAAAAAAAAATTGCATTGTGCTCTATTTCATGAAAATTGGTACAAATAATCTTTAAACGTAATCAAACCAAATGTCATTTTAAAAAAGAGGGGTCCATGGCCTCGTATACAAGTTAAATTAGTTTGAATGAAAATACAATCCGTAGAAAAATGCATCTTTCCCCGATATGTCACAGTTTGACGTCGCGAAAATTATTTTTACGTTAGCAACTTCATTACCTCCCTGTAACTATATCATATGCCTTTAATGAAAATTTTGTGTAAAAACATTTCAACACCTAGTACATATTGCTGTTTATATTTTGTGAACATAGATAAAGGCATCAGTAGTATACCGCTGTTCGAAATTTATCAATTGATTGAGAAAAAAAACCAAATTCGGGTTACAAACTAAAACTGAGGGAAACACGTCAAATATAAAAGAAGAACTACGACACAACAGAAACACAACACTTAAATGTAACACACACATAAATGAACTATAATATAACAATGGCCATTTTCCTGACTTGGTTCAGGATATTTTAAGAAAAAAAATGGTGGGTTAAACCTGATTTTAGCCAAACCTCACGCTTTTATGGCAATGTTAGATATAACATTAAAATGACAACATAACATGACAGTACTACAGTAAAAAAAAATGCAAGAACATTCAGGACAAAGAAATACACAAATAAACATTACAATAGGACATTTCGACATGCTAATAGATATAAAAGGTACCAGGCTTATAATTTAATACGCCATACGTGCGTTTTGTCTACATAAGACTCACCAGTGACGCTGAGATAAAAAAGTAAAGAAAGCCAAACAAGTACAAAGTTGAAGATCATTGGTGACCTTAGATTCTAATAAATGGTGCCAAATATGGCTAATGATATCTATGTCTGGGATAAGAAAATCCTTAGTATTTAGAATAATTCTTACTTTTGCAAACAGTAAATTTATAAAAATGACCATATAATTGATGTTCATGTCAACACCGAACTGGTGGCTTACCACAAAATAAAAATAAACACGTAGAACAAAAAACGAAAGCACATAAAACAGTAAAACATAACCTTGCATTGTCACCTACAGAATAACGCTACGCTACAAAATGACGTCACAGGTAAAAGGGATGTCACGATAATTTTCGCAAAGTTTGATATAATTCAAAATCAGGTTTGTAATTAAGACATTTAATGTATAATACAACATTAAAAAAATCAATTGATATAAAACATTTTATTATGTACGCAAATGTACGTAATAATGTAGTTAAAACCAAACCCTATCGATTCACTGTAGTTACTGCCTGAAACTATTACCGTACGACAAGTACAAACAATTTTGAAATATACAGGGTAAAAGTCGAAGTCAAAATATTCAAAAATGGAAATTTGATACATTTTCAAAATGGCGCAATTCGAAATATTAATTTAAGTATAATTTGATCTGTCATTCTGTTCGAATTCGTTTGATATATTTGAGTTTAAATATATTTGAATAGGATGTTGTATTTTGAACTAGGATAATATAACCTTTATTAATAATAATAAAGCGTCTGCACGACTATCATTATTGTGACTTCTTTCGTAATAGTAACATTAAACATAACTTGTTTAAAAACATTTCACTAATGCCACGGTATACTTGACAATTCAGATGACGAATTCAATTAGATATATCATTAACATCAGCTACATTTTTCTGACAAAGTCCTATATCTTATACCAGGGAAGGAGTAAGTTCGTCTTGGTTTTGGCTAAATTGAGTCGAAGTTTACTCTCAACACTAGTTACTGTTATCATACACAAAAAAGGGGCAGAAGATACCAGAGGGAAAGTCAAACTCATAGATCAAAATTAAATTGACAACGACATGGCTTAAAATGAAACAGACACACAGACAAAAAATTGTACACATGAAAAAACACAGAAAACTAAAGACTAATTAAAACGAACCCCACCAGAAACTGGGGATGATATCATGTGCTCTGGAAGGGTAGGCAGATTTTATTTATTATTCCTTTTGATCAGATACAACTATTTTTGTACTAGCAGACATTACAGTGAACAAAAACATCGGATACATTAAATTCCCGCATGAAATAAAAACCTAAGATAACGGAGCTATTATAAACTTTGCTTATGTTCACTTCTAAACGACTAAAGTATGACTGAGGTTATCTGACCATCTTTAACAGATGATAAAGTTTGACGATTTACGCAATTGGGAGTAAAGTTGTGAATATCAGATAAAAAGTAACACGTTTTTATTACACAATCTTGATTCTTGAAACATGGAGACTAAATAGAGGTTAAAAATTCTATTCATGTTGCCTAATTGATCTCTGGAAAGACAATACATACGGTAAAGGCCAATAACCCGTCTTTACACATAATCGTGGATGTATTTTCATGCATGCATAACGTCGTAAAACTTTATCATTTACGTCGATTGTTTATGAATACATATTAAAACGTCGCCAAAAGTCACATTGAAAGCTGAAAAAAATATCGACAAAAAACAATTAATTAAAGCAAATCATGTTGCTATATAAAGACACTAGAGGTATAGGGGGGGGTTGAGATCTCATAAACATTTTTAACCCCGCCGCAATTTTGCGCCTGTCCCAAGTCAGGAGCCTCTGGCCTTTGTTCGTCTTGTACGATTTTTAATTTTAGTTTCTTGTGTATAATTCGGAGTTTAGTATGACGTCCATTATCACTGTACTAGTATACATACTTTAGGGGCCAGCTGAAGGACACCTACGGGTGCGGGAATTCTCGCTACATTGAAGACCTATTGGTGGCCTTCGGCTGTTGTCTGCTCTATGGTCGGGTTGTTGTCGCTTTGACACATTCCCCATTTCCTTTCTCAATTTTATTAACATAACATTGTCTAATAGTATGTACTTTAGTTGTAATCGACACGGCCATTAATATTGCCTGTTTATAACAAGAGTTCACACACTGAAATGTCTCGCCTTCTTTACTAATCATTGATATTATGTTGATAATCCTAAATACAAAGCTTTATTACGACTGTCACATAAACTTAACATGAACCATGAAAATGAGGTCAAGGTCAGTTGAACCATATGCCAGGCAGACATGTACAGCTAACAATGCTTCCATACAACAAATATAGTTGACCTACTGCTTATAGTTTAAGAAAATAGATCAAAACACAAAAACTTAACACTGAGCAATGAACCGTGAAAACCAGGTCAAGGTCAAATAAAACCTGCACGACTGACATATAAATCATAAAATATTTCCCTACACCAAATATAGTTGACCTATGACATATAGTATTAGATAAAAAGACCAAAACTCAAAAACTGAACTTTGACCACTGAACCATAAAAATGAGGTCAAGGTCAGATGGCATCTGCCCGCTAGACATGTACACCTTACAATCATTCCATACAACAAATATAGTTGACCTATGACATATAGTATTAGATAAAAAGACCAAAACTCAAAAACTGAACTATAACCACTGAACCATGAACATGAGGCCAAGGTCAGATGAAATCTGCTCGCTAGACATGTACACCTTACAATCATTCCATACAACAAATATAGTAAACCTATTGCATAAAGTATGAGAAAAACAGACCAAAACACAAAAACTTAACTATAACCACTGAACCATGAAAATGAGGTCAAGGTCAGATGACACCTGCCAGTTGGACATGTACACCTTACAGTCCTTCCATACACCGAATATACTAGACCTATTGCTTATAGTATCTGAGATATGAACTTGACCACCAAAACTTAACCTTGTTCACTGATCCATGAAATGAGGTCGAGGTCAAGTGAAAACTGTCTGACAGGCACGAGGACCTTGCAAGGTAGGCACATACTAAATATAGTTTTCCTATTACTTACAGTAAGAGAGAATTTAACATTACAAAAAATCTGAACTTCTTTTTCAAGTGGTCACTGAACCATGAAAATGAGGTCAAGGAAATTGGACATGTGACTGACGGAAACTTCGTAACATGAGGCATCTATATGCAAAATATGAAGCATCCAGGTCTTCCACCTTCTAAAATATATCGCTTTTAAGAAGTGCGCTAACACCGCAGCCGCCGCCGCCAGATCACTATCCCTATGTCGAGCTTTCTGCAACAAAAGTTGCAGGCTCGACAAAAATGAATGCTAATTTTGAGAATGTTTATAACCGCCTTAACTTCCACGTTATTTACACTACGGTGGATAGTTGTCTCATTTTGAATCATGCCACATCTTTTAATAAATATACTAAGCTTTGTTCCATGATCTTGGCATTATGCTTACTGTGGAGATTTACACTCCATACCCAAAATTAAATTGAGCAAAACAAGCGACTTAAAACCAAGGTATTCTTATTTTTGTTTAGCTCATGCACGTCCAGTATGGATTTTCCCCCCTTAGACATGACATCATTATTTTTTATTTAAGTCAATCAGATGTTAACAATTGAATAGATGGAGGTAGGTGTTTCAACTTTGATTCCGAAAGGAGAAAACGTCAAGAAATATTTGAATCAACGTTGATTGGATGATTATTATTGTTATGGTTTCCACTACCTTAGTCAAAAATAAAAACACAAAAATACTGAACTCCGAGGAAAATTCAAAGCGAAAAGTCCCTTATCAAATGGAAAAATCAAAAACTCAAACACATCAAACGAATGAATTACAAATGTCATATACCTCACTTGGTACAGGCACTTTCTTTTGTAGAAAATGGTAGACTTTACCTGTTTGTAAGCTAGCTAAACTTCTCATTTGTATGACAGTCGTATTAAATTTCATTATATTGACAACGATATGCAAACAAAACAAACAGACATAATAGGTACGAATGTAAAAAATTAAGGTACAGCAGTCAATATTGTGTAATAAGTACATAGCCATGTCATATATGTATCAAAGAAACATAAAAAGGCATATAGATAAAAAAAAAACAGTAACAAAATGAAAGACAAGAATACAAAATTGTTTTACAATAGCACAATAACGGGATGTATAATTACGAGTCACGTCATTTGTATCAATGAAACACTAAAAGACATAAAGACAAAGCACATAAGCAAAAATGGAAGACAAGAATACGAGATTTATCATAGAACAGTAACACCATGAAGAGATGTACAAGTACCGAGCCACGTCAAATGGATATCAATAAAAACAGACTAAACAGCAAAAGAAATATTTATCAAGACAAATAAAAGAATAGTATAACACGTCATTAAGATAACAAACAACGTCAGTAATCAAAATATATACTTCAAGACCATCGTGTATTATGTGTGAAGTTGATACGGAATATTTATCAACAAGCCCTTGGTACCTTCCGATAATTTATTTTTAGAAAACTTACAGGACGTTCTTTGACATACTCCCGGTTCATCAACTTTTTATTCAGACACAGGTTACGTTTTACAAAGTCTGAGTTGGAGCTGCAAGCTCTTGAATACCGATTAAGTTGGGAAATGTATAACCCGTATACATGTGAAGTTGTTATATTACTACGAAGGTGGGTGATATTGATACTTTTAAAACTGTCTGTTTTTTTTTTGTCAAGTTCTGTGGGATATATCAATGGAATCCAATCAGAAAAGTTTGGATTGTTAATGGAAAGAACATCATCAATATATCTGAAAGTGAAATTGAATGACCTGGCTTCTTTGATCTTCTTGTTTTTGACAAGTGTCTGAAGGAACTCCGATTCAAATAAGAATAAGAAAAGGCCGGGAAGAGGAGGCACACATTTCGTTCCCATATGAGTGCGAACAATTTTGTTGAAAAAGTCTACCTCAAAATTCAACCAAAAGTGATCAATAAGGAACTTCAGCAGACTGATCACTTGTTCCTCTGTGTAGCATGTTTTAGCCGTATTTGGCATAACTTTTTTTGAATTTTAGGTCTTCAATGCTTAACTTTGTACTTGTTTGGCTTTATATTTATTTTGATCTAAGCGTCACTGGTGAGTCTTATGTAGACGAAACGCGCGTCTGGCGTATTAAACTATAAGCCTGGTGCCTTTAATAACTATTTTACCTTTTTGTTCTCTATAATCAAAATATGCAATTAGGTTCGATCTGAATTAAATGTAGTTATAAATAAACAACAAATCAATAAAAGAACAGAGAAATAACATTGATTTGTTTGCTCGGCATCATTCCTAAGTATAATCTCGTATTAATATAAATATAAGTTTTAAGATAAATTTATGGTGTTTCTATGAGCTACATCGATGAAAAATTTAATGTTATCTTAGCTAAAAAAATATCACAAACCTGTAATTCGGAGACACGGGCACAACGAAATACCAATTGGGAAATTTAAGTTCGTCATAGGAATAGGAACTATCAATACAACAAACCTGAATATATGACCAGGAAGAAATTATTGTCCGTTTGGCAATAATTTGACATATGAACTTTATGATTAACGTAAGAAATTGATCACCAACCTACTAAAACAGTTTGTAAGGTTCAATTTGATAGTCGATATACGCATTTAGTGCAGTAAATGATATTAATTTTACTCATTTCAGAAGAAAATTTTGTATTGTAAATTTTATTCATGACTGTAGTGAATTCTTTGAATATTGAATTCATCGGTTTTCATATTGACTTTTGTTCATAACTACAGGAACCTTAGCGTGCATTTATGATTGAATCTTCTCAACACTGGAAAACAATGAAATAGCAATATAACGATTTTAGGAAAGTAAATTAAACATAAACTACAGGTTTTTTTTTTACGACATCTAGCATTTGTCTATCCCGTTGCAATGTATGGAAATTATAAAATCATCGCAAACATTACTGAACTTGCAGTAAATTAAAAATAACTAAAACATATTGCTTCAGAATAATAAACAAGCAAGTCCTACAAGCACATTCTATTTATGTGTTTTAGTACCCGTTATAGTTCTTTCTCATTCCCCCTTTTCAGCTGGATATTTCTATTGTTTATTATATGTTTTATTCTAACTTTTGCACATCGATATTTTAGGTCATTTGATCTTCTTTAAAGGACATAAATTACATTTTCGTTTGTTTCAAACGTTAACTCTGTGAGATCGAGATCCAGAGATAACTTCAGGGTGTCTTTTAAAGGGTTTTATTAATGTATCACCTATTGAAGTTTGATATTGTATATGTACCTAGTCAGAATTGGCAATCAGTATTATGTTTCGGTTTGGTTAAATCCATACCTGGACATTACATTAAATCATATGATCACCGACTTCGTTTTTGTTGTTATAACAGATCTGTTATCTGAATTAGTGAAAAACGTTTAGTCATTGTATCAACGACATATTCTTCTTTTAAAGAAAATCTATGAATTTGAAAATGGTAATTTGATAATTTCAAGACAAAAGTTAAAAGGTTTTCGGTGATTTAAGTGCTTTCTGTACAAACTTTCATCTATGTAAAAAGAAATCAATCATAAATATATCAGAAAATAAAAGAGATAAATTAAAATGCAATTTCGAATTTTACCCAAATCTGTAACGGCATAGTCCATTAATTGTAACTAGGCCTTAAAAGAGAGACAAAAGATACCAAAGGGACAGTCAAACTCATAAATCGTAAAGAAACTAACAACGTCATGGCTAAAAATGAAAAGGACAAATAGACAAACAATAGTACACATGACACAACATAGAAAACTAAAGAATAAACAACACGAACCCCACCAATAACTAGGGGTAATCTCAGGTGCCCCAGAAGGGTAAGCAGATCCTACTCCACATGTGGCACCCGTTACTCATATTATCAAATCAGGTAAATAGTCTAATTAACTCTTCGGCAATCTTGATATACGTCTGTATAAATTGACTCATTCGAAAATCCAAATCGGAACTTTTATTTAACACCAACAAGAAGTCTTGAAGAGTGGACACATGTTTATTCAATTTAATATCCAAATGAACCTTTTCAATAAACTTTTTAAAGTCTCATAATGGACGTTTAGACAGCCCAAATAAAAAACACAGAATTTTGTTTAACTTCCATCAACATTTTGGACGACATGTACATCAAATATAGATGACCTAATGGCACCATTCTAATAGCAATACCATCAAGTCAGTATACTAAATTAACTGTTGACACAGACATATATCTCGTGTTTTTTAAATTTGAATGAAGGTGCAGGGTCAACAAACATTCATGAAAACAATAAAAAAAAAATGATATAAAATGCATACCAAATACAATTTACTTGTCATAATTCGTATCCATTAAGTATGCATAGCCAATGACTGTTGTGGGAGTATGGGAGTACAAATAAAATCAATGGAAATGAGATTTGCTAATACGTATACATCTGCATACGAAATATCATTGACCTACTACATATGAATCCATCTTAATTGACCCTATCACAAACTAATATTTGTAAACTAATCAAAAGTTCAAATTCATAAGACCATGACTGAGGGGGGGGGGGAGGGTCGCAGGATGAAATTTCCAAGTAGTGTAAATGCTTATACAACTACATACAAAATATTTTTGACCTTCCACTATTGATTCTCTATAAACTGACCTAATCATCAAGTAGTACACAAATAAATCTTATATACTACATGCTACGTACTGAAATTAAGTTCTAATGTTCCCCAAGTTGCACATTGTTTATCTATCCAAGGGCAATAAAGGATTTTTTTAAATTCTTTAATTAAGGCTATTTCAAATATCTTAGGAAATGAAGGCTTGAGAGAAAATACAATGCAATTTCCAGCATTATTATTATTTCTTTTTATAATTTTTGTTAACCACTGATTTTAAAAATTGTCATAGACAAAGGTAATTTAAACCTTTGGTATATTTTTCATAAAATTCTGGTGAAGATTGTACACACGAGAGTGCTGAAATGCAGTTTTCCATTTAATTAATATTTAAGAGGGGCTTAACTCTTAATTTTTTTAAGCAGCACTGATTTTCACACCTTTCAAGGCATTTCATATATAAACCTTTGATATCAATTTGATAAAATTAAAACTCTTTAAAAAAAAATTTTGATAAGCACTGATTTTCTCACTTGTCCAAGCATTTCCTAATCTATGAAGCAAGTTCATAAAATTTTGATGAGTACTGTACACATGAGAGCGCTAACAATGAAATATTCCTTATAATTTATATTTCCAATTCATAATTCATTTTAAATAATTGATCGGCACCGATTATCAAAACTTGTCCGAGGCATTGTGGTTATAAAACTACAATACAAGTTTAAATTAAAATCTGGCAAGTATTGTATTTGTGAGAGAGCCAACAATCCTGGAAGGAAAGACAAGTGGACAAACAGATGGAAGATTGAAGAAACCGTAAATCAACAAAATCAATAATGATGATACAAGCTGGCTAAACAAAAAACTTAATCTGGCTTTTGGATTTCTCTTTTGATTTTTCATATTTCCATATATTGTTGACATCTTCATCCTTTAGGTCTCATTTGCAACCATACCACATCTTTATATTCTTATTTTATGTGAAAATGGTTATGAAAGCATGAGAAAATAAATGAGACACAGATGAATCCGCCTCCCCCTTCTTGCATATCATATACATTCATAAAGGGACCTAACTGAAGGACGGTAAAAGTGACGATACCACAATTTGTACTTGATCTAAGTTTTGTGGCAATAAGCATTATGTATAAGTTTCATAACATTTGGTTGAGGCAAACTTAAGTTAAAGAACAGAAACGAAAAATTCAGCAACTTTTCCATTTGTAAAAGAGCATAACTCTAGAACAGTAAAAGTCACATCACCAAAATTCACGCTTGATCTGTATTTTGTAATAAGAATTGTTTCTAAGTTTCTTTACGTATATATACGTTTGGTTGAGGCAAATTAAAGTTTAAGAACAGGAAAAATAATTCAGCTATCTTTTTATTTGTAAAGGGGCATACCACTAGAACGGTTAAAGTGATGCCACCAAAAATTCAAACTTGATCTGTGTTTTGTGATAATAAGCATTGTGTATGAGTTTTATTAAATTTGGTTGAGGCAGACTAAAGAAAAAGAACAGAAACCAAATTTGGGACGTACAGAACGTATGTATGTACTTACAGACAACACAAACTTAATGCTCTCTCTGTTATGGCGGGGGCATTAAAAGACAAATGAGCATTTAATGTTTTATTGACAGTAACAAGATTGCATGGTAATCTTTTGAAAAACAAATAAGTTGCTTCCCATAATGCATCATTAACATAAACAAACATGAAAGTTTTCTAACCAATCAAATATAACAAAGAAATAAAAAAAATTGTTTTAGAACTTTCTTTAATCTTCAATGTAATAAGTTGATTGAATAAATGACCAAAGAGGGACATGCAGCCTTTCACAATATAAGACTACTTAACTTATCAAAAATGAAGAACATCAGAAAACAGTTATCAATTCGTTAAAGTTAAAAGTTTTAAGAATCAAATATGAAATGTAAAACAAAATTTACATCACAAATCCATAAGAATAAAATCAAGGTCACAATGATGTATCTTTTTTTTTTTTTTAGAGAAATGAATATTAACAAAAAATCTTGCTTCAATGTGTCATTAAATTGTTTTTCAATTAAATTTATTTAAAACTTATTAGAAAGTTTACTACTTTCAATACTCTACCATAAGAATTACCATTCATACTAATGTATTACAATAAACCATAGATATTCTTAAAGCCGTACAACAGAATAATACAACACTGAAGTTCTGAACTGCAAATAAAATATGGAGGTAAGTATAATATAAAACTAAGGTGCAGACATACTATGTTAATTACATAGACACTGTTAAATGCAGTCTACTAAATTTAGAGTTTGAAGAAATAAAACATGAGACAGGACCCTTTGTAGTCCTTTTATTTAAAATCTGGTAGAAATTAATTTGAATCAAAAAAATCCAAAAATGTTTTGAAACTATCATTGTTTAAATCTTCACCAAATTTAAGAAAGTCAGATACCCTCAGCAATATATATTTGAATTTAAGTAAACCATATTTTTGCAGTTTATTTAGAATTTTAACAAAAAAATGATATTTTAAGTGACCTAGTGACATAATAAGAGATTTGTTTTAAATTGAGGTGAGCAGAACATATCACCCTATGTATTTTTAAGTAAAACTAAAAGACATGAATTTGTTAAGTCATCGAGAAGTCCATTGTTCTAAAATTTAAGAACTCATGAAGTCACTTTACCAATACTTTTACATAATATAACATTACATTTTGTATATTAGTCATATATAATGTGTGAAAAATCCCAAACAAAACAAAGTGAGGAACAAATCATGGTAACAAATGATAACCAAATCATGTGATTTCTTAATGATTTGAAAGGGATAAAATTTCACTTGCAAATTAGCTAACAAATCACAACAACAAATCAGAAATAAATTGTTTTCAATTCATAAGCAAATCATAAACAAATTGTTTTGCAATCATTAACAAATCAGAGGCAATTGTTTCTTACTTTAGGCAATTACAAACAAATCACAAACAAATCACAAACAAATTATAAACAAATTGTTATCAAATCTTTAACAAGTCAGAAGTGAATCGTGTTCCTTCATTAAGCAAATCACAAGAATTCGTCAATTAATTGACATCATCATCGATTCACAGATTAAATCATTAACATCTTGATCAAAAATCTTTTCTGCCCCTGAGACCCCTAAACTTTGAAGTGCTCTTGTCTTAACTTTACCACGTTTACTAGAAGAATATAAGTAGGCGATATGCCCAAATCTTCAAAAGCCCTACACCTGGCAAGTCAACATAGTAAAAAATTAAAACATAAAGCTTGCGAGTGCATATTGTCTGCTTACTCTTTAATTGCTTGTCTCGATCTGTTCACATGTCTTTTACACATTTTTGCTTTGAAATTTATCCAGACTGTATACAATTACAACGCGATTCACACATTTGACAAGTTTGAATAGTTGAACAACTGAATTCCTAAAACAATTAGTTAATGACTAAGATACTTATCACTGTCATCATTGATTGTATATCGTATATCTTCCAACCTTATTTGTTCAATTAATGTAGAACAATATTTGAAATTTGAATTTGAACTCAACCGGAAGTGAGAGATAAAAACAAAGCCGGAAATCACAATATGATAGCGATCAAAGTTAACAAATCATTTTCAAATCATTTCCTATGATATTCCAAGTAATCACATCATAACGAAATCACACAATTTTAGCAAGAAAGTAAAAAAATCAGAAAAAAATCTTACAAAATCAGAAACAAATTGTTAACAAATCATACAATTGAAGGAAATCACAAAGAAATCAATTTTTGGGAGTCTGTTGATGTCTGATTTGTTTGTAATTTCTTTAATGAATCGCAAGCAAATGACAGAATAACGATTTGAGAGGGATTTGAAGACGATTGATTTGAAAGCAATTTGTTCCTTAATTTTTTTGCTTTGATTAATAAGAAACTCATCGTAGATACCAGGATTACAATTCAGTATAGCAGACACACTGTATACAAAAAAACCCTCATCAGTGATGCTTGAATCAAAACAGTGTAAAAAGGTCAAATAAAGAAAGAAGAGCATTGAACACTCACAGGGAATTTATCCATTTCACCATTTTACGTTGAGCAACTGATACTTGTGAACAATGTTCTCAAAAACATGTTTATTAATTATCATAGTTAAGGCCAAATAACACTATTTTACCATTAAACATTTGTCACAGATATTTTTTCCAAAACTATTCATCAAAATTTGCATTTTAGTGAGTAAAAATTAGCATCATGCAAATGACATAAGTAAAGAATATTTTTTATCCAAATCATTTTTAAAATTGTGTATCTAAGGAGAAATACAGGCAACTGTTACTTATGGAAGATATTTGTTATCCAAAATTTGGAAGAGAGAATGGAAACAGGGAATGTGTCAAAGAGACAAGATACCGACCAAAAAGCAAAAAAGATCCTAAGGTCACCAATGGATGACCAACGCAGCATCAAAATCCCGCACCATCAAATGACCCCCTAACAATAGTGTATACTAATTCATCAGGTATTTATGTAAAAAGGCAAAACAGTTTTGGAAATTTTGTCAAAGACTACTCTAAAACCAGAATAGCTTGTGGGCGTGTTTGATCGGTACGATGAAGAACAATCTACAAAATCAGCAGTAATAACCAGGCGGTCTATTTCAAATGGTGGTAGATCGAAGATTATCCTTGTCATTGACGGCATATTAGTTAAAAATTGTAAGACATTTCTATGTGCACCCGAAAATAAACAGGAATTTGCATGACCTTGACGAAGATGGGATCTTTTGAAAATCCATAAACGGTTGGACAATTTTGTACCGGAACTGCGTGTGACTATAATATGACAGGTTACATCCATCTGTTTGATGTGTTTAAGGAGCCGCTGGCCTTTGTTAGTCTTGTATGATTTTCTTGTGTATAATTCGGAGTTTAGTATGACGTCCATTATCTCTGAACTAGTATACATATTTGTTTAGGGGTCAGCTGAAGGACGCCTCCGGGTGCGGGAGTTTCTCGCTGCATTGAAGAACTATTGGTGGCCTTTGGCTGTTGTCTGCTCTATAGTCAGGTTGTTGTCTCTTTGACGCATTCCCAGTTTCCATTCTCAATTTTAAGCTTTTGATTTTAACATTTGGTTAGAGACTTTCCGTATTGAACTTTGTATTGTTTTAGTTTTGTTATTTTATTTATTGTTCAGTTTACACAAGGTGAAAAGATACAAGAATTAGTCTGCCGTCTCTTATTGCTTATGATGATTAAAAGTACTTCTAGGAGTCAAATTGTAATACAATCTCCAGATAACTATGTTGAAAACTTTGAATGAGGTATTTTTCTACATATTGGATGCGTTTTTTTCAACCAAAGATGCAAGACGGATTATACTAGTTTTGGACATATTCAAAGTTATTGAAACAGTGATGTCTTGAACAGAACAAGCTGTTCACGCACTTGCAGGACACAGCGCGTCTATTTTCTTCCGAATTGACAACTAGATCGATAATAGGTTCCAGTTTATTTTGTAGGTTCAATGTCCTCCTTTTCTTTTATGACCTTGTTAGTACATAAAAAAGGCAAAAACATCTAAGGCAAATCCAAATCTTGCGAATGCTACTAACATAATTTGTCATGCATAAACACATGTTCACCTCTCCCTCTCTCTCTCTCTCTCTCTCTCTCTCTCTCTCTCTCTCTCTCTCTCTCTCTTTCTCTCTCTACATTCGTTTAAGCCCCTCCTGACCTTTGAACACGGTTTTGAATATCTGCACTGTATCTGACACTCTACAATATGCCTTATTCAAAGGGCATTTCATTTATGGTGAAAAATAGCTTTGCGGTATTGCGTTCGATTTAATTTCTAAATTTACCATATATGTTATGTCTGATCACCATGTTAACTGATCCAATCAATCTTGCAGGTTAAACTTTTAACTTGTAAACTATTTTTCTTTGTAGGTTATTAGTGATGACAAAAAGGCTATTGGTCATACCGTTGAACCCTTCTTGAACAAATTAAATTTAGAACATGTGTTTGTTTGCGCTATTTGAATAATAAATTTGTGGAAATAACAGTAAAAAATGAAAACTGCGTATTACTTAAATCCGAGTAGATTTAGTCATGTTTCCTTGGGTTTTTTTTTATCCTTCGTCAATTATTGTTTTGATATTAGCACATGTACAAATAGACACAAATTTGACTTATTTAAAATATAGGAGTATAATGCTATTATTAACTTTTATTTATATAACATATCGAAATAAGGAGATTTAATTGCCAATGAGACAACTATTCACCAGAGTTGAAATGACGAATAGAAAATCAATTACAGATCACATGCACAGTTCGACCTACAACAATGACAAAACACATGCAGTATAGTTACTAATTCTGTACGAGCTAGGACAATGAGAAAATCCACATTGGATAGTCGTCTTTATCTATATTCAGCAGAACATTCTTTCTTCAAAAACGTTAAAACATTATGAGAAATGATACAAGAAAATTCCATAGGTCATTTCTGTTAAAATATTTTGAAGTTTTGTGTTTATGTTAGTTAAATTAAAACACCATGTCATAAAATAGATTAGCTGAATCTGGTGTTCGCAATTACACTGGTATACCAGTATTGCCAACAATACTTATTTTTTTCCATGAGTAATTAATTGATTCTGAATATGATCTGAACCTAAAGTACAAAAGCAAAAAGAGACATTTACAATAATTCACTCAGAAATGTTCGATTTATTGTTGATTTTATCTAAATTAGTCATGTTAGTTAACACTGCTAATTAGTTTTGAACAAATTTCGGAATTCTTTTTTACAGTAATAAAAAACTGAACAAAAACAAAATGTAATTGCTTTCATCACCATTAGCATATAATTTACAAAGTACACACTTTTTGTTTTCTCTGACAAACTTGATAATAAAATTGAGAAAGGAAATGGGGAATGTGTCAAAGCGACAACAACCCGACCATAGAGCAGACAACAGCCGAAGGCCACCAATGGGTCTTCAATGTAGCGCGAAACTCCCGCACCCGGAGGCGTCATTCAGCTGGCCCCTAAACAAACAAAAATGTATACTAGTTCAGTGATAATGGACGTTATACAAAACTCCGAATTATACCCAAGAAACTAAAATTAAAAATCATACAAGACTAACAAAGGCCAGAGGCTCCTGACTTGGGACAGGTGCAAAATTGCGGCGGGGTTAAACATGTTTTTGAGATCTCAACCCTCCCCCTATACCTCTAGCCAATGTAGAAAAAAAAAAAAAACGCACTAATACGCTCAGTAAAACTCAGTTTAAGAGAAGTCCGAGTCCGATATCAGAATGTGAAACAAAAGAAAATAAACAAAATGACAATAATACATAAATAACAACAGACTACTAGCAGTTACTGACATGTAAGCTCAAGACCTCAATTAAACTGATTGAAAGATTATATTAAAAATGTTTTATGTATGTGCGGATTAAGATCAAAAGACGACCGATATCCTAAAAAGGATTATGTTTCTAATTGTAATATACGGCGTTTAGCAATATCTCAAGTACAGACTGCAGAAATTTGTACAGCAGCTGCTAATCAGACATTGTACACCGACGAAACTCGAAAGTTTGGAGAAACATTTTCTTCTTTCATTACAACGGATGAGAATAAGACTCCTTTTCTACTCGGCCTAAAGCAGATGTCAAACAAAGCTGCCCAGACACAATTAGATACTTTAAAAAGTATTCTTAATGACATTGAAACCAGGATTATGTGTCTAGTCGATCAGAACTTACAAACATCCACATCATTTAATATACTAAAAAACATTAAATATACAATGTCTGATAGAGCTGCTACAGAGATAGTTTTTAACCAGCTTTTAAAGGACTACCGAGAGAAACTTTTGAAGGAACATGTAGAAAAGTACGATGATTTGCCTGATGTTGAAAAAAATATTCTATCGCGTATGTACAACTTTTTCTGTGGTCTACATCTAACAGTTAATATTGCAGATGTTATAAACAAAGTGTTTATGCAAACCAAAAATATCGAAGATTTTGATAGCGATTTCAGTCATGAAAAAGCAGGTGAGGCCGATATTCTTAGAGCTTTAAGATGCGTTTGCAAGGCTTTCGCAGTTGGTGGTGATGAAAAATGCGGCACATCTCTTGAATTCAAAACTTATCTGAATCGTAATGATATAAAAACTGTAGATATCAAACCATTTCACGGAAATCGTTTTAATATTGTTTTTCATAATGGTGGTACAGCTTTTCATTTACGAGATTACATTCATAAATTTTTGACAGAAGTCAAGTCTGCAGGACATGTATCCAAGTTAAACGGTTTGTTGAGAGCTGTTCTGAAATCCATCAAAGTCCCAGAAATAATTACAGGATTTCGTGCACTTGGTATATTCAACAAATTTATAACTACTCCTCTATTGAAAGTTCTAGAGAACAAATCTACCCATATCTTTGATATGAACCAACGTTACCAAACTTGTTGACCTTGAACGTACACAGGAACTATTGACAGGAGAGTATGTACCTTTCCCAGATATCGCCATAAAAAAAGATGATGTTTGGGCTTCTTTGGTGCATAGCGAAAATGATGCGCCCTGCGCAGCTCTTCTTGTTGAAATATGCTCATCTGTTTGTAAGGCTTTGAAAGATAAGGTTGCTGACCATTTAGAAGATGGGCAATTTTCCGAAAACCACGAAACTGACCGTGAGCAATTTTCATCAGTTTTGCCCCACAATAAATTGCCAGAGAGGGTGTTTGGTCAGTTAGACTGGTTACTGAGACACCGACCTAACGCAAGTAAGATAGCAAATGAGGCACATATTATGTACAACATGAATCGGACAGCCAACTGGTTGCAACAAAAAGATGACGAAAAAGTCGAGGAACTAATTTCATGGTCCAAAAAAAAATTGAAAAGTATGAAAGAAACTGAAAAACTAAGAATACAAGAACTCGATTCAAAATTGCGACAAATCAGCATCGATAAGGAAAACAGAACCAAAGCTTTGGCAGCAAAATCAAAGGAAAGAAAAGAGTCTTTGACACAGGAAATTGTGAAACTTGGCTTTTGGGATAAAAAGGGTGTTGTAAATGCTAAGTTAAAGAAATTAAAGACACAAACAGCTAAACGTAATGCGTTAAAAACTCAAATCAATTTCAGGAACTATGTTTTGGAACAAAAAGCAGACATAAAATATTTCCGAGTCACCAAATACCAAAGACAAACTGTAACAATTAATCAATTGAAAACAAACTTATTGACTCTGATTTCGATGACAACGAACAACTGTGAAAGTAGAGGTAAATATATATTTTGTTTTTCGTTTAAAATGTTTAAAACCTTTTTTTGGAAATTCAAATTTCAAAAATAAAATTAAATCTAAACAAATACTTGTAAAAAAACATTAAGACTTTAACATTGGTTTTTGCTGCTTCGCTGCCAGGTTAACGAATATTAAGAGACGGACCAATTACAGGATTAGGTGTAATTCATCTAGCACTATATAAATCAAACTTAGTGTGTCGTGTTTATCAAGTACACCGCAGGTTTCATATCCATGTTGATGTTTTTTATGTATATTTGTAATAGTTGTCACTGTTCGTTAAACACCACATCATTTTCAGACCTGCATATATATTGGTAATTGTACTTTTAACTAAATTGTACCTGATGAATATTATGTCATAATCTCAAAGGTGTCACGACATACAGCGATCAATGAAAAAATATATATATATTAGATAGATATTCTACGGCTTGACAAATAATTGAAAATGACGACAGAAATATGTTAATCTTAATCGAGTATTACAATTTTATTTGTAGAAAACAGAAGTGAGGAATAAAAGTGAACGAGCGAGAAGAGGAATCTGCTAGTGATTTTAGACAAGGTGTAAACTCAAACAATATGAGTAAATGTGATCTTAAGCTTCCAGAGTCAATAAACTCATTCATTCAAATCAC
This sequence comes from Mytilus galloprovincialis, assembly GCA_037788925.1. NCBI lineage: Eukaryota > Metazoa > Mollusca > Bivalvia > Mytilida > Mytilidae > Mytilus > Mytilus galloprovincialis. The sequence continues at coordinate 3,431,447 of CM075334.1, read as the reverse complement.
CTAATATTAGTTGAAGAAGTCGCTATGTTTGACCTTGGTTGTTTGTTTTTAGTTTGTTGTTAAGCCATGGCCTTGTCTTGTTTATCCATTCGTATACCCGGTACACTTATATTGAGAATTGTTCTCCATATGTAACTTAATAAAGTGAGTTTAATAGTATCTTCTCTAAGTAGATAAAGTTGTATTCTCTCTCCATAATACAAACGTAATGAAGATATTGCATCTTTTATAACCCTGACAAATTGTTATATAAAAATATGGAGCTATCCACCAAAGTCCATATGAAGTGGATGTAAAAATAATAGACAACCGTAAGTCCTTCAACAATGAAGAAAAACTTATAGTCGGCTATAAAAAGCCCAACATCACAGTAATAGGAAACAGATAGATTGAAAAAACAATTTCAGATGTATAATTTACTTCATAATTTTATGCAATCAATTTCACGATTTCATGGACCATTCATGGAATTAAAATGAAAAGAGTTAGTTCCCATTCAAGAAATGATTTTGGTGAAAGTTATGCACAGTTGAAGTTGTCTATATATAATAATTCATATTATACACGTCTCAAAACATGAACTAATATATATTCAAGCAATGCTGTTTATCATTATAAACATGTCTAATTATTTGCAAATGCCAGTTTTTCACATCCTTTTAGAGTTTTTGGAAAGTCAGTATTTCTTTGAAGTATATCATTTTTTTCATCGTTTCAACAAGACCATGTGTACAAGAAGTATCCTCAATAAGACTACGGTTGGTATTCCATATTCCATCGTATTTAATGCATGATCGGTAATGATGTAGTCATATAAAAATAAAGTAAAGCATATTTTTCAGAAAATAGAAATATGGCAGAAAAAAAATGCACTTGCATGAAAATCATACATTTGCTTAAGGTCAAAGGTCAAACAAGAATATAAAAATGTATGCCTCATTAAATTTGTACTATGGGGTACAATCAAATAATATATACTTTATGTGTATTTATTGCTTATGAAACATATCCCACAGAGTCCCTATATCAATATCAGGCACAATCCCTCCTGTTAGGGCTTAGTATTATACCACCATGAAACATATGAGAAGAACATAACCCGTGTCATGCCAAATCTGGTTTTTAGAATAAATGTGTTTAATTCTGATAAGTATATAATAGTATAAAGAAAAACCATGGCTGATATGTACTAGCGAATCTTTCATCTATTTAATGATTCAGTTTTTTATTGATAATGTCAACCTCGCTTCATACATGTTTATAAACTTCATGTTTTAAATATGTTGATAGTTATCAAAATGATATATTAATAGATGAAATCATTATATTGGTCATTAATAAGTCACTATTGAATCTTAATACAGATTTAACTGTTAAATCAAAAATTACGACAGAAAGAAAACAGTCAAAAATAAAATGTATCAAGACAAAGAAAAGGGTACAATAATATAAAAGTTATGTAATTACCATGTTTCTTAATTTCTTCATTGATCAGTAATTTTATATATTAATTGGTGACTACTGACACATGCTGTCGAACAAAAGCTTTGACGACAGAAAAACCCAACACTTTACGCCAAAACTTATATATGCACTGACAAAAAAGTTAAGATGTATCATCTCGATGAAAAACTACATCTTTATGATTTTGTTTTAATTTTTAATCATACTAATGTCCCATCATGGGCTTAGAACATTTTTATGGGCTTAGTGCATAAAGGGGACTTAGTATATAGGTTATGATATTATTAATTTGATCTTTCCAGCAAATTATACATTTTCTATTTGTTCAATGCAAAATTTCCCTCTGGTCAAGTTTTGTATGTCATTCTTCAAACAACACATAAAGAGTGTTCTTACTTAGTTATCATTCCCTTAAACATTTATTGAAATTGTTATGATTTATCTACAATTTCAACACATTCATTTAGATATTCGTACAATTCGAACAACATTGATGTCCCACTTTATGCTGCACCTTATCAATAGATAAAGGCAGATGTGGTGTGAGTGCCAATGAGACAACTCTCCATCCATAAAAACACATTGAAATGATTTATATCAGGGCAACCAGCAAGTGTAACGAGTGTTATACAACTTTCTCGGAAATCGATCAGACAAACACAAAAAACGGGTCATTTTTACAGTAAAATTCTTTGACTAACGAAACATATCTTTATATATATTTGAAATAAAAAAAAAGACACTAAGTTATAACAGTATGACATTTCACAAAGGAAATGGCGGGTATATATGCCAAACCTACAGCACTTACTCCCACCAAAAAAAAAAACCACCAAAAACATTGATACATACAATACATTTCTCTTGCAAATATATTTGCATCTTTGTTTCTATTCAAGCTTTTTAGCATGTGTAGTGCAAATAATTAAGAAAAATCACATACTGTTTAGGTTTTTAGCAATTAAATTGATTTTATATTCAATAATAGATCATGTTTTGTATTTCTTTTTAACTATATTTAGCGTGTTTAAGAAACCATGTTGCAAAGATGAACATCATAAATATCTTTTAGTTTGTATTCATTGTTAATATTAATTTTGAGAAAAAGATGCAATGGCTACAACCTTTTGTTCAATATAAAAATGCCTTGATAAATACGTGGGAGATAATATTAATAAAATACTATTTTTTAAGGGCACCTGAAATGACGACAGTGTGTCGTTAATTTATTGATATTTTCAGGAAAATTAATTCAATAATATTTTTTTTGGTGATTAATATTATTTAGAACCATCATATAAATACCCATTTTTAAAGCTTTATATTATATATGGTCACAAAAAAAAATTGTTTTGTTGTACATGACTCTGTAATACATAGGATACCAATGATGTAATCGTTTTAAATAAAAGACCAAAAGATATGAATTTTCGCAACCAAATATTTGAATAATTGCTTTTTCGTCAAATTACACATTATTTTTCTCAAAAGAGGAGCAAAAGATATCAAAGGATCATTTAAATGGATAAGTCGTAAAACTGACAACGGTATGACTAAAAGAGAAAAAAGCAAACAGACAAACAACATGACACATCATAGAACACTAAAGACTGAACAACACGAACCCTATCAAAACTTCGGGTGATTGCAAGTGCTCTGTAAAAGTAAGCAGATCCTGTTCGACATGTGGCACCCCTCGTGTTATTCTTGTATGTACAATCCCGTTAATAAGTCTATTCGAATGTTTGTATTCGAGGGAAAAGGTTACATCCTATACCAATATCTACAAATCCATTGTCCACAGTAAAACAGGTATTCCATAACGGTGAACCAACCAGTAATGGCGTTTCTAAAATTTACTGAGGGATGATTTAAAATTTCATTACTGGGAACTCTTGATTTAATTGATTCCTTGTGAGCAGCCACTCTCTATCATGAATAACATGATAGGATATACAAACCCTGGAATGTCGTATCAACAGGAAGATATATACTCCGTAAACATGGGCTGCTGGAATATTTAATTTTGCTACATTGAAATTGAAAGTTCCTAATTGGGAAGCTGAAATCATCTTTTTTCCGTAAAGGTTTTTTTCAACCAACCCTGATGGTCATTTTGTAGATGTAAGTCATATTATAAAGCAGACTTAACTGTATCTAAACTGTATTTATTATATCAAGTTCAATTGAATAGATGCGTTCAACGTTTCGCATTTTTTTTATTATTAGTGAGAGAGAATATAAATTTATGGCGGAAAGTAAAGTTAAACGTTTAAATTTGTTTGCGCCTGTCCTAAGTCAGGAATGTGATGGTAAGTAGTTGTTTTTTGTTGGTTCATAAGTGTTTCTCGTTTCTCGATTTTAATGAAGTTTAGACCGTTGATTTTCCTGTTTGAATGGTTTTACACTATGGCAAGCCGTTCTCGTCAAAACTATGTTTAAACCCTTTTTCGAAAAAAATACACACTGAGATTTAAAAACCTAAAATAACACACTGAGAAATCGAAATTACACACTGGGAACCAAATTGAAGGACTACAGAGTTCTGTCCCCTAGTTGTTTAGGCTTGTAATAGATTCAGATTAAGTATACTAATTAGATATGTGCGCATAAAAAGTGCGCACAAATCTCAGTGTGTAATTTTAAATTCTCAGTGTGTAATTTCAAATTCTCAGTGTGTGTTTTCAGTTTATTTATTCTCAGTGTATCTGGAAATCTCGAGAATGGCTTACCATATTACACAAGTAATTTTGGAGCCCTTTACAGCTCCCTGTTCGTTGTTCGTTGTGGGTCTTTATTCAGAAACTAATCATTAATCGTGGTTAATAAGAAAAACAATTTTTTAAATCGAAAAATCATTCTTTGTCACGATTTTATAAACAAACTTAACAGTGGATTTTTTTTACATCACGGCTAAAGTGATACTATAAGGTTTGCTCTTTCATCATGTAGTTCAGGTATTTCGGTTAATTACACTCCAAAAAATAAGCGACTTTTTCTTCATTTTAACCTCTTAAACACACATTTTTATCAATTTACAGGTTATTTGTATATCGGTTAATTAAACTCTAAAAATAGCGAGATGTTCTTGATTTGTCTCTCGATTTAAAAAAAAAAGTTTAACTATATATAGTCATAATCAAGCAATTACATATTAGAGACTTTACAAACTTGTATTCTTTTTTGTTAGAATATGTTGGTGCTTTTCAGATTCTGATTTCCTTTCTTTCTATCTTTTATTCGATTTGATAAATGTGTTCAAATCATAATCTTTCAGTCAGTTTAATTGAAGTCTGGAGCTGGCATGTCAGTTAACTGCTAGTAGTCTGTTGTTATTTATGTATTTTTGTCATTTTGTTTATTTTCTTTGGTTACATCTTCTGACATCAGACTCGGATTTCTCTTGAACTGAATTTTAATGTGCGTATTGTTATGCGTTTACTTTACTACATTGGTTAGAGGTATAGGGGGAGGGTTGAGATCTCACAAACATGTTTAACCCCGCCGCATTTTTGCGCCTGTCCCAAGTCAGGAGCCTCTGGCCTTTGTTAGTCTTGTATTATTTTAATTTTAGTTTCTTGTGTACAATTTGGAAATTAGTATGGCGTTCATTATCACTGGACTAGTATATATTTGTTTAGGGGCCAGCTGAAGGACGCCTCCGGGTGCGGGAATTTCTCGCTACATTGAAGACCTGTTGGTGACCCTCTGCTGTTGTTTTTTATTTGGTCGGGTTGTTGTCTCTTTGACACATTCCCCATTTCCATTCTCAATTTTATCCTTTGCATGTGATTTCTTTATTTAATGGTTTCATTCCAACTTACAACCAGGTTTGGCGTGATAAATTATGCGGCTACGAATGTAAACAAACTATTTAAACAACTGACAAAATTATACATTTTTTATTCAAAGTTATATATTATGTGTAACCTCATTGCATTATCAGATAATTACAAAAAGCATGAACGACAAATTTCAAACACCACCCTAGTTGCAATTAAAAAAATAAAGTTGTGAATTACAAAGTGCAGTTGCGAGTTAGAAAATTAGATTTTCGAGTAACAAAAGTGTAGTTGCGAGTTTACCGTCGAGTTTCGAGTCCCAATGCAAGAAGTGTGAGTGAAAACAGTAGATTTGCGAGTTACAAAAGTCAACTTGCGAGTTAAGAAAGCTTTCAATATTTCAAACAGTAAAAATGTTATACTAAACGTCAATTATCAATAAACAACCTTAATAATCAGGTTATATGATTTTTAGTTTAAAGCAACAATATGCACAAGATTTTTTGTTTATACAAAGTTTTGAATGATATAAAAAACCGACATGGTCAGACGATATAAATTATTACACTATTACAAACACAATTTAAATTTAATATTCATAGTTTGAAAATAAATTTGTCCGGTTGATACAAGGTCATTTCCGGTTTGTTTTTTCGGTTTACTCCTGGTTTGTCCACTTTTAATTCTAACAATTATCTATTAGTAAAGAAATCAATTAACTTAGGTATATACTGGTTTGTTAGTCATTTCTATATATTTAGGCAAATTTTTCCCTAATTCCATTTTCATTTGTATAGAAAAATAATTATAAAAACAAAACCTCAATAATTGAATTTCAATTCAATAAATTCATACATGTAAAATGACAAAACAATAACATTTAGTTATAAAAGTGTCTTTGTGATGTTTGGGGTTGGCATTTTTGAGTCCCTTCTTAAGTTTGTTGTGCCATCATTCCAGGTAATTTGTGGTGCAGGGTCCTTCTGTGTATTAGTGATTCCACAGAAAGCGGTATCCTTCAACCCAGAACTCTGTCACGTAATCTGTAAATGATGTTGCAACTGGTATGCTGTCAGCTTTCCAATGTATTCAAAATTGTTAGCCAAACATCCTCAACAAGATGGTGTATTGTTGGCTTTTTGTAGAAGAAAAAAAGCTAGCTTTGATGCAGATTACTGTTAAAATTGTGTCATATTCAAAGCTTGGCTACTGAACATTTGCATTTACCAGTATATCCTATTTGTTAGAATTAATTGGATATTTTTATATTAAATTTCAGAACAGTGTATTCATTAAAATCAAAAATTAAGTTCAATAAATAAAAAGAAATTTAAATGACATTTATTCTAATCTCTAGTTTCATTATTTTACTTTATACTTTTTGTTCAGAATGTACCAATAATTGAAACTATTTGTTTAAAAATTGTAAAAAAATAATAAACATTTTTGTACACATATTTTCCTATTATTTTTTTTTCTTTTTGTCAAATTAAATAAATTTTCCTGCCAAAATATATATATATATTATAACAAGTCTAAAAAAGGGCACAACATTACAAAAAAACACAATAAAACGAACAATATGTTAGATATTTCGGATAACAGATATCATTTTTCCTCGATAATAGCACGATGTCAAATGAATCATGTAAATTCAAATTAAGACTCTATCAAAAACAAAGATATGCCAAAATAAAAATAGTTATTTGCGATGTGAACTGGCACAACTCTTAGTCTAAATTCCCAAAGGTGGTGACAGTTAAACAACTGCGTGGAAATACAGTCCCAATAAACAGTCCTGACCGATCTAAGCTGGTATAATATTTATAATATGACAACGGTAGAGCAATTGCAACAGAGACTGCGTATTTAAACATCCCAAATATATAGTAGTTTGATGATGATTTAAATCAAATTGGTATCCGGTAATTTTTTCTTTCACTTTAAAAACTTTGCCAGCCGTAGACAGTTAAAAACTATTTTTTTCTAGAAATATCATGTACCGAAAAAGAGGTGTCATTGTTCATCGCAGGGTTCGGACGGTACAGCCCATTCTGTCCCTCTTCCGGATATTAGGTCACATCTTCCTGTAAACGTTCCTAAAATTGTTTTCGAGCGAATATCTTTATCTGGAATGGTGCTAAAATCTATGGGTTTTGCTATTGTTAGCAGCGGCGACAATGTAATATGGCGTTATTCAATTGGTTCGTTATGTGTTAAATCTTCCATAGATTTGGAGAAAACAACAATCCGCCATAGATTTGATTGGCTTGACTTTTGTAACGTCATGTTAACCATAGATTAGGAATCTGCCATAGATTTGATTTGTTTGACTTTTGTAACATCACATTTACCATAGATTTGGAACCCGTCATAGATTTGAGTCCTACATATATCTGTTGTCATTTGTTTAACAGATTTTTTCTAATGGTCAAACATTATAAGTTATCACCCCTAGTTTTAAAATGGGGTTCTTGTTGCTTATTCTTTAGTTTTCTATGTTGTGTGTACCATTGTTCGTCTGTTTGTCTTTTCATTTTTGGCCATGGCATTGTCAGTTTGTTTTCAATTATGAGTTTGACTTTGCCTTTGCTATCTTTCGTCCCTCTTTTATTGCACTTTCTCACTGTGAAGAGTAATAGTGTACTTTAAGTATGTAAGAAAGTGATTATGAAAATAAGATGTTGTATGTGGTATTATTGGCAATGAAACAACTATCCACCAAGATATCATTGCTAAAGAGAAAAAGTCTGTTACATAATTGTGTAGTCTGCGTGGGGAAACAAACTGTGTCAACAGCAAGAGACATCGATTAATATCGAAAGATCAATAAAATACAATGGTCACGAAATTTTACTTTCTTAAAACAAATTTACTAGTTTTTGAATTGATTTTAAACCTTCTAAACCTTTTCCATTTTCACAATTTTTTTCGTCTCGTTATGTTGAGATTGTTTGAAGTCTTATTAACATTTTCCCAGTTATTTCAATACACGTGAATGTCATGACCGTTGTTTTGTCTAATTAGTTTTGGGGATATTCCAAACTATTACATCATCCTCTTAATTAGCCAGTTTAAAGACCTTATAAGTAAGTGTTCTGCTATGTGTTTATTGTTTTCCATCCTGTATCACAACAAACAGCTTAGTTGGAAGTTTTTAAAGGCCCCAAAAAGTATCGGCATGACCTGTTATGCATTTTCTAGTTGCTTATGTTCTAATATACCCCAAATACTAGATCTATTCAACAATTCGATTATGTTTACCATTTCAGTTTCCAGTTTTGAGTAATTCATGCTTATTTTGTACTACTTCTTTTAAATATAAACAATGGTTATATGCAAACTAAGTGATATTATCAAAAAATACAATTGAGGAGCTGTACCAGTAAGTGATTTATTTACAATGAGTAAAAATATTTGAATATGACAATTATATCCCCCCTTTTTGCATTGACAGTTACTTGCAGTTTCTAAATTATTTTAGAAATCTTTTGTGTCATACACATATTTATGAAGTTTCCCCACTGACCTGGCAAAACTGTTTCTTATCAAAAGATTTGCCCATACATGTAATCAGAACAGTGCTAAAAATTGCCAGCTGTTGATGATTGACTTAAAATACATTTTACTTGAAAGGTAAGAATTATTTGTTGAATTGAGGACAAACAGTATACTCTTTTAGACCTGCAATAAGCCTCCTGTGTGTTCTGAATATACTCTTATACCTTAAATATATGCCACTGGTGTATTTTGAGACAACCATTGTTGATTTTTAATAATGGGACAGGTAATTTCCCGTTGCATTTGTCATCAGTAACAAACATATGGAAATGTATCTTATGACAATCATACAACTCTTTATTTTTAATTTATATGTTGAAGACAACAATCATGGCATCGAAAAAATAACATTTTCCATTGTTTTGCTTAATATTACATTTTCTGCAAATGGAAAGGGGTGGTAACATAAAATTTGATAAATGATCCACTAATTCAAATGAGCATATAATGTTTTTATTGACAGTAACAAGATTGCATGGTAATCTTTTGAAAAGCAAATAAAATGCTTCCCATAATGCATCATTAACATAAACAAACATGGCAGTACTCTGACCAATCAAATTATAACAAAAATATAAACTATTGTGTTATAGAACTTTCTTAAATCTTCAATGTAATAAGTTGTTAAGGGAAATAACCAAAAGAAGGATTGCCTTGATAAAGCCTTTTTGTGTTCATGTGGCATAAAGTTAACATTAATCAAAACCAAAGACGGGCATGTAGTCTTTCACAATATATCTCTCCTCAACTTATCTATAATGAATGACATCAGAAAACAATTAAATCATTTTGTTAAAAGTTAAAAATCTTAAGACTCAAATATGAAATGATAAGCAAACTTAACGTAAAATATTCATAACAATGAAATCAGGGTCATTAAGAAGTATGAATGATTTCAGAATAATGAATATTATCCAAAACAAATTGCTTCAATGTGTGATCACTTTTCTTTTAATTAAAAGCTATTTATGTTAAAAAATTATAAGAAAGTTCTAGAACACAATTTGACTACTTTCAATACTCTACCATAATAATAACCATTCATACAAATGTATTACAATAAACATATTCTGAAAGCCTTACAACAGAATTATACAACATGTGATCATTGAAGCTCTCAACTGACAGTGAAATCTCGAAGTAAGAATAAGATGGCACAGACATACTATAGCTATCACAAAGACTCTTTTGAAGGCAGTCTACTGAAATATTAATTAGAATTTGAAAAAAATAAAAAATGAAAAATAGAACCTTTTGTAGTTCTTTAAATGAAAATCTAGTAGAATTTAAATTTTGAATTTAAAAAATAGAAGTATTATTAAACTATCAAAGTGAAAAGCATTGTTTAAATCTTTACCAAATTTAAGTAAGCCAGATACCATCAGTAATATTTATTTATTTTGAAATGAGCTAAATATCACCATATGTATTTTATGTAAAACTAGCATACATGAATTTGTGAAAGCAGAGAATAGAATTTTTTCTCAGATTTCAGGAACCATAAAGTCCCTTTTCCATACTTTAACTTAAAATACTTAAATTACATTTTGTATATCAGTCATAGATATTGTTTGAAATGCTTTGTTTAATAATAAACTCATTATAGATACCAGGATTAGAATTAAGTTCAGACACAATTCTTGTCTACAAAAAAACTCATTAACTAGAGGCTCTCAAGAGCCTGTGTTGCTCACCTTGGTCTATGTGCATATTAAACAATGGACACGGATAAATTCATGATAAAATTGTGTTTTAGTGATCATGATGTCTTTGTAGATCTTACTTTACTGGACATTCTTCTTGTTACAATTATCTCTATCTATAATGAACTTACAGTGGAAAATATATTCTAAAAATTTACAAAAATTAACAAAAATTTATGAAAATTGTTAAAAAATGACTATAAAGGGCAATAACTCCTTAAGGGGTAAACTGACAATTTTGGTCATGTTGACTTATTTGTAGATCTTACTTTGCTGAACATTATTGCTGTTTACAGTTTATCTCTATCTATTATAATATTCAAGATAATAACCAAAAACTGCAAAATTCCTTAAAATTACTTATTTCGGGGCAGCAACTCAACAACGGGTTGTCTGATTCATTTGAAAATTGAATCCTTTAAGATTTAAAGGGCCAAATAAAGAAGGAAGAGCATTGAAGACCCATACGGAATTTATCCATTTCACTTTTTTACATTGAGTACTGATACTTGTGAACAATATTCATATCAAAATATTTATTGATTATTATATTTTAGGAAGATAACATCATTTTCCCGATAAATAAATGTCAAGGACTTTTCCCTAAAAATATTTATCAAATTTTTATTTTAAGTGATGAAAAATCATATTTAACATCATGCAAATAAAACAGGTAAAGAATATTTTTTATTCAAGGATTTTATTATTTTTTTGTGTTGATGTAAGGAGAAATAATTTAATTTCATATCTTTACATTATCTGATGACTGAACAAATTAACATTACAATTTCAAGAAGCGACCTTTAAAAGCTTAGAATAGATTTACTTTGCTTACATTGAAAACTATTCTTCATTTTGATGGCAAACATTCTGACATTTTAACACATTTTGTATATAACATAAGAGGAAAATAAAAACGTTGGGTCCAAATGTTAAGAACATCAGTATTGTTTAATTTTCAAGATGTACAATTTATATGAGAATGTACTTTTATATAGAATAATACTTATATACTGTAAAATCATTGGTATATCTAAGTAATAGAATTAAAATTGTAAATACATCTATATAGTTATCAAAAGTACCAGGATTATAATTTAGTACGCCAGACGCGAGTTTCGTCTACATAAGACTCATCAGTGACGCTCATATCAAAATATTTATAAAGCCAAACAAGTACAAAGTTGAAGAGCATTGAGGATCCAAAATTCCAAAAAGTTGTGCCAAATACGGCTAAGGTAATCTATGCCTGGAATACATCATGTGAACATCTTTAATGTAAAGTAAATTCAATGCATTAATTTGTCAATGTGAAGTTCTATACAATCAATTTTACGAAGCAATTGTAAAAAAAAATGTGGAATACTGAAAAAAATAAATTTAAAGTGAAAAAAAAGTTAGATTGAAAAATGTTTAAAGAGAAAAGTTAAAATGGCTCCATATTCCCTACAACAGGGATTATTCATTAGACTAAAAAATAGAAATAATGTGTTCCCAGATTGAGAAAAATGTGTACAGCATAAGCATGAGAAGATAACAATTTTCATTTATAGAACATTTCAAAATCCCTTCTAACATGTTAAAAATGTTTCAAACAATAAGAATTCTCAGGTTTTACATTTTTTCCCCTCTCATTACGACTGTTGGTGCTGCCACTTGTCAACAAAATCAAGAGTGTACAGAATTACTTTTGGCTATAAACTTGTTCTCAAAACAATTTGCATCATAGCTCCAAAAATGTAAAAAGATTATATATCTAAAAAGACTATACTTCAGATATTAATTCTTAAAATATTGTAATAATACAAATATAAAAAAAGATCTACAATTCAGATTCACTGGGATGTCAACAACCATTTAAGTACAATCAAGCCTATGTTAAGGGTCAGGCATTCTACAACACAACCATACAAAATATATCAAAACAACATCCTAATCTTGTGAGAACAAGCATTGCGGATCACAATACAACCATAACACATTGCCCGAGATCTAGTTATCACAAATCATACTTTCACAGAGTATTAATCTTTTATATTGCAGAATCTGGAGATCCTCCATTTTAACTATCTGAAATGACAACAGGTCACATGGTAAATGTACAAAATCATGTGATATGTAGATGATAGCACTTAGTGTCACATGACAAATGAAACCAGATGCTCCGCAGGGCGTAGCTTTATACGACCGCAGAGGTTGAACCCTGAACGGTTAGGGCAAGTATGGACACAACATTCAAGCTGGATTCAGCTCTAAATTTGGATTGTGATTAAATAGTTGACACAGCATAGGTTTCTGACACAGAATGAATGTGTTCTAATGAACTTAAAATTTTTGTTTCTCTTAGAGCAATTCACTATGCTGTTGAATATTAATCCTCTCAAAAAAATGTTTGAAGAAATTTTCTTTTTTATTTATGAAATTTCAAATGAGAAAAATTGAACCCAATTTTTTTAATCACATCCCCCTTTCCCTTATTCCAAAACTAATCTCAATTAAAATTTCTAATGGAGTTTGCAACAATAACTACTCATTTAAATACATCATAAAATATTAAGATGTAAAAAAACTGCTTGTTATCACTGAATGGTAAAGATTATTTTAATTTATCAGTTGGTAGTAAAAAGTGAATATACATTGTATATTGTATATAACAAAGATTTAAGTTGATTCTGGACAAAGAAAGATAACTCCAATTAAAAAAAAATCTTGCTATTGCACAATATTTTGCAATTAGATATTTCTTGCTTACTATTCTGGACAAAGAAAGATAACTCTAATTAAAAAAAAAATTGCTATTTCACAATATTGTGCAATTAGATATTTCTTGCCATTGCGCAATACTGTGCAATTGAAAAGACTTGCTATTGCACAATACTTAATATAATAATTTTAGATCCTGATTTGGACCAACTTGAAAACTGGGCCCATAATAAAAAATCTAAGTACATTTTTGGATTCAGCATATCAAAGAACTTCAAGATTTCAATTTTTGTTAAAATCAGACTAAGTTTAATTTTGGACCCTTTGGACTTTAGTGTAGACCAATTTGAAAACAGGACCAAAAATGAAGAATCTACATACACAGTTAGATTTGGTATATCAAAGAACCCCATTTATTCAATTTTTGATGAAATCAAACAAAGTTTAATTTTGGACCCCGATTTGGACCAACTTGAAAACTGGGCCAATAATCAAGAATCTAAGTACATTTTTAGATTCAGCATATCAAAGAACCTAACTGATTCATTTTTTGTCAAAATCAAACTAAAGTTTAATTTTGGACCCTTTGGACCTTAATGTAGACCAATTTGAAAACAGGACCAAAAGTTAAGAATCTACATACACAGTCATGACAGTTAGATTCAGCATATCAAAGAACCCCAATTATTCAATTTTGATGAAATCAAACAAAAGTTTAATTTTGGACCCTTTGGGCCCCTTATTATGTTGGGACCAAAACTCCCAAAATCAAACCCAACCTTTCTTTTATGGTCATAAACCTTGTGTTTAAATTTCATTAATTTCTATTTACTTAAACTAATGTTATTGTGCGAAAACCAAGAATAATGCTTATTTGGGCCCTTTTTTGGCCCCTAATTCCTAAACTGTTGAGACCAAAACTCCCAAAATCAATCCCAACCGTTCTTTTGTGGTCATAAACCTTGTGTCAAAATTTCATAGATTTCTATTAACTTAAACTAAAGTTATAGTGCGAAAACCAAGAAAATGCTTATTTGGGCCCTTTTTGGCCCCTAATTCCTAAAATGTTGGGACCAAAACTCCCAAAATCAATACCAACCTTCCTTTTGTGGTCATAAACCTTGTGTTAAAATTTCATAGATTTCCATTCACTTTTACTAAAGTTAGAGTGCGAAAACTAAAAGTATTCGGACGCCGGACGACGACGACGACGACGACGACGACGACGACGACGACGCCGACGCCAACGTGATAGCAATATACGACGAAAATTTTTTCAAAATTTGCGGTCGTATAAAAACTATACAGATCATGTGATTCATGTTTCTTAAAATGATTATCTATGTCTCAGATGTTATAGCACTGATCGTCATATTATGAATATGATTTTGAGAATATTCTTTAAAAATTATTTTTAATATTTGCTTATGATCCTTTTATACAGAATTCTCAGACAAAACAAATACCTTTTCATCTACACTTCTTTAAAACTCTCGTATAAAAACATTTTGATTTCCAGTATCACATTATTTGAGAGTAATAGAGATTTTGTTACTTGGACAACAAACACATTAAATAGTATTCAAATAAATTGTGAAACTCTTCTTTTAAAACAAGTCTGGGTATCCTAAGGAGAGGCATTCAAAATCCAAGTTCTCAATGAATTTTAAGAGTAATAAACCTTATAATACCCAAAAAATAAATAAAAATCTGAACTTAACCTAGACATTAGGGACGACATCAAAAGTTCAATGAAGGATAAAAAACTTAATTCACAAAGTTTTTTAACTGACTCCCCCCCCCCTTCTCTAAACTTAATTTGGGAAAAATTTATTGACCCTTATGGATAAATGTAAAAATCAATGTCAGATAACAAAATCTTGCACCCGTTCAACCCCCCCCCTCCCCCCAAAAACCTATTTGAATTAAGTTTTTTATCTTACATTGATCTTTTGATGTTGTCCCTTAATCATATCAATTTCAAAACATGATCTGAACTGTTTTAAACAAACTGTAACACAGCTTGTTTGATTTTTAACAAGGTGGAAGTAACTCTTCCCATTAAAAATAATAAATGTTTTTTCCCTAAATTAAATATACAATGTAAACATAATTACTATGAACAAAACCAAAAAAAAAGATCTGTTATAAAGCATATTAGCACTTTTCTACAAACAAAATAATCACAGAATTTAGCTACTATTTCCTAAATCAGAATTAAGCAATACTTTTAAATGTTTTATTGGAGAGAAAACAACAAATTTGAATCCCACCAAATTCAATGTTTTAACAGTATTTTCATATTGACATAAAAAAATCTACGTTATTTTTGTAAGTATACATGGTATATAGTTTTAAGAATCAAAGAAAAGTATTGCTAAATTCTGATTGAAAAAAGAGGTAGAAGTATATAATCTATAATAAACAACCATACATAATGCTTCAATATAAACTGAAAGACATAAACACAAATTGCAAAATGAAACAAAAAATGTGCATCCTATTTTGTAACACACTATTTAAATTTGGTGTAGAATATCTTGCAATTACAAATAACCATGCTAACAGCACTGAATTGAACATTAAGGTGGTACCCAACACGTTCACTAAAATTAATTTGGCTCCTTTAATTTTCATAAAATTTTGACCAAGGTCTTACTTTGACCCTTTAACAAAAATATAAAAATTTAAAAAATTTTGAACCAACCGTTTTGTCAGAAAAATTACACTGGTTATATGGCACTTTGACAAATACCAATTTTGATCATTGACAAGCTTAATATTCCTTTTTCAACACAATGTAATTAAATGTTTAGCTGACTTTACAGAGTTATGTCCCTGTAGTGTTAGGTACCACCTTAAGTACACATTTATAAGTACATAACCTTTCAAATAAATGCCTTGCAATATACAACTGTATCCTTGCCAGAATTTATCTCTATTTTTCATTGCTTATAGTTCAGTTAGACATTTCTAATTTTTTTTTAAAGAGCCAGCAGCTTTAATTATATGCTGAAAAAAAGCTTTTTTCTTTAATTTTTAATGAAACCTTAATATTTTAATTTCAAAAACAATTTTGGCATTGGTTAAAATGACAGAAAGACTTGAGTAGAAATGTGCTGGGTGCTACAAAACTGTTGACAAGTGAAAAAATTAAAGAAGATCAACATGTTTAAAATATGATGAATATGGGGAATAAAATTCAAAGTTTTACAAGTAATATCTTTATGAAGTATTTTTAATTGCTTGGTCAGTTACAAATACATTTTCTTTTCATACAAAACATACAAATAGAAGAGGACTAGGCCTATACCAGAATGACTCATAAATTTGATATAAAATAATACAGATCTCTCAAAATAATGCTTAAAATCACTTTTACAGATCTTAATACATTGTAAATGCACGAGTTAAACTGAACACATGGTGTGAACATATGCCTTGCAGTTTAAGGCAAGACTGGCTCAAATCAGTTTTATCACATTTGAATTGTGATCACATATGAAAACAGAAATGGTCCACCATTATTATTGAGCCCTGGGTGAGGAAGGTTCTCTTGGACTTGTATTGGTGGACGCCATTTTGTAGCGACGACGTCTGCAAAATAAAATAAAAACATGCAGTAAGCAAAACATCAAAAGCAAAGCTATACAAATATATAAAGGAGAGACACATGACGTTGCAATAGGTTACATGGAAATTGCAAATTATCACAATTACTGTGGATTCGGTAACCAATTTTCAGAATTCCGGAATATTTTAATCAGTTTTTATAAATTTTCAAAGAAGTCTTTTTAAAACATGTATTTTGTTGAACACTTAAATTCATTATACACCAAACATACAAAATCCATTATGATAAATACACCATAATTACTAATATGGATCCACAGTAATTATTGAATGGGGTTGCCGCTTTTACTTTTTGGGGGTTGGGGGTAGCTGATAGAAAGGCATAAAATAATCCCTATTCAATATCTCTTTTTCAAAATAAAAGGACACAGTGCAACTAATTAATTAATAGGAAAAGAAGAAATATATAACCACACTTACAATTATACTTACCATGCCTTACAAAGATTCAGTCGAGCTATTATATGAAATAAATTATATACGTAACATGCAGTATATATGAATTAACCAAAAATAAATGAAATTTATAGACATGAAATAGATAACAGGTTTACCTATATGTTCTTGATGTAAATAAAAAATATAAGAATGTAAATCACAGTGATTAAAAATTGTTTTCTTATTTTTCTTATCTACCAAGTTTTGTAGTATTTTTTCTTAGTGTTTTGCACTGGATCCCCCACTCTACACCATAATTTCAAATCACTGACAACAATGTACAACATGTTTGTACCATTTTTACAAGTATTTAAAATTACATTGAAACATTTATCATTTTATGATTGCTATTATCTCCCTTAAAAATTTCAGTGTGTAACCATCCAGTTATGCCCCCTTGGTATTTTTCAACTCTTTTCTACTAGGACTGATTTTTTGTCAAATTTAAGAGGAAGATTTTGCTAAATTATAATTTCTACCTTTTCAAATAGTTTATGTGTTGTTTAGGCCAAATAAAAAAGTATGTGTGGTTCCAGTTACGTCTGAAAAAAAGTTAGGGTAGGTAGGTAGGGATTTTTTTTTAATTTTATGGGTTTTTTTTACATTGAGTCTATGGGAGCAACATTCTGACTGTAACAGTGCTTAATGAAAAATGACAATAAAATCTTCAGGGTAGGCTATTTTTAAGCCGAAAAGTAGGGACGGTAGGGTTACTGGAACCACACATATATTTTTATTTGGCCTTACTGCAAGAATCCTTGTTTTTTTTGCTTAATGTGCAGTTTTACATGCCACCCAACAGTACATCTTGCAGAGAACTTGAAAAGTGGCCGTCCAAAAGTTTTGACTTCCAAAATTCCCCAAAATGTGAAGGGCCAACACTTGAAAATTAGGTAGTTGGCAATAAAAATAATTTTGGGACCAACATATTTTCTTAAATGACCACCAGGGGAAAAGTAGTCATTACATATCTTGGAAAGCCATTGGGACAAGGTAAAAAAACATTTAATGAATTAATCCTTGATTTTAACTTTTAGTAAAGTCCAATCAGAGTGAAAGATATAGGAAAAGGAGAAGGAATAAGTTTTTTATCCTTTATCTTACCTCGCTAATACTGCAGCATTTTTTGGCGCATGGCCAGGTGGTGGTTTAGGAAGACGATCAGCATCCGGTGGGTTTGGTGATAAACTTGACAGCTTGTCTTTAACATCTTCTAAATCTTTCGTTGTGCGATCCAATCGTGATGCAGATGAGGAACGTTTGACTTTAACCGAATTTGAACGCTTTTGATCTGCTGGCTTATCAGCTCTACTTAATCTTTCATTTAATGAATCACTTTTTAATTTTTCTTTCGATTCACTTTCTTTGGAATCTTTTTTATTTGATGTTTTTGATGAAGATATTCTAAGTTGTTCCTTAACTAATTTACTTGGATCTTCCAGTATAGGAGACATGGTATTTCTGACTAATTTACCGTCTTTTACCCCAAAATGAAGTTTATTGTGTTTTCTAACTTTCCCCCGTTGTGATTCAGATTTTAGACTAGAGATTACAGGCTTTGTTTCCTTTTTGTCTTTGTTTATTGCCTTATCGTCATGATGAGAACTATGTGAACTTTGTCGATCGGAATCAAGATTGTCTAAATCTATCTTAGCTCCACTATCAAATAAATGTTTCGCTGATTCAAAGTCATCTAGATCTAAATGATCATCCATTTCCATGATATTTATCGTCTGATTAGAAGACTTAAATTCATCTAAATTTAATTTTATTTCAATTGCAGGTTTCTTAGGTATCACAGGTTTAACTACCTTCGTCGGCAGTTCAACCTTTTTATGGACTAACTTTTCAGAAAGTTCTGTATTTTTCTTCATGACTTTTTCTAATGATTCATCTGTTTTGTTGACTAAATTTTCAACTGAGCCACTCTTTTTACTGTTGACTTTATTTAACAACTCACTATTCTTACTCACAGCTTTTTCTAATGACTCAGTATTTTTACTAACGGTTATTTTTCTACTTTCATTATCTTGTTGTATTACAGGGAGTTGTCTTCTCTTTGGCGATGATGGGAGGCTATTTATAATTTCTAGACTAGTGGGTATGTGTAACTGTGGTCCAGGATTTGACAAGAGATTTGATAACGGTGACTGATATGATACATCAGTCACATGACCAACTTTGTCTGTCTGCACATTATCGTCTAAACATCTTAAAATAGAATCGGAAGTTTTATCAGTAATATGAATTCCACTATCATTATCACTAGTTTTCACTGGTTTTAAAGTGTCTGTAATATCAAGTTTGACTGGATTAATTGTTTTATCAACAGATATTTTTGGTTTTGTACTAGGCTCCGAATGTTTACCTATAGAATTGAAATCTAAAATCGTACCGTAAGGATTAGAGGTAATTTGATCGGGTTGATCTATTGCACTTTTGTGTCTAGGAGGGGCAGTGATTTGTTGACTAGGTTTAATCTCAGGTTTTGGATCTACTGTATCAATGTCCATTTGAGCAATGTCAGGCTTATCATTGTCAAACTTTACAATAGAAAACTTATCACTTTCCTCCAATAATCCCTTCATTATATTGTCTATTTTATCTAATTTATTCCCTTCACTTTCTGATCGTTTCATTTTAACACCTGAATTTTCTTCCCGTTTAGTTCCTTTCTTTGCTGGTGAACTGTCCCTTTTTGATTGTGGCGTTGGTGGCTTACCATACGGACCCACTTTAAACTGGCCTAAGGAAGGTAATAAACCCTCTTTGAATGCCAGAGGTGATGACCTTCCTCCTTGTTTCAATAACGACATTAAAGTGTTTTTATCTTTCAGAGCTCCTTTGCCGGGACTAGATTTCAATAAATGTCTATCACCAATATGTCCCAATGATGAACTAGTTTTCATATGAGAATCTTTTCTTTTACTTTGACTATCGCTTTCATTTAATTCGTCATCTAAGAAATTCAGAGATCCTTTAAGAAAATCGTTATCATCCTGTAACACAAGAGAATTACGTAAAGCATTATCTGGACGCCATTCTTCCTCATCCCCTAAAGTGTTCATTCTATGTTTAGACAACTTTTTGGCTTTAGCATTATTATCACCTTCACTCTCATCATTAGAACTATCAGAGCTAGAACCAAAGGCTGACTGCCATTGACTAGCTACTGTTAATGGGGCTGCTCGGGTAGCATTCTCATCAAGGACACCATCATGTGTTTTATCTTCTGTTTCCATGACAGCAAAAGTAATGCCTGCCTTACTAATATGATCAATCCCAGAATCCCTTCTTTTACCTACAGTTTCATCCCTATGTCTATCATTATCATCAACATCTACATCTTTTTCAGGCATGATCATAACTTTTTTGGCTGGTGTTATTTTCGGAACAATCTCTCTATTATCTTGTGTAATTTCAACATCCTGCTTTTGTTCCTCAACTTTGACTTCAGTTTTCATAATCTTATTCAACCGTTCAGCCAGTATATCAATATTAGTTTCAGGTTTGGCAATATTTTCAACGGTTTCTTCTTTAACTAATTCTTCCACTTGATGTTTTTCCTGTATCTCCAGTACGCCTCTCGGTTCCTGGTTTTCCATAATGCCATGTTCTTCACGTAGTTTGTTATCAATATTTTTACTATCGATGATATAATCTTTCATCTTCTTGTCCTCGACCTCATCCTGACTGAGATTTTCATCCATGGCTTCTGTTGCCCCATGTCCTGGTGTGTGAGGTCCTCCTGGCTGAAGCCTAAAATGAAAGATACAATGAAAATTTATATTTGTATATCTATTCTAAAGTTTCATTTGGACCATCAATTTTGGATTTATTTTAATTTGTTAATCATGTCAACACTAAATATTGTGGTTCTGATGATATATACCTTTTAAACATTGCATATATTTTGACTGATTGAAGATTGTCTATTGGTTATTTGTGTTATTGGGTTGCTGTCTCATTGACATATGCACAAAGATTTTTTTTTTTAAATGTTTTAAAAGAGCTGTTCTTGAGATCCAGGAAAGGCATTTCAAAATGTCATCTTTTGATGGGAGTTTTTGTACAATGAAGTATTAGAATAATTTTATAGTTGACACTACAGCTTTTTTTTTCTACCCAATTTTCAAAGTGCATTCTTTGGGTATCATATATGTTTTAATAGAATGGCCTAAAGACTCAGGAATGAAAACTGTATTTATAGAGGGTTGCCTAGTCAATATCTTTAAATGGACCAATAAGATATAGATATTATAGTGCTATATGATCAAACAAAAATGTTTAAAACAATTTGTAGCCTTGCTCAAATTTTGGGTGCCATTGGCTAATGGACCCCGGCAAATTTCCATCCATTTTAAAGTACAGAACATGGGTACTTGGTTCATTAATATGGCTTCAAAAAATGTCAGCCATGAGCTGAACTAAATTACACAAACAAACAATTATTACTTCATGATTGAAAATACATGTATACAATGGTAGTCAATGAATAATAATGGCACTAACGCACTTACAACCTATTAAATAAAACGTCAGTCAATAAAAAATCAAATATATATATATGTACCCCTGTCCATGTGTCTGTTTAATTCCTATCGGAGGTGACGTTGTTATCGTGGTAGCTACAGAACCATCAGAGTAGATCTTTTCCCAGTCGTAAGCATCAGATTCTTTAATTCCTTTACGTTTTATACACTGATCAAGTAATGTGTGTAACATCTGGTAGTCAGGTTTGTCAAAGTATTCTAACTTACAAATGTGTTCAAGAAATGTGGCAAATTCATTCGGCATGTTTTTCAAAAGTGACGAGTGATCATATTTATCTTTCATTATGCCGACTTGTTCTTTGTCTTTGATCTTCCTCCACGGTAACTGGCCAGATAGAAATTCTACTAGCATGTAAAACAGTGACCATAAATCATCATGGCGGCCCATCTCCTGCAAATAAGAAAACAAAAAATTAAAAAATTTTCTGATTGTTTGATGCAGTTACTTTTCATTTTGATAGACAAGTGGTTTTGGTGCTGACAATTATCCATAGCAATGTATTAACTTAAAACCATAATCAGTTGATCCTTCATATTTGGTGTTTTATACAGCTACATATGTTTTGTTATAGCTAAAGGTCCTTCTAACATAAATACAATAACTACTGTAAAAGCAGAAATTTTCGTGGAGGATTTAATTTCGTTTATTTCGTGGAAAGAATATATCCACGAAATTAAAACCCCCACGAAAATTTAACTTCCATATAAAACCACTTCCAGTTTAAGGAAACCACGAAATTAAATCCCCATGAAATCTTACAGAGAGACAAAACCACGAAATTTTAACCCCACGAAAATTAATGTTTCTACAGTAATTTAAAGGCACTGTTTCTCCAATTCTTATTTGTTCTTTTGAAATATCTAAGTACTGATTTTCTACACATTTTCACTATTTGTTTGAAATGTAAAGATTCTTTTTATAAGTCAGAATATGATAGTCACAATTTTTTTTAATTGTTTTTAAAATGTGATTTTTTTTATTTTTACTAGTGAAATGTTCTAAATTAATTTACAAGCATTTCAAATTCTACTTGACAATGCTTGATGATGGAATACCGTTTTTTTAATTTAAATACTACAAATTAACTATCATCCATGATTTGAAATAACTGTATTTCACCAAATGTTTTTAAATTGTGACAATTTTTCACTCCTGAATTTCTGTACAAATACGGATTATTCACTACTGATTACGGTAGGTTCACAAAAGCAAAGCCAACAGATTTAATTTTTTTGTACCTTATTTTTGTGAGCATTAACAGAAGCATATCGGACAGTTCCCCTGAATCCTGCTGCTGTCCTAGGAGGTCGTACTTCTCCAGTGGCTGTCGTATACTGTCGAGCTAGGCCAAAATCTAACATAAACACTTTCTTACAATCTTTCTGGAGTCTTCCCATTGCAAAATTGGACTGTAAATTAAAATGTACTAATCAATGTATAAATAGTAGTAATAAAATCAGAACAGTTACGATTCTTCTAAAGTAAAAGCTGTCTAAACTGTGTCTTGATAACACAAGTAAAACTACAATATTACTATATAAAATATTCCTTCAAAAGCATCTGTTTTCATCTCCTGTTTAAATTAAAATTACCCTGGAACTCTCATTATTCAAACAAATTTAAACCCCTGTTTGTGAGTCATCATGAATTGGTTTATTGTTATGGTATATCTGTTTTACAGGTGATGATGGATATGTTCCAACACTATTGGTGTAAAATGAGGAACAGAATCTGCTAACCTTTCAAGAGCACCTGAGATCTCAACAATATTATGATTAGGTAAGTGTTGCTAAGTCTATAGTTTTCTATGATATGTTTTGTGTACTTTTGTTTGTATTTTCAGATTTGTTTTCTACGTTTTGCCATTGCATTGTTAGACTTATGAGTTTCATGACCCCTCTGGTATCTTTCATCTCTCTTCTATTAACCCTTTCCTCCATGGATTTTTTTTCCTCACATACTTGATTCGCATAGGATTTTTTCAATAAAAAAAATTCATCAGGTTTAAAGTTATAATGCATTGTGAAGAACGAATATTTCATCAATGAAATTCAAGTCAGATATTCTCATGAATATCCTTTTCATATTGGATACAAACTTTTTTAAGTCTGATACAGACATTTTGTAGTCAAAGCGTTTCAACTGAGGTACTACACAGGCGTCAAAAGGCGTCATTATGGAGTAAAGGGGGTGGGTCAAAAAGCGTCATTATTGAGGAAAGGGTTAAGAATATCTATTTTTTAAGATTGACAGCATGTTTAGGCTTTAATGTCATGATCTAAACCAAGATTTAGATTAAAAAATTTCCCTGTGTTCACCTATCCCTTTAGAAAGTGAACTTTAAACTTACTGGTTTGACATCTCTATGAAGGAAACCAACTTCATGTATAGACTCTATTGCCTTTAACATCTGTGCTCCCAGTCTCAGTGTAGTACTCAGTGAGAAACATCCACGAGATTGACTCCGTCTCAGCTCCGCTAAGTTCTTTCCTTGTAATGTCATAACTACATAGTTGTATTTGTCATTCCTACCACAGCCAATAAACCGACAAACATGATCTCGTCCTGTAAATAAAACAGCACAATGTTCTCATTTATTTTTTTAATAAAGTCCACTTAATAAAATTGAGAATGGAAATGGGGAATGTGCCAAAGAGACAACAACCCGACCATAGAAAAAAACAACAGCAGAAGGTCACCAACAGGTCTTCAATGTAGCGAGAAATTCCCGCACCCGGAGGCGTCCTTCAACTGGCCCCTAAACAAATATATACTAGTTCAGTGATAATGAACGCCATACTAATTTCCAAATTGTACACAAGAAACTAAAATTAAAATAATACAAGACTAACAAAGGCCAGAGGCTCCTGACTTGGGACAGGCGCAAAAATGCGGCGGGGTTAAACATGTTGGTGAGATCTCAACCCTCCCCCCTATACCTCTAGCCAATGTAGAAAAGTAAACGCATAACAATACGCACATTAAAATTCAGTTCAACTGATGTCAGAAGATGTAACTTAAGAATTAATTCTGTGACACTATAGTATATATATAGAAGCTACTAGATTATTACAATCATTGATCTTTAGTTGTGACATTTTAAATAATCTCTGGAGTAACTTAATACAGCATTGTTCTTCAAAACTTTTTTTCAAGACAGTATTCAGCTTTCAACCAGATAAGATAAGTCTCTGTGTGAGTTGGTTTTTTTGTTTGGCCTAACAAGCACTGTCAAACGGATTATTACAATTTAATCTTATGTTGTGCAGTTATACCACTGTTTCAAGTTTTAGGAAAGATAAGTTCTAGTGTAAATGTTCAACACTGCCATGTTTTGTTTGTGACTGTCCATAGTCTAAATGTAAATCAAATGGCTGCTGTCCGTCATAATCTAATTTTCCTTTAACATGTTTAATATTTATCATAAATCAGGATATTGTTTTTTTTTCTTTGGATACATGAATGTTTATCATATCAGGCCTTCCAATAGTTTACGGTATTGTTATTACTAATTGATCTTAATATATAGTTACTATAATAATACATCCACATCTAACAGATAAATTTAACTACACTTAAGGAAAGCATATAATTTTGAAACAATAAACTGGCTTTGAAGTAACTGAAGAATGTAATAATTTGTCAGTCATCAATGATGGGTTTGTCTTTTAAACGTCATTGTTTTCTTACCCTGAAGCTTTTTTAATACAGCAACTTCCATTTTAAGGACTTGTTTTGCCTGTTGAGAAGATTCCAGTTTAAGGGCCACCGATTCTTTAGTAATCAGATCAGTTCCTTCATAGATCTCTCCAAACCCACCACCACCAATCTTTTTGGTCTGGAAAAAAAATATTATCATATTTGGTTCAGTTATCTCCCCTAACCAGTCAGAGCTCAGACATAAATAAGTCTGAATCTGCTTTTAACTCATAGAGGTCTAAACTTGTAAGTTTTAGGATTTGTCTCCCTTTAATGTCAGACAAATAACGACTTGAATAAGTCCAATATTGTTAAACAAGAAATAATTGACCAGAATCAAAAAGTTGCAAATATCGACTCCTACAAGTCGATGAGTGATCGAAATTGGTTAACTTCAAGACCCACGCATACTTATAAGGAGGTCATGCATCTAAATCAAATAATGACAACATTGAAAGCCAATGCTTTGTCTTCTAAAGAAAAATATGAATGAGAGTCTAAAAAATCGGAGATAATGTTAATTAACCTTACAATGCAACCACCTGGAATCACACTTAATGAGGAAAAACATCTGTGTTTAGTAAGGATGTTCAATTAAATTATTAAATATAGATAGCTCAAGTCCTTGTGAACTCTCAGACAGGTTATTGCTGTCATAGGTGGTGTAGTTTGGCCACAAAGTAACATTAAGTTTTTTCACCAACATAAATAGACCTAAACAAGTCTGTCATTTTCTGACTTAGATAAGTCTAAAATTGAAACTACATTTTTATAATAAATACATGTTTCGACTTATTTAAGTCAAAAACAAAAATCGACTTGTTTATGTCTGAGCTCTGACTGCTAACTAATGACTCTTCTTCATCAACAACAATCTTCTTTCATGGCAAAAATAATATTTACCTTATAATCATTGATAATTATAGATTATCGTTGATCATCTCAACGAGATTGATATTCTCGCTAGAGCTGGTACAGTGATAATCTGTTTATCGCTATTTTACCTATGACGACGTTGTCAATTTCATGTCAATTTCGTTAGCAACGCCACGTGGCCTCCTTAGTTTCTAGCGATAATTTTTCCATCTCAAGCGAGAAGCATGATATGTAAATTATCACAAAAAAAGATCAAAGGAAAAATGCACAAAATAGCGATAATGTGGATTCTCTTATTTTTGTTTGTATCATTTTTGTAAATTTATTTGAAAACATATTTTTGTATATAACTTTGAACTTTGGACATGTTGGACAAATCTTTTGTACTTTTTGATAATTTCTGGATACAAGTTTTTTGTTTCAATTATTCAAAATACCGACACATTCTTTACACTTTGACTGATATGTTTACTTGTACATATCCACAAATCGTGGACCTGCGCAAAAAATTAATCCCACATTATTACAATACAAATCCATCAGAGATCAAAATGATTGGAATGCTGTCAAATTGCAATGTAAAATTATATCGTAATATTTGTAGATTCTTAAAAAACATTATCAAATATCTATAATTATGCACTTTTTAGCACATATGTAAAAACTCACATATTTATGACATTGTGTTAATCCAAATGATATAGACTGATCATGACTGTATATACACATGAAAGTGTCACAAGAATCACATGCATGATTGTTTATTGTGTGTTAGCTCCTGTTGTCGTATATACATGTTTATCAGAATTGTATTGTAATTACTGTATAGATATTTCGTCTATTTATGTATGTATGTATATTGACCTCTTGTACACTGTTGTGTCTGAGAATAATAAAACTTTGAATCTTGAATCTTTTTGACTTATTTAATTGCCTTAGGAACATTAAACAATACAGAAGCACATGACCATTTTTTTGGCTGAATTCATGTAATTAGTAGACATGCATGACATGGTAGATATTACAAAATCATTTAACCAATACTTTTACCATGTTAATTACTTTATGTAGAATCTAAGGAATGAATACTAACCACTTTCCATCTTTCTTTGATGACCACACCTGGAACAAGTAGATCTTCAGTGGTCATTTTGTCCCTACTGTTACACCTAAAGGTGTATTTAACCCATCTTTAAGATTTTGTGGACCTGAAAATAAAATACAATGTTACTTAAAATATGTTAAAATTCATAACTTTAACTCAAAGTAGTTACCTAAAGATGTGGCAGTTTGTTCAGCACTTTGCACATAATGTTTTCTTTACACGAAAATAAGGTTTGGTATGATTTCAAATAAAATTAACTATCCACAAGAGACCAAATGAGGTAGATATTAATATATGTCATTGCATATTACATCAATTATTCAAATCCTATATATCATCTGAAAATCGGTTGTGTGTAGTTTTTATTCTATATCAGATTTTGTATCTTCTTTATCATGTTTATTCTTCTGTATATATATATATATATACTGCTGCAAAAATATCAGTGAATTTTGGAGTTGCATAAACTCTGTTCATCATGTTCATTAAATATATATGAATTTAAGAACATAATTTTCTCTTTCAGTTTTAAATTTACATCAAACATGTTTAAGACATGTAAGATATCAAACTGAATACATTATAAATGTAAAATAGCTTAACATTTCAACCTAATATTTATATAGTCTAAACAATTTTTGTAATGCAAAGATTGTTTAATATGTATTTTTTTAAAATAAAATTAAGCATTTATTTCTAAATTAAATAATTTTTTTGTAAATTGTTCTGATTTTTTATTCTCAGTATGACTTAAACCTACTGAAATGAAAATTTATTACATAAAATGATTCTAAGGTGCAGCTGATCAACATGATTAAAGTGAAGAGATGAACAATAAAATGACAAATCAGATTATCAAGAAAAAGTTTTTGTTTGATGTTGCCTACATCATGTACATACCCGTGCCTTGTCATGCTTGTAGAGTTTTGTACATGATGGTACGTAGGGATTTTTTATACCAATAATATAAACAGATAAGATACATGTTTTAGACAAAAATCGAATTGACAAATTGACATTAGAGCTTTAAACTAAATAAACTTTGAAACCATGTATGTCATATTTTTTTTGGGGTAGGCTGCTTTTTAGATGGGTAATTAGTACATGCAGACAACATCAAACAACCTTTATTCCATTAAATAGGCCTTGTGCTATAAATGTAAAGTTCTTTCTTCTTGTACTGATGGGTTGTTGGTAATTTGTCAAGTCTTTTGTGGTGTCTAAAATTCTAATTTTATAAATGCTTCTTGTCCCCATCTCAGTCTTCCTCTGTACGTTTTAAGCTAAGTCATCATGGTCATAGTATTTTTCATCATTATGCAAATTTGTACTGTCCACAAGCTATTATAAGTACTTATCAGGACATTATCCAATTACTCATGAAGACAAATATTGAGAATCAATCTATAAATAAACCTGTCCATTGACATTAGAATCAATAAGGTTAATTTAGAACACCTGAAGAAATGGATCAATAATTAGTCATCATTTGATTCCAGTCTACACTGGCTGTGACGACCAATATTACATAATTAATATAGTCTGATTTGACTTATTGTGGTGTCCCTTAGTTTATCATGATTGATGAATAATAAAGAAAATAAGATCATAATCATGATGGTTATTTCATTTGTATTTACCATGTTTACAGTTGAAGATTTTTTTTAAATATTGATTGGTATTTAATTTTGTCCTGATTGCAAATTCATATAGTACAATTATGACACACACTGACACAGATGCATGCACAAATATATACAATGTACACATATATATCATTTCTTGTAATACATTATTAATTAATGTTAGGTTGCTGTCATAATCATGTTAACATCCCTTTAACATATTTAAGGCTTTTAAACATTGTTTAACACATGTTTAATATGCATTTTCATCTAATTTAACTTTGTCAACCTTAATTTCAAAATAGAGGCTGATAAGAGCCTGAATTGCTTACCTACAATGTATGAAAGGTAATTTATTTTTGTTGTTGGCCTTCTGGTTGTCGTTGAACTTGGTTTTTAATCATGTTTATTTTTTATGCTTATGTTTTTTTATAACATGTATAATTTAGGCTGTTCTTTCAATTTAATTGTTTTATTTTTTTTTTTGTATAAATATTGGGGACTTTTATAGCTGACTATACAGTATGAGTTTTTTTCATTGTTGAAGGTAGTATGGTTTCGTTGAATTGGATAAAACTACTTTATTTGAAGTTTTGTGGATAATATAAGTTGTTTCATTTGCAATTATACCACATTGCCTTATTTTTATATTATGGGTAATAACTTCATTTTACTTTCAATCTGCTTCATGAGCAAAATAATTTTCCCAGTTGCCAACTTAAATAAATGGGGAACGTGTCCATGGGACACAGATAGATTATGCCCACTCATGCATATCATATACATGTAAAGTTATGAAGGGACATAATTAACTGAAGAACAGTAAAAGTGACGCTACCCAAATTTGTTCTTGATCTGAGTTTTGTAGTAATAAGTATGGTGTATAAGTTTCATAACATATTTAGTTGACATGGTTGAGGCAAACTTAAGTTAGAGAACTGAAAAGAAATATTCAGCAAATTCAGCAATTTTTTCCATTTGTAAAGCATAACTCTAGAACGATGTATGTATGTAAAGTGATGCCACCTAAATTCAAATTTGATAGCTTGATGTATTTTGTGATAATAATTAAGCCTTGTCATTAAGTTTCATTACATTTGGTTGAAGCTAAATTACATTTGTAAGTTCATGAAGTTAGAGAACAGAAAAAATTCAAACTTGAACTATATTTTGTGGCAATAAGTATTGTGTATAAGTTTCATAACATTTGGTTGAGGCTAACTAAAGTTAGATAACATTTTACTAAAAATTCAGCAATTTTTCCATTTGCACAAAGGCATTACTCTAGAACAGCTGAAGTGACATCCCAAAAATTCAAACTTGATCTGTATTTTATGGTTATAAGCATTGTGTATAAGTTAAATAACATTTAAGTGAGGCAAACTAAAGTTAGAGAATGTAAACAAATAATTAAACAATTTATAAAGGGGTATTACTCTAGAACAGTTAAAGTGATGCCACTAAAATTCATACATGGTCTGTGTTTTGTGGTTATCAGGGTACATGTAATAAGCAGTGTGTACATGTACATTTGTACCTAATGCAATAAAATGAAAAAAATTACATAGTCATGAAAGTTAAACTTTATATATCAGTGTATATCCATTATTTATATTCAGATGTATATTAACTGAAGCTATTTATTGTGAAATACATCATTCATTAATCAATAATGATTTTACCATTGATATTTCTTCTAGAAAGATATTGTAAATGTCATATAAATTTAGAACACATATTTTGTACTTTCTTGTGTAATGTTCAACAAATTGAGCAATGCTGATAATCATGATAATAACCGGTGCATTACGTTTGCGCGCATTACCATAACATTTGCCCGCAAAAATCATTACGTTTGCGCGCAGCTTTTGATTACAATTGTGCGCATTTTTTTTACAGGTAAACTCAGGTAAAATACAGGTAATAATACTTATTTATTTAAAATTTGTTCAATTATTTACTAGTATAAGTACTCATTCCGTTAGTCTTAGTCTCCTGCTCACCAATGATGAGTTGGAAGTGGGATTTCGAGTAAGATAAGTCCGCTTTATTATGCACAAGCACTAAATCCTAGAAATATATACATATAAAAATGTTAAAATGTTAATATAAAACATAGCTAAGTTGAAAGATAAAAGTATTGATAAATTCATTACTTAAATTTACATGTCAATATGAATGTTTTAACAATATATAATTTGAATTAAAAAATATTTTCAAAATTAATAATTGATAGTCATATTAATCATGAAAATAAAAAAATATATAGTCAATTATAATTTAATTTAATTTTTATTTATATTTTTACCTGAGTTTTCCTGTAAAATGAATGTGCGCAAATGTAATCAAAAGCAGCGCGCAAACATTTTAATCCCCTAATGCGCGCAAACATAGTGCGCCCATAATAACAAATCAATAATTATGAGGATCGATCTGTTTTTAATGTCATTCTGGTTGGTCTTTGAATATTATTTTTAAAATATTAATTATAGTTATTGATATGATAATGGAATATATATATATGATATTTTTTTTAGATAATAATCAAATAAAAAAAGTTTTACAAACAAGTGAGAAAAACAATACAAAATTAAAACAGTTTAAGTTCTTAAAATAAATAATCATGAATATAAATATTAAACATGTTAAATGCATCTAGTTTTAGACATACATGACATATGAAATTTTATCTTATTGCTTTAAATTGTGCATACACTCAAACTTTATTTTTAGTTGTTTTAGATAATTCATATTTTTTGTTTCTATTTCGAATGTTATTAGAAAATAACTTTCACATTCAAATTTTTTAAGCATTTTTCAATTATTTAAATTCAGTATAAGTTTATCATTTTAATGCACACTTATGTTGAGTTTCTATTATTTCTAACTAATACATTAAATACAAATAATTATCAATCATTGTTAATTATTTATAATATATTATAATAACTGATAATTTTCGTGTATCTTTCAGGTTTCATTTCCCGATCATATGACAGTTTATTATAAAATCAGTTGCAGGTAATTGGCCTAGCTTACAAAGGCCAAATTGACTACGCGACCCCACATGCGGAAACGCACAAACATTGCCTATTTACAACGTACATGTACATACATGTAGTGTATGATTTCCAATGCATTAATAAATTTTAACATGTACATGTTGTTAAGGACAAGTAAGAATTCATTTTGATATACATGTACATATTCAAAACTAAAATTTCAAATATAAATAACCACAATAGATAGTCCAGATTTCAAGGTATATATTCTAAATTGTCTAATTGAAGGGGAAAATATGACTTGAGAATAGGTCTTTAAATAAGCAGAGAACCTGAGCATTTGCGGAGTGAAAAAAGTCATCATACAATTCGTGATTTAAGAATTCGATGTGTAAATTTTCAATTACATCTTCAATGATTTTGGGTGTTTACAGTCATTATCTGTCAGTTCGACGTCTGCTGTGTAATTATTTTGTCTTAGTAACCATCTGCATGTCTTGTTCCGATCATTACATGCGTAATTTCAAGTAACCAAGGATAGTGTGAGTGTCAGAAAGGGAGAAAACTTTCATGTGTTACCTTATTTATATTAAATTTGTATTTTTGTAGATGATAAAGGTAAAACATCCTTATTTATCACATCTTTTTGGCTGGTCACAAAACATTCCAATCCAAAAATCAACTTCCGGTGATATAATTAACACATAGAAAAAGTCCGAGAAATCCGATTTTCGACATTCTCGGAAGTTCTTTAGACTTGTCATAACTGTTACATAATGAACTTTTGAGATGCAGAGAACTTTATAAATTTTCTGGTAAACAAACTATTTACATAAGTTAAAAGACGGTAAAGTTAATCATTATGAAAAAGCTTATTTTTTTTTATATTTGATGTACACATCCTGGAAATAAACAAACACATATTGGATAAAACAGCTGACAAACCTGAGTTTGAGATAGAAAACTTTATTTTAATTAAAAAAATGTAGGCATAAAAGCACAGACACTTCTTTCTATCAATGGGAAGACCCACTATCAATGTATATTTACGAGCTTTGGGAAGACCCACTATCAACGTATATTAACGAGCTTTGGGAAGACCCACTATCAACGTATATTTACGAGCTTTGGCTTGGGAAGACCCACTATCAACATATACATGTATTTACATGGTCTTCCCATGCATAGAAACAAGTGCCTGTGCATAAAAGAGGGTCTCATTAGGGGGTTCTGATCGAGAATCCCAGTTACTGCTTTGTCAGATTCCAGTATTCAGCTTACACTATGACTATGTAAATTTGTACGGGAGCATGGCTATAATCTGACACCCCGAAATTCCGACAGTCCAGTAGTTTGACAGTCCGATAGTCCAACAGTCCGATAGTCCGACAGTCTGATAGTCCCATAGTCCGATAGTCCCGACAGTCCGTTAATCCGACAATCATTTTGTTATTAACCCTTATAAGGAGTTATTCCCCATGAAAAATTGAGTACAATTTTAGAAAAATTGTATTTCCAGAACCGGAAGTCGTAGAGACTTGGGACCTTCACCAATAATCTTTAATTCATGTGACCTTTAATATGCACACAAGGTCAAAGGTCACAGAGTGCAAAATAAAATTACGCTGCAATTTCAAGCTTACATATTAGGAAAACGATAAGACTTTGCTGCATACATACAGCGTATAAAATGTTCCTCTCCATGAGCTCTACATTTTATATATTCAGCCCAAAAATGTCCGACCGTCTGTTCAAAAGTTACAACAGGATGATTCTTAAAAGTATAGTATTTTGTGTATATCTTTTTAAAGGTAACAGATATCAACCTACTGTAAACTGCAAAGATGATCAGTAATTCAAGACCTTCAATTTGAGGTCAATGACAGGTCATGATGAAATTTCACCTCGACCTTCTTATTATACTATGACCTTGACCTTGTGATATTTGAAAGGTCAAGTGGTCCTGAGTTGAATGGTGATAGTCCAATGTCTCTACGACTTCCGGTTCTCAAGTTTGGTATTGCATCATATATTTGATGATTAATTGTGACCTGGGTGAACTTTGAAATTGTCCCAATTCTTTTTCTATAATGTTGTCCTTCCAATGTAGATCATTTATCATTTAACAGATTTGAGATATCTATTGTCGTTTTAAGGATAATGCAGTTTGAAGTTTTGCGAGCGGAGGCATGTATTTCTGAATCAACAACAGCTTACCACTTAAAATGTTTAAGAAATTGAAGAGGTTAACATAGTTATATGTTTGACCAAATACCAAAAACATTCCATTGAAAAAAACACCAAAAAATCATTTTGAAATTTTCATGTTTTGCATTGACTTTGTAAGTTTCATAACTTCTATTTATATCGTTGATATTGCATCATTTTTGGCACTTTGTCAAATGGGGTCATCTGATATATATCAAATTGAAGGTCTCAATAAACTCTAGCTACTTAAAAAATGAAAAATGTAAACCTCTTTTTCATCCCGGGTGGAGGGTGGGGTCATTTAGTGCAAAAATTCAAATTTCTCAGATGATAAGGTCGCATATCAAATGAAAGAACATAAAGCGTACATTTCAAATTTCAAATTGACGTCCCCCAAAAATGGGTTGGGTGGTGTCATTGAGTGCAACAAATAAATTTTCTTTTACGATAGGGTTGTTGTATATCAAATGAAAGGTCGTGATGTGTACATTTGAAATATCAAATTCCTGACCTCCAAAAATTAGTTGGATGGGGTTATATAGTGCAAAAATCAAACTTTCTAGAACACGGCGTTGTCGCATATCAAATGAAAGCCTGTGTTACATATATCATACTTCCGATCTCAAAAATGTAGGCGGATGAGGTCATTAAGTGTAAAAAGCGAAAAGTTTCAGAAGGTATGCTTGTCGTATATCAAACGAAATGTCGTACAAAGTACATTACAAAAACATCACTTTTACAGGAAAGACCTTTCAATTGTTTTACAAACAATTGAGATACTAGTTTTTATCTTTTCTTTTATTTTCTAAAACGAGCAATTAGTTTTGATAAAATAGGAATAGTGTCATTATCTCAAATTTCAGTCAAGATGCAAAACCACTTTCAGAACGGTTTCATAATCTTAACTTAAATTGCGTCTATTTATAATATCTTATCATTGCACTAGCTAGCTTGTATGGCAATATAAACCACTGTACTATCTAGGGGTCCTACTAAAATGCGCCCGGGTGAAGAAAAAGCGCCCGAGGAAAATAAAAAGCGCCCGAGGAAAATAAAAAGGGCCTGGGGGAAATATATAGATATTTTATTGGCATGAGAGAACATTGTGTCGATGAAATACGTGATCCACATTGATTTTTTTTTTTTAATTTTAGACAAATAATTTGCAAATTCAGATAATAGACATTTGTAATAAAGCACAAAAACAAGTATGAATGTTTCAATTTAAACAATAATATGTAAATACTATTTGACAGATAATAATAGATTACAGTTTATGCGGAAGATCTATAAGATGTAAGAAATCAAAAGACCTATTTTTCAAAAACGATATCAAAATAAAAAATGTAAAAAAACAACTTAAATTTCGCAGATAAATATTAATTTAATCAAAATTAAAAGAGTTGTAAACACATAATACATCAGCGAATAACGCAGTAATATACATGTACCGTAGTTAAAACAAGGGGGTAAAACGCAGGAGTGTGGTTTAAATTCAAAACTAAGCATTCAAACCCTGATAAGCATAGCTATTTTAAAAACAACTTTAGTTTTATAAAAAGAAATAATAAATCTATATCAGCATCTTCATAAAAAAAGTGTTCATCATGTGCAGTTGTGAAAATATTAGACCTGATGCACTGATTATTTTTAAATAACAAAATATACTTTTTGGTCGAGGACAATCTTGTTTATGATTCTTCTATACAATGCTATATATTCTTTTATTTATATTTATTTACTTATGTATATACAATTTTGAAATCTAAAATGTAAAAGTGCAACAACACTTTAGATGTAGCATCATACAAATCCCCATTTATATTAAGGACAAAACAAGCAATGATTAATTATTTTTAAGGAAAATATTTATTGTTATAAAATTTTATTATTTTATTCTCCCGTTCGCTAATTTTCCATCCCCGGGTGCTATTTCTTTTCCCTGGGCGCTTTTTCTGTTCCCGGGCACTCTCGGGCGCTCCGGGGCGCTTTTTAGTAGGACCGCTATCTAGTGTTTTTTTTTGGTTTAGTGATTGCCAAAACCTGAACTCTTTGCTGATAAAGGATAACACTTATATGTAAATTATTATAAGGACCTGAGCATCCCTAGTCATATGAGAATCATCACGACATGACATCAATTATGTGAAAAAGATTGGAATGAAGATGGGCAATGACATGAAGACAGTACGCAGACAGCGGTTAAGACCTATGACTGCAGTGCTGAAGTTTGAAAAATGACAGAACGAAATAAGAAAGGCACTTTATAAGAAACAATGATTTTTTTTTATAGCAATACAATACACTAACTAAAACATGATTTAGATTTATTCAACACAAAACTGTTGCCAGAATGCCTCTTTATTTTGAAACAATGAAAAAAATATATAGTCATTGCAAGTCTCTAACCAAACCATCAACACAAAAAAATGTTTTAGAATGTAAATTTATTATGAAATAATGAAAAAAAATGGAGTTTTGGTTAGTAAATTAATTGGGCACTAAAAGTATTGCTATAAATATGTTTATCATTGTTTTCATAATAAACAAAAGCAAACGTATAGGGTGCAAACGGACTTTTGATAAGAACGTGTAGGGTGTGAAAGTGAAAGGGGCGAATTTGAATGAGAGCGATCATGTTTTAAGGTGAACGGACCCGGATTCCGTTCATTTCCGAATGTATGGGATTATTGCGGTCCTGTACAAGATGTCATACTGACTGATTTGTTAATTTTCTGTGTGAAAAAATATACCAATTTACAAACGTCCCATGTCTATATAGGCATACTTTTCAGAGACAAGTGACCGTGCGTCGGACAATCGGGCTGTCGGATTATAGGACTGTCGGACTATCTGGCTGTCGGATTAAAGGACTGTCGGACTATCGGACTGTCTGATTATGGGACTGTCAGATTATATGTCTGACCCGGTGACCCCCATTTGTACGTACGCAATTTTCATATTTTTGTAATTTCCCATGTCCAGCTAAACCACTAAACTTCATTTCCCATTTTCATGGCAAGATAATTTGACTTTCAAGTGTGATGCTTTCAAAAAATCGTCAATCCTTCGTTAGGCTTATACCCCAATGAGACCCACATAAACATATAAAACATAAAACTGGTGAGCCTTTTACTGAATATAAAAATTTATACTAAACACAGCATCATGCATACATGATATAAAAAATTGAGAATGGAAATGGGGAATGTGTCAAAGAGACAATAACCCGACCAAAGAGCAGACAACAGCGGATGGGTCCTCAATTCAGTGAGAAACTCCTGCACTGGGAGGTGTGCTTAAGCTGGCCCCTTAACAAAAATGTATAGTAGTTCAGTGATAATGGATGGCATACTAAACTCCAAAATATACATAAGAAATTATAAATAAAAATCATACAAGACTAACAAAGGCCAGAGGCGTCTGATTTGGAACAGGCGCAAAAATGTGGCGGGGTTAAACATGTTTTTTGAGATCTCAACCTTCCACATATACCTCTAGCCAATGTAGAAAAAACAAGCACATAACAATACGCACAGTAAAACACAGTTCAAAAGAAGTCTGAGTCCGATGTCAGAATAGGTACATGTAACAAAAGAAACTAAACAAAATGACAATGATACATAAATTAACAAAAGACTACTGACATGCTATGGCTCCAGACCCAATTATTGATTGAAAGTTATATCGTCATCATCAAGTACAATCCCTTCCATTAAGGGTTAAGTATTATACCATCATAAAATATATATGAGAAGAACATAATCTGTATCATGCCAACAACTGGTTTTAGAATAAATGTGTTTATTTCCAATATGAAGATAAATATATATATACATGTATACAATACACACATGACACACAACTGAATTAAGTCAAGCATTTGTACAGTAAGATCTACATGTAATAAGAGGTCTTTAAATACTATACACCTTATCACTACATATATTTGTAAATCTGTCCCTCTTGACCCAAGAATCAGCTGTCCTGCTTCAACTTTTGACATCATACAACAATCACTTTTCCACTGTGCCTCAGACATTTTCTATTATGATGTCAAAATTTTACGGGAACTTTTGTGATGTCCAGTTATGGCGGACAAAATAGCATAATTGCGATAAGGTGTATATATCTAATAAATTATTCATCCTTGATAAGCATGATAAGGAAGCAATAAACGGTTAGAAAATACAATGTATATCCCCTTTTCATTGCTTTCTTGCAAATTAATCTTACTGTTTGTGTCATATATGTGCATATGTATGTAATCAGAATCTTGCATAGATTTCATATCCAGCAGTTAAAATGTTAAACATTAATTTCTTTTTGGTGTATCCATCAATCATGTCAATGTCAAACTGCATTTACTTGTTTATAACATTTTGCAAAAAAGGGTGAAAAGATGTCACATATTTCCCAAAAAGTTTACCAGAAGTAGAATTTCAAGCTGTTGGAGTGATACCTTTTCTGAAACAATTAAGAAATCACATAAAAATCATGTCTTTAGTTTCATTTTTTTGTAAAATTGCATCAAAAAGTTCATGTAGAAAACAGTGTTATACACATCACCATGTGATCATATACAAAACAGAAACGTACTACCTTTTAAAATATTTAATACAGAATCTACCTTTGCTTTTAGGTAGCCAAAAGGTGTCAATGAGGAACTGGTGAGGTCTATGATACAAGTCCCTGGACCAGTCAATTAGTCTTAAAAAGGTGAGTAATACTAATGTTTTCCCACTTGCATGAATGGAGAGATAAACTCTGAACACTAGTACAGGACAGAAAATCAGAGTTGTCTTTCTTTGAGTTTGCTAAGTGATAAACAAAAAAAATATGGTACAAAATTTAAACCTTTAAATCTTATGTTCAATGGTAATCCTGCTATCGAACTTATTACTGTACAATTATTGGTTGACAAATACATGTACAGCAAGTTTTAAATGTATGCATGGTGTATGTACAAGAGGTATATATATAGGTTCCAAGCAAGTTAACTCGTACCACCGAAAACTCGTACCACGTTAACTCGTACCAAAAAAGTTAACTCGTACCAACATAAACTCATACCACTGGGAAGTCGTACCATTCAGAACTCATACCACTGCAAACTGGTACCATTAAAAATATATTAAAAAATATGAATGTTTAATTTTTTTTTTTTTGTAAACTTAATAAAAAATAAATTTGAAATACTTTAATTTTATACTGGATTCTTTCAATGAATAAAATTCCTTTGAGAAACAATAGAAAAGTACCCAAATCTATTCAATGTAACTGATTTGGAATGATTAAAAATTAAATCCAATAGTTATCAGTAAAAGTTTAAAAAAGAGTATTCAAGGGAGACAACAAAGCAAATCTGCCACGGTACATAATGTCTATCCAATAGACAAGGAACATTAGCTACAAATTGCCAGTCATTGTACTTTCAAATTATATACATTTTACAATCTTAAGAGGTATTGAGTGAAATTAAAGTATATATTCATCATTAAACACCATTTAAATGCATTCACATAAGTTGGTACGAGGTAGCAGTGGTACAAGTTTTCATTGGTACAATTTTTTTTTAGTGGTACGAGTTGACGTTGGTACAAGTTTACAATGGTATGGGATAACTATAATTCGTATATAGTATCTTGCTTCTGTTGTGAGGAAACAGTTATCATGGTTATGTTAACATTACAGTTTAATATGGGGTCCTCATTGCTGTATGTGTTTTGGTAATGACTGTTGGTATCATTTAAAAACAAATTCAACCATGTGCATGTCAACAATATGAACAAGTTGGATGGAAAATAACTTTTATGCTTAAATTCATTGTTAAATTGAAGGGTTAATAATTAAAGCAATATTGGTAACAGTGTCAGAAAATATATAATTTATTTATGCCCGCTATACAACAAGAGAAAAGCTCCACTAGCCTCCCTTTTCTTCCTTTTATTAAAGGGCCTTAAATGATTTTTAGATTTGTCATCAAATTTTCCTCTAAAATGGTTCTTTTAAGAAATGCTTATAAAAATCCAGTCTCCCAAAGCTTACTCTTTGAAACTATTTCAATCAGAATTGTTTTTGATTTGTTTGTCTCTTTTTAAGTATAATTGGGGTGTGAAACATGAGACATGTTTTCTTTGTTTGATTTATATTCATACAAAGATGTTAATGTAATTGTTTGATCAATGATCTAACAGTGACACACTGACCACTTCAGCACCATATATGATGATTGTAAGTTCATGAAGTTAAGAAGGCTTTGTGAAACGGTGGCCAGGACTTTATCCAATATAGAGTTCATACATCATGTACATTTCTGTATCCACAGTGAGAAATATTGAATAGTATTTCAAATTTTGTTACTTACAGAATATTGATTCCAAAACATGGTTTTTATATTTCACAAAATTCCCAGAGCTGTTAGGCATATAAGGAGGAACAATTAATACCATGTACCAGCATAATATTATATGGTAATACTAATAGATTATCTATTTTTTTTATTTTGTAGAACGAGATGAACTTTATTGGTGATGATTTTTTATTGGCACTTGAGCTACAAGAACAATTGGATCGTGATTCATGGCAGCCCTCACAATCAGCATCTAAACCTGGTGCTAACCTGTCTATAGTGGACGAGAGCTGGGAAACAATTGACCCTAATCCTGACATCAGGGAACTCTTCTTACAATTTAATGAAGAATTCTTCTGGGGGAGATTAGCAGGAATAGAAGTGAAATGGAGCCCAAGAATGACCCTGTAAGTAGACTTGTGGAATGTTAGTTTGAGAGGGTATTAACCCTGTCTCATATATCAAAGTTCTGTCATACTGCCATGAAAGTATTGTTTTATGTGATTATAATACTGTGGATTCATTATTTTTCGTTAGATACCAATTTTCATGTGGTATTAGTGCCAATGAGACAACTCCCCATCCAAGTCCTAATTTGTAAAAGTAAACCATTATAGGTCAAAGTACGGTCTCACATTGAACAGCAAGCTTTAATATAAAAAGCCCTTAAATGACTAGTGTAAAACCATTCAAACAAAAAATCAACAGTCTTATAGACAGGGGTTCACACAATACTTTTTGGTGATTTTCAACTTCTCTATTTTCTTAATGTTTGTAATGAAGTTATATATTTCAGATGTGCTGGACTTTGTTGTTATGAAAGACGAGGAGGCTTATGTTCTGTTCGACTCAGTTCGCCATTGTTAAAGTTACGACCTCGAAGAGATCTGGTAGAAACACTACTTGTAAGTTTATTATGTAAATTTAAAAAGATATAAAAAAAAGAAGATGCGGTATGATTGCCAATGAGACAACTCTCCACAAGAGACCAAAATGACCAAGAAATTAACAACTATAGGTCACTTATGTCTAGTTAAAGAAGTAAGCCACAAAATCTGTTTAAATGAGATTTGTTCATGTTGAGTAATCAGTAATACAAATATATATGTGACCTGAGAGATATCTAGCAAAAAAATTAACATTTATGTCACATTTTCAGGATTCAAGGCTGGTGGTTAGGCAGGTGGGACAGTGGCCGTCCAATAACTTGAACAAGCTTTGATAAAATCTTTTTAAATTTAAATATGCTCATAATATTGTTATTTCCTATGACTGATCCATGAAGGTCAAGTTGATTTTCATAATTTTAATTGTAGATCTTTAAACCACAAACAGGGAAACTTAGATTGATTTTGTACTTTCTGAACCCTACAAAAATGTATTTATTCTTTTTACATGTTTTACTTGATCCTGTTTCAGGGTTGAGATTTGTACATTTCATTTACATGTTTTACTTGATCCCGTTTCAGGGTTGAGATTTGTAAATTTCATTTACATGTTTTACTTGATCCCGTTTCAGGGTTGAGATTTGTAAATTTCATTTACATGTTTTACTTGATCCCGTTTCAGGGTTGAGATTTGTAAATTTCATTTACATGTTTTACTTGATCCTGTTTCAGGGTTGAGATTTGTACATTTCATTTACATGTTTTACTTGATCCCGTTTCAGGGTTGAGATTTGTAAATTTCATTTACATGTTTTACTTGATCTCGTTTCAGGGTTGAGATTTGTACATTTCATTTACATGTTTTACTTGATCCCGTTTCAGGGTTGAGATTTGTAAATTTCATTTACATGTAGGAAAATCCAATTTCCTGTCAATCTTGTTGTTATCGATTTGTTTGTTTATTATAGCACGAGATGATACATGCCTACCTGTTTATTACAGATAATAATAAGGTTAGTTTTGAAATGTAATTTTAGATTATTTCCCAGAAAAACATGATGTCATCGTATTTGAATTGATTTATTTTGCATTCACTTTGAATCTATATAATTTCTGATCTGCTTACAGCCTGACAGTGAGTTTTACAAATGTATGTAGGGTTAACATCAAATATATATTAAGTAAAATAGTACAACAAAAAGGTAAATAAATTACACACTGTTAATGGAGATAAATGTTGTTTTATGTATAAATGCTTGTATTGTATTGATTTAATGTG
Source organism: Mytilus galloprovincialis (assembly GCA_037788925.1). Classification (NCBI taxonomy): domain Eukaryota; kingdom Metazoa; phylum Mollusca; class Bivalvia; order Mytilida; family Mytilidae; genus Mytilus; species Mytilus galloprovincialis. The sequence goes on along the minus strand of CM075334.1, from coordinate 3,388,576 downwards.
CTTGTTTACAGGATCATGATGGACATGGACCAGAATTCCATAAACACATGTACAGGATTAATGATGCCACAGGGACTAAAATATCTGTGAGTATAGATATTCAAGGAGTCCATGTCATCATTTGTAAAAAATAAATAATTTGACAGGGAGTATCATTATTGATAATACCTATAGATAAACAACTATCAATATCATCACTACATTAATGTTAAATCTGCAAATTTGTGGAAGCAAATTTTTGTTCTTCCATTGCTGGGATTCAAACTCATGCTATTGGGATATCAAGACAACACCACCTGCTTTGGGTCCAGTGCTCTAGTCTAGACCATCCCGCCACCAACTGAACCAACATTCAGCTTTCAGTGGCCTATTGTTACCTATATATATATATTGCAGTTGGTATTTTTATGCCCCACCTACGATAGTAGAGGGGCATTATGTTGTCTGGTCTGTGGATCTGTTCGTCCATTTGTCGTATCGTCTGTCCGTCCGTAAGCTGTTCGTCCGTCCGTCTGTTCGTCCTGCTTCAGGTTAAAGTTTCTGGTCGAGGTTGTTTTTTATGAAGTTGAAGTCTAATCCACTTGAAACTTAGTACACATGTTCCCTATGATATGATCTTACTAATTTTAAAGCCAAATTAGAGTTTTTACCCCAATTTCACGGTCCACTGAACATAGAAAATGAAAGTCCGAGTGGGCATCAGTGTACTTGGGACACATTCTTGTTTTTCTTTTTGCTTCAATTTCAAAGTTCATAAGAAGGATAAACCAGGGACCTATTATATGCTATTTTTAGCATATGAGCTATAACTGTCACTTGGTGTTTCTTCTGGATAAAGTTGTATTTGTAAACTGTAAAAGATTGTCCTACAAATATAAAATGAGAAGATCTGGTATGATTGCCAATGAGAAATTTACCAATGAGATATTTATCAAGCAGAGATTAAATGATAGAGATGCAAGCAAATATAGCTATATAGGTTACTGTTTGATATTCAACAAATAGCTAAAGCGATTCTGTTTATAACAAAACTTGAAATGACAAATTATATACATGTAATAATATAAACCTGATTAATGTGCAAAAACATAGACAACATGTTTATATACAAAATGTGGTAGGTTATACATTAACACCTTTAAGAATGCCTGAAATTATGTGATAATTTTTTAACACACAGGAGTATATATGTAGATTATATATTTCTGTTATGCTTTTTGTTCCTGCCAATTAACAAACACGACTGCCATGGCTAATTTTAGAACATCAAGTTAAAGTGAAAGTAAGTGTTTAAAATCTGATTATGCAAAACTGCTCAGAATGTCTAGTTCTATCTAGAGGCCCTTCATGGGGCTGTCCAAGTAATCACATAATCACAAATATTCTTAATTTTTTTTTTAAACAAGATAATCAAATTATCAAAAAAACAGTCCTAGATTATCAAATAATCAAATAATCATGGAATACTTGGTCTGGTAATCAAATTAAATAATCACTATAAAACGACCAAGTAGTTACATAATCAAAAACCCAATTAGGAGGCTTTACACAACTTCCTTAACACAATTAATTACAGGTGTATCATAATTTCCATGACGAGGTGGACCATTTCAGACAACATTGGTGGAGATGTAATGGACCGTGTCAAAATAGAAAACCATACTTTGGTTATGTTAAGCGAGCCATGAACCGAGCTCCATCAGAGAGAGACCCCTGGTGGAAGGACCATAAGAACATGTGTAATGGAACGTATGTTAAGATAAAGGAACCAGACGGATATGGGAAAAAGAAGTCAAAAGATAAAAGTGAAAACAAGGAGAAGAATGAGACAAATAAGGAGAAAAAAGATACAGGTTTGTACTGACGAATTTGTTCTTGTAATAAAAGAAAAAATATAATTTCCAAATACTGTTCATTGAGTCAACCTTACACACAATAAGTTTGAAAAGAAATACCTAATTGTTTGTAGTCATCTGTTACTTTTGCTTCATTTCAGGATACTGTTATGTTAATTGGCTCATATCATTCATAAATCACAAATAGAAAAAACTTGTCTAACTATACTTGAACAAGTATGGGAAAAATCAGCAAACATCTTTTGGGCCTGATTTGTGCATTGATTATAATACCCATACCTTATAATTAACTATAAAAGGCCCTGGCAAAATGTGAAACAATTCTAATGAGAAAAATAATGGTCTGATTTACATTTATTAAAGTAAACATGTTTTTCTTTTATATTCAAAATCACAAATATAAAATTTGATCGATTTTTTGTCATTTAACGCCACTTTTGAGCACCACGGGGTTAGAACTCACAACCTCAGTGTTGACTGGCTAGTGATTACAGTAGTAACTACTTAGACCACTCAGGCACCAAGACCCCACACACACAAATGTTAAAGAAAATAAGTCTGATAATTAAAGAGATGAGAATGTTGGAATTCATTTTATCATACATTTTTTTTCAGATTTGGGTAAAGCAGGAAAGAAGACAAATCCTGACATCAGGTCATTTCTTGGTAAAGGTCAAAGTTTACAATCAGAAGGTTCACAGAAAAAGATGGTTATTAATGGCATCTTGACAACAGTTAATAAAACTGGTAAACCATCAACATCAAAGGGAGATAACTATGGTAATAAAACCAGTACTTCTAAGGGAGATAACTATGGTAAACCATCAACATCAAAGGGAGATAACTATGGTCATAACCCCAGTACTTCTAAGCCTTTTGTAAAGGACTCACCAAAAAAAACTAACTCTTTTGTAAAGAACTCACCCCAAAAAACTAAATCTGTTGTAAAGGACTCACCCAAAAAGACTGTCAAGACAAGTGTTAACGCAATCACAACCTCAGGGAAAATATCAGATAAAGAATTGCTACGTCAGAAAAAATTTGCAGAATTGATGTTATCGGACTCCGATGATGATGATCTTATTCTATGTGATGAGCTGGATACTAGTGAAAAGTCTAATAAAAATTTCAGTGCAGGATCAAACTGGAAATATGACAATACAGATGTAAAACAGAAAAATAATCTGAACAATTCTATAAGTGAAAAAAGTTTAGATGAAAGTTATTGTGATTCGAATTCTTCAGCAAATATGGATCATAACGAAAGTATTAAAACAAAGGATTTAATGACTCGGGTGAATTTTGGAAATAACCCTCAAGACAATGATAAAACGTTACCAAATTTAAATCATGACCCAATAAGTCAAATTAATAGAACTTCTTCAGTTTTTTCAGTGGACAGTGAGGTAGCTTCTAAAGTGCGCAGTGTCTGGGCAAATAAACACTTTGGGTCATCATTGAAAATATTAGATCCAAAAGCAGACAGTTCTACATTGATACCTAATAAATCACAAAGCCAGGTTTTAGGAAACAGTCAAAATAAATCTCAAGGTCATTCATCAAGAAACAATAATTTTCATGGTCATTCATCAGGGAATGGAAATAATACATCTCAAAGTTATCTCTCAGGAAACGGACAAAATAAATCTAAACGACATTCATCTGGAAAGAGATTATCAGGTGATGATATGACTGGTAGCAGGAAGAAACAGAAAATTGATCAGGAATCAAAAATCGATGACGCGTTTAGAAAAATAAACAACAAACAAAACGAGAATAGTGATCCTAGTAATGCTAACTGTCCTGTATGTAATCAATCTGTACCCTCTGTTAATATAAACCAACATTTAGACCAATGTTTAGGGATGAGCTAGTTTTCATATGTACATTTGCGTTTCTACCTCTGGCACTATATATTTACATGATTTAGGGTTATTGTGTAATGAGTACATTCCTGATCTATGTGATTGATGAACATGGGACAATAATGCAATATGAGTTAAATCTGAGTTCTGATTAAGAAGTAACCATGGTAACAGTACTGTGTTTGAAGAGTTGTGGTTGTCAATTGCCAATTTGATAGTTACAAATTTGTAATCGAGTGGTTTTCCTGATTATGTTAGAACAGAAACATTGACAAATAAAAACACTTCTCCGGTTTTGCATTCGTTTTTTATTACAATATTGAAAATAATTTTTTACAAAAGACCCTATAATGAATCATAAAATTATAAACATTGGTTCAAGAACCTGATAAATGTGTTTATTTGTGTTCTACACATCATCATGATCATGTTTAGTGGGATTAAATTTATTTACTTCAATATACAAAAAGTATTGTGGGGTGGGGGATACCCTTTTTTTAGTTCCCTCACGATGCTCACGGTTCTATTTTTCTTCAGCCATTTGTGTTTCTTTTATTTGAAGTTTTTGCCACAGGTTGTGTTCATTTTAATTATACAAAAAGTATGTTTGAATACTGTCATGACTAGCAGTAGAAGGTTTGTTGATAAAACAAAAAGTATAAATCTTTCGTTTCATTTCTTGTACATTTTTGGAAAGAAATTTTAGTAGTTCATTTAGTTCTAGAACAAGTAGAATACAAAATGTAAAAAAATGAGGATTTTACAAATATTTCTGTTTTGTTTGTACAAAATACATTATACCATTTAGTAGATAAATCAGCTACTTTTTGATGTTATTTGTTTTTTATGTATGTCAATATCTATCTAACATTGTCTAAATCATGTTAAGGGACGACATCAAAAGTTCAATGTAGGATAAAAAACTTAATTCACATAGTTTTTTCACTGATCCCCCCACCCCCCCTCTTAACTTAATTTGGGAAAAATTGATTTACCAATAGGGATATATGTAAAAATCGATTTTTGATATACAAAACTTGCAGAATTTTAACCCCCCCCCCCACTCCCAAACTATTTGATTTAAGTTTTTTATCCTACATCGATCTTTTGATGTCGTCCCTAACCTATCTATATTCTTATGTCATGTGTTTTATAAATTAAAGAGCATGAATAATATAAACAAAAATGTTAATTGATTGTATTGCTGACAGAATAAAAGGGATGAATAAGGAGTGTTTTCTTAATACATGTAAAATAACAGGAGATGCAGGTATCCTAACAGAAACAGCAATGGTAAGTAACCATGGTAACCCATATAATTATATTAAGAGGTTGACAATCCAGTCTTCAATATTTGATTCTTTATTTTTTGTTTTGAGATCTAGCTCTTATATTGAAATGTTTCTCAAAGTAAATTATTCAGCAGATTTCTTCATTATGGACATGTTTTGTTTTTCATGTAGATATATGAAGATGTGGTATGACTGCCAATGAGACAACTGGCTATCCAAGTCACAAATTATAAAAGTAAACCATTATAGGTCAAAGTATTGACTTCAACACATAGTCCTGGCTCACACCAAACAGAGGGCCCCAAAAATGACTGGTGTTAAACCATTCAAACAGAAAAAAACAATGGTCTAATCTGTTATGAAACAAGAAAAACATGTATGAAAGAAACTGCACAAAATATTTCATAGTTTAAAATGTGAACATGCATTGAGCTGATTTTGATATTTTACATTAAACACTTGCAAAACTTGATGTTTCTTTTAATAAGGGGACTTTTGATGCAATCCTTATGCTGTAAATTCTGTTTTAGTTGAAAAAAATGCTATCAAAATAATGGCTTTATATAATAAACTGAAACTTTCACAGATATACACCATGTACACCATTAGCAATGGCATTTTCATTGTTGAAGGCCATACAGTTGCCTATAATTGCTTACATCAACTTCATTCATGGTGGATAGTTGTCTCATTGGCAATCATACCACATCTTTTTATGCCCCGTCTACGATAGTAGTAGGGGCATTATGTTTTCTGGTCTGTGCGTCCGTTCGTCCGTCTGTTCGTTCGTCTGTTCGTTCGTCCGTTCGTCCGTCTGTCCCATGTCAGGTTAAAGTTTTTGGTCGAGGTAGTTTATGATGAAGTTATAGTTGCATCCATTTGTAACTTTACATACATAGTCATTATAATAGGGAATTTCTAAAAAGTACCTCAAATTTAGGTTTTGGTCCTCATTTCATGGTTCATTGAACATGAAAATGAGATTGTGTGAAACAGCTCTTTGCCAGGTTAAAGTTTTTGGTCAAGGTAGTTTTTGATGAAGTTGAAGTCCAATCAACTTGAAACTTAGTACACATGTTCCTTATGATATGATCTTTCTAATTTAAATGCCAAATTAGAGTTTTGACCCCAATTTTACGGTTCACTGATAGAAAATGATAGTGCAAATTTCAGGTTAAAGTTTTTGGCTTCAGGTTAAAGTTTTTGGTCAAGGTAGTTTTTGATGAAGTTGAAGTCCAATCAACTTGAAACTTAGTATACATGTGCCCTATGATATGATCTTTCTAATTTAAATGCCAAATTAGAGTTTTGACCCCAATTTTACGGTTCACTGAACATAGAAAATGATAGTGCAAATTTCAGGTTAAAGTTTTTGGCTTCAGGTTAAAGTTTTTGGTCAAGGTAGTTTTTGATGAAGTTGAAGTCCAATCAACTTGAAACTTAGTATACATGTGCCCTATGATATGATCTTTCTAATTTAAATGCCAAATTAGAGTTTTGACCCCAATTTTACGGTTCACTGAACATAGAAAATGATAGTGCAAATTTCAGGTTAAAGTTTTTGGCTTCAGGTTAAAGTTTTTGGCTTCAGGTTAAAGTTTTTGGTCAAGGTAGTTTTTGATGAAGTTGAAGTCCAATCAACTTGAAACTTAGTATACATGTGCCCTATGATATGATCTTTCTAATTTAAATGCCAAATTAGAGTTTTGACCCCAATTTTACGGTTCACTGAACATAGAAAATGATAGTGCAAATTTCAGGTTAAAGTTTTTGGTCAAGGTAGTTTTTGATAAAGTAGAAGTCCAATCAACTTGAAACTTAGTATACATGTTCCCTTTGATAAGATCATTCTAATTTTAATGCCAAATTAGAGAATTTATTCCAATTTCACAGTCCTTTAAACATAGAAAATGATAGTGTGAGTGGGGCATCCGTGTACTGTGGACACATTCTTGTTATTTCTATTTCATGTATTTATTTAAGTACCTGTCAACCTAAGTATCATAAAGAGGGTGATTCATCTCAAATCATGAATTAATGAATTTTTTGTTTAAAATGATGCAAAACAACAAACATTTGAGTATTTGATCACTGCATACTTTATTTTATACTTTGTTGTCAAGATAAACAAGTTACATAGCAACACATATTTTACTGCTGGAAATAGTAGGAATTTGAAAGTAATTGACTCATGTATACATCAATAAAAAAAAAGTATGAAATGGAATTATTATATTCATGTATCAAAGGATATCTACACTTGAGCAAGTGGATTTTAAGATTTAAAAAAGAAGAGGCATTTAGGAGTTAGAACAAAGATTGATTGGCTGAGACAGCAATGTCAGAGTCAGAATAAAATCCCGTGGGAGGGTGACATACCTTAGTCTTAAATGCATGCATTTTTTTTATTAGTTGTTAGTGGCTTTGAACTATCTGTCCCGCTAATGTCAACTGTGTTTTATGCCCCACCTACGATAGTAGAGGGGCATTATGTTTTCAAATCTGTGGCTCCGTTCGTCCGTTCGTTCGTCGAACTTCAGGTTAAAGTTTTTGGTCAAGGTAGTTTTTGATGAAACTGAAGTCCAATCAACTTGAAACTTAGTACACTTGTTGCTTATGATATGATCTTTCTAATTTAAAAGCCAAATTAGACTTTTGACCCGAATTTCACGGTCCATTGAACATAGAAAATGAAAGTGGGAGTTTCAGGTTAAAGTTTTTGGTCAAGGTAGTTTTTGATGAAGCTGAAGTCCAATCAACTTGAAACTTAGTACACTTGTTGCTTATGATATGATCTTTCTAATTTTAAAGCCAAATTAGACTTTTGACCCCAATTTCACGGTCCATTGAACATAGAAAATGAAAGTGGGAGTTTCAGGATAAAGTTTTTGAACATCCAATCAGAGGACGTGTTACATCCAAAATTATTGACAAATGACCTTAGTTAGTTATTATAATGAAACTTTCAACAATTATGCTGATGCGAAGTTACTGACATGTTTTCCCCTTTTTTGACGATCAATGCATTTGAATGGGAACGTATGGTTGGAACACCCACCAACCCCCCTTTTCAAATTGCTTGATCCGGCCCTTTAAAATTAAAAGTTTGACCTAAAGCAACGACATGCTTGTAATTTTGTAAACTGATATGGTAATTAAAGTGTAACAGTTAAAGTGACTATTAGAGTTCAGTTTGTAACGGGCTTTCCTGGAGTATAACACAGGATAGAAAAGCGGACAGCATTATTCCTACCAAATTTGATTTGATTTGAATAATTATTTTTACAAAAATCATGTAGCTTGTATAGTTTAACACTGATGTTTAGTGTGGTTCAGTCTTTCTCCCTACCACAAGTTGCATATATAATTTTCTCTTATTCTATAGTATCAATCTATTTTTCTTTACTGATAACACTACTTCATTTGTCTATGGTGTTGTTTGTTTTTATTTCATTCCATGGTGTTGTTTGTTTTTATTTCTGTCGTAGTGTTGTCTGTTTTCATTTTTGGTCATGATGTTGTCTATTTTTATTGTTGGGCTTGCTGCTGTCTGTTTTTATTTTTGTCCTTGCTGTTGTTTCCTTTATTATGCCATGGTGTTGTATGTTTTAATTTTGACCATGATGTTGTCTGTTTTAATTTCTGTTCATATATACTGTTTGTTTTTATTTTAGTCCTTGCAGTTGTCTTTTTTTTAAGGCCGTGGTGTTGTTTCAATTTTTTACCACGATGTCGTCTTTTTTTGTTTAAGGTGTTGTCTGCTTTTATTTTTGTACATGATGATGTTTGTTTTTATTGTTGAACTTGCATTGTGACTGTCTTTTTTTATTTGTCCTTGTTGTCTTAATTATTTTAATGCATTGGTGTTGTATGTTTTAATTTTTGACCATGATGTTGTCTGTTTTGTCTCCTGTCCATGGTGTTGTCTGTTTTTATTTTTGTCCTGGCTGTTGTCTTTTTTTAAGGCCCTGTTGTTGTATGTTTTAATTTTTTACCATGATGTTGGTTTTTTTCTTCTATGATTTTGTTTGTTTTCATTTTTGTCCATGGTGTTGTCTGTTTTTATTTTTGTCCTTGCTTTTAAGGCCTTGGTTTTGTATGTTTTTATATTTGACCATGATGTCTGTTTTTATTTTTGTGCATGGTATTGTATATTTTAATTTTTTACGGTACCATGATGTCTGTTTTTATTTAGACCTCGGTACTGCCTGTGGTTTTTTTTTGTGTCCTTGCTGTTGTCTGTTTTTCTTATGCCATAGTGTTGTTAGTTTTAATTTTTCACCATGATGTTGTCTGTTTTGAATTTTGTCCGTGGAGATGTTTGTTTCATTTGTTTACCATGATATTGTATGTTTTAATTTTTGACTATGAAGGTGTCTGTTTTTATTTCTGCCCATACTGTTGTCTGTTTTTTTTATGCATTGGCGTTGTCGTTTTTTTTTTTTTTATTTTAGTGCATGATGTTGTCTTTTTCAATTTTCAAACATGATGTTGTCTGTTTTTACTTTTGTCCATGGTGTTGTCTGTTTTTTTTTTTTTTTGGAAAAAAAGATCAATTTGCGTACAGAGCCCAAATTCAAAATACAAAACAAGTATATAATGAGCTATAATTTTATTGGAATTGTCAAAATCTCGAACATGACATGTGAACATAAATGCGTAATTGAGGGGTTCAGCTGGTACCAAGAGGAGAAGGAAACACCCCCCCCCCCAAAACACACACCACCATTAAGACCCTCGAAAATGTGAGAATAATTACCCTGGAACCAAACGTTGAAATAAACTCCCTATAAAAAGAGAGAAGAATTGTGTTTACGAAACGTACTCTTTATTCATTAGATATCCATTTTTTTTATAATGGTGTCTTTTGAAGGTAATTTGCCATTTCTTACTAGGAATATGCAATCTGCAAACTTACAAATCGGAAAATAAATGTCATATTCAAGAATTTATATTTCAAATTGGTGAATATGTTTCTTCTACAAATTTGTTTCTTTAAAAACGCGAATCGTAAACTGAGTGTGTACATTATTAACATCAATGTACAAATTACTGGTATACTATTTATCAAAATTGAAAAATTAATTTCTGGGGAGGGGAGGTGTGAATGTTGGTTGTTGGATTTGTTAATAGACAAATACTTATTTATAAGAAGAATCCCTCTAAATAACTATTAGTCTTTTAACAAAATCAACAACCAAAATACACGTCTCCCCTCTACAGAAATGTATTATTTTTAAATTAAGCAGACGTGCATTTTGGTTGTTGATTTATTTTAATAGACGAATATTTTTTTAGAAGATAAAAAAATCCCTCTAAATAACTATTAGTCTTTTAACTAAATCAACAACCAAAATACACGTCTCCCCTCTACAGAAATGTATTATTTTTAAATTAAGGAGACGTGCATTTTGGTTGTTGATTTTGTTAATAGACAAATATGTATTTAGAAGAAAGGTGAAGAAGAAGAATTCCCCTAAATAACCATTAGTCTTTTAACAATATCAACAACCAAAATACCCGTCTCCCCTCTACAGAAATGTATTATTTTTAAATTAAGGAGACGTGCATTTTGGTTGTTGATTTATTTTAATAGACGAATATTTTTTTAGAAGATAAAAAAATCCCTCTAAATAACTATTAGTCTTTTAACAAAATCAACTATCCATCTCCCATCCACTGAAATGTATATTTAAATTTTGACAAAACGCATACCCGTAATTTGTACATCGTTGTTATTTATATCTGGACACTTTATTTAACGATTCGCGTTCTTAAAGAAACAAATTTTCAGAAGCAATTAACTTATCCACCAAATTTGAAATATAAATTCGTGAATGTGACCTTTATTTCCCGATTTTTTAGTTTGTTAGACTGCATTTCAGTAAGAAATAAAAAAAAAAAAAAAAACTTCAAGAGACACCATTATAAAAAAAAATGAATATCTAATGAATCAAGAGTACGTTTCGTGAACATACTCATTTTAAAGTAGTGAAAAATAATAAGATTGCGGGAAATAAACGAATTTAATTAAGAGAAAAAAATATACTTAATTCAGTAAAAACAGACTTGATTTTAATAAAAAAAAAATGAATATCTAAAAAATATCTAAAAAAATATACTTAATTCAGTAAAAACAGACTTGATTTTAATATAAAAAAAAATGAATATCTAATGAATCAAGAGTACGTTTCTTCAACATACTCATTTTAAAGTAGTGAAAAATAACAGGATTGCGGGATATAAACGAATTTAATTAAGAGAAAAAAATATACTTAATTCAGTAAAAACAGACTTGATTTTAATAAAAAAAAAAAAAAAAAGGGAATTGTTCTTTCGAAAAAACAACTTAAACTCTATAAGATATTTCCCTATCGTATATTCTTATGTATCTGCACCCCCTTTTGCAGTAATTTACATACAGTAACTTTAGCGAGCACACAACAGTATCATCCTTCTCCTCCTGGTGTTGTTCATAGCAAATAAAAAAATAGAAAAAAATAAACAAATACAATCCATAAATAAAAAAATAACAACGTAACAAAACCTTCTGATCTGGCACCTAGGTAACTAAATAATTTGTTTAATGTTTAGAAAAAAAACTGTGTTTATCTGTCTACTAAGTACAATATCTAAACATTTAAAAAAAAGTTATAATAAATGAGAAAAAATATGTCTATTAATTGGTAAACAGAGTATTATGGTTAAATAGAAAATGAGTTTGAAAGACGTGTGTACAAATCCTTTTTCAACTTAATGGTGACCAGATGGGAGCAAGGTAAATAAAAGTAACGAAAATAAATAATAAAAAAAAACCAATGCAGAAACAACGACAAAACCTTCTGATCTGACACTTTTTGTGATTTTATACACGAGTGTGTGGGCATTTCACTTCTAAGTTAAATGTTATTATATGATATAGAAACCAGTCGTAAACATTAATATACTAGTACAATCTATTGATAATTTTGTGTTTTTTTTAAACAGAGGTTGAATGTAATGTTTAAATAACAAATGATATTGAAAGAAGTATGTACAGATACTTTTTGAAATTGATAGTGACAAGATGGGAGTAAGGTAAAAAAATTAAGTGCTGATTTCAGTTTTCATTCTTTCCCCTCCCAATTTAAAATTTAAAAACAAACAAATAAAAACCACAATAAACATTGTTGGAGCTAATTTGAGTTTTGATCAATCAGCTGAGTTCTGAAATCAACAACTTCATGCACAATAAAAAAATCTATGTTTTTGTATTTTTTATATTATATTTCTAATACAATATTTTTAAATTTTTTATTTGTTTTTTAACATTTTTTTTAATTTTTGTTTTCTATTTTTTTTTTTTTTTTTTTTTTTTTGAATTTTCTATATGGTGAAGTTCAACCAAACAGTCCATATACTCGAATCGAAACTCCTTGGCTAACACACGCAGTTGCTATTGGGATTAGCATGTGTATTTATGGCAAGCACAAGCATTTATAAATCATGAATTTGGTATTAACTGAGAAGTAGCCCTATCCAGAGCACATGGTTTTTAAAAGCACACATATTTAAGGACACGCTTGAACGTTTAACATTAAAATTAATTAGCTCCTTTCTTTTATCATCTTTTAGACTTACTTAGAATTTTACATTGTCTTTTGATTTCTATTATTAAGGTAAAAAGCAATTAATAGTATCATATATGGCACAAATGCATACATGTTATAGCACAAACAAGTAGTAGCACAAACAAGTATTTCACAAACAAGGAAAAGCACAAACAAACAGTAACACAAACAAGTTATAGCACAAAAGGTAAAAAACAAGTTCGATTACATTTAAATCACACATATATAATAACAATTCGATGGTATTCTTATAACTCACACTATTCACTTGCTTAACATTGATATTATAGAGGTTGAGTGTAATGGTTAAATAACATCTGATATTGAAAGAAGTATATACTTGTTTGAATTGATGGTGACAAGATGGGAGCAAAGTAAAAAATTAAGGGTTCATTTCAGTTCTCACTCTTTCCCCTTCCACTTTAGCACCAAACAAACAAAAACAACCATAAACTTTGTTGGAGCTTATTTAAATTTTGATCTATCAACTAACTGAGTTCCGAAACAACTTCATGCACAATAAAACAAATCTATATTTTTGTTTATTTTTTTTATAGTATTTGTAATACAATATTTTTTAATTTTCTTTTTTATTTATTTCTTTTTAATTTTTTTTTTTTTTTTTTTATATATATTTTTTTTTTTTTTAGCAATTTTCTATATGCTTATGTTCAATCAGAACAGTCCATATACTCGAATCGAAACTCCTTGGCTAGCACAATCAGTTGCTATTGGGATTAGCATGTGTATTTATGGCAAGCACAAGCATTATAAATTATGAATTATCAAATTTTGATATTAACTGCGAAGTAGTTATCCAGAGCAAATGGTTTTTGAAAAGAACAAATATCTAAAGGCACAATTGAGTGTTTAACATTGACATTAGTCAGTCCCTTTCTTTCGATTTCTATTATTAAGGTAAAAAATCAATTAATAGTATCATATATGGCACAAAAGCATACATGTTATAGCACAAACAGGTATAACGCAATCAAGTAAAAGCACAAACAAGTAGTAACACAAACAAGTTATAGCACAAACAAGTAAAAAAGCACAAAAGGTAAAAATAAGTTCAATTACATTTAAATCACACATATATAATTACAACTCGATGGTATTCTTATAACTCACATTATTCACTTGCTTAATATTGATATTATATTACTTTTAGAACCATAAGTATTATTGCAACAACGTATTCATTTATTTACTAGTTATCCATCTAATAAGGCATATTTCTTTGGAGTGGAGGAAGTGTCTTTCTGCCTCCACCTTTCTGTTGTGACTGTCCGCGAATGTTCCTCTCAGATCGAGTAGGTGCAGTAGGCATACAGTTGTTCAATATTTCAGCTGTAAGTCCAAGCTGCGTATTGTGGTGTGGGAAAATGTTCATGTTTTCCAGTTTAACAGAAGTTTTACGCTTATAATAGGAAGTGCCATCTTCTTTTGGTACTGTTGGCATATGTGCTTGATCTGCTTCACGTTGTACGGTTGGTGGCTGTGGCATAAAAGCATGTCTCACCCCACGTGGGCCAGGTGGTGGGCGTGGCATATACATGCGATCTTCATTGTGTGACATAGATGGTGGGCATGGCATATATGCATGTTCTTGTCCTTCTCCACATGACATAGGTGGTGGACGTGGTACAAGAGCCCCTTCAATTTGTAGTTCTGCTGATGAGGAAAGATGAGTTCCTTCTCCATGTGGCATAGTTGGTGGTCCAGCGTATAAAGGACTAGCTCTTCGTGATGGTGGCATAGGTATGTTCAATGGACTGTCACTTCGGTTATATGATATAACACTGAGGTCAGAGGGCGATAATAATGTTGTTACATTGTCCTAAAAAAGCAAAAAAAATATTCGTTTTAGTTATACTTGTCATTTCCATTGGATTTGGGGAGAAAACTTCATTTTTTGCAAACCATGAAATTTTAAATCAGTTTTGAAAAAAAACAACCAACTAATTATTATAATATGTTTAATAAAAAAAATTAGAGAATCAAATTGTAATGTATTTCACGTACCTCTCTATGCATTCTAGTGCGAGGTCTGTTATCTAATTCATCCTCAAGCTTAACTATTTCCTTTGGAACTACTTTTATTTGGAGCTGGTGCCTAGCAGCAATTTTAATCTTGTCTTCAACATCCGGAAAGTGGAAACCAGGCTTCATCTGGTATGTATCCAAGTAGGAGGTGCCATCGGTTATAGGCTTAGGCTCTGGTGCATATGGGTTTACACCTCTCACTAAAACAACAAAGAGATGTACTGTTTAGAAAAACATAAAACATAGACTATATGAAATATTTTAAACACGGTAAGCTATATACAGCCTAATATGCGGTGTCTATTATTTGAAATCGTAAACACCAGCACTTCCTTACATCCTAGTTTTTTGTTGTCCCATGGTTCATAGTTGTCTCAATCATACCAAATTTCCTCTTTACAGTTAAAATAATAAAGCATGCAATACAGCATGCAAACCAAGAGTTTAAATGCCTTACTTGCCAATTTTGTTTGGTTGTTTGCTCAGACATTGTAATTAAGATTAACACATAAATTCAACGGGCAGGTGGAGTATAACAGTCTGTTTACTACACATAAAGTGTTGATTGGTCAATGAATATCATAATTGTTTCCAATATAATATCCATTGTCCAATCAACTCTTTGTTATATACATTATGAAGTAAACAAACTATAATATTACTCCACCTTTTTAAGGTGTCACTCTTAATTGCAATGCCTGAGCAAAAAAACTTAATTGCACTGCCTTTTTGCAAGCTAGGCATTTAAACTCTTGCTTTGCATGCTTTATTATTTTAACTGTAAAACTGCTTCTTCGACAGATTTATCTCCTCCCAGAGCTTTAAAAAAAAGATTATGGTCCGTTCCTTTTTTTAATGTACTTACTTTTAGTATTACCAGTATTGGCATCTGGCAATTTTGGCAAGAAATTATTGAGGTTTACATCAATGCGGTTAGAGCTGAGTGGTTGTCCCTTTTTGTTACGTGGCATTACTCTGTTAACCGGATATTCAATTTTTTGTCCACCAAGTCCATTTTTTATAGCTCCACGGTTAAGAAGACGGCGCTGTGGCTCTTTATCCGTCCTCGTAACATTGCAATACTGCACTGGCTTCTTAGGCTTGGTCATCTACAGAAAAAAGAACACAGTTATATCTCGAATTGGTGGACCGTTGTGGAATATTTGTTGTACAGATGACGACGGATATGCTCTGTGACATACTGAATGAGACTTATCACCCGAATTTGTATGGGGCAGGATCTGCTTACATTTTTGGACCACCTGAGCTCCCCCTGGTTTGTATAGTGCAGGATCTGCTTACATTTTTGGACCACCTGAGCTCCCCCTGGTTTGTATGGTGGAGGATCTGCTTACATTTTTGGACCACCTGAGCTCCCCCTGGTTTGTATGGTGCAGGATCTGCTTACATTTTTGGACCACCTGAGCTGCCTCTGGTTTGTATGGTGGAGGATCTGCTTACATCTTTGGACCACCCAAGCTCCCCCTGGTTTGTATAGTGGAGGATCTGCTTACATTTTTGGACCACCCAAGCTCCCCCTGGTTTGTATGGTGCAGGATCTGCTTACATTTTTGGACGACCTGAGCTCCCCCTGGTTTGTATAGTGGAGTATCTGCTTACATTTTTGGACCACATGAGCTCCCCCTGGTTTGTATAGTGGAGGATCTGCTTACATTTTTGGACCACCTGAGCTCCCCCTGGTTTGTATAGTGGAGGATCTGCTTACATTTTTGGACCACCTGAGCTCACCCCTGGTAGTTTTGATGGGGTTCGTGTTGCGAAGTTGTGTTTTGTATACTAATGTTGTCTGTTGATCCTTTTCATTTGTTATAGGTTCTTTATAAAACATCTCATCTTTGAGCTAACAGATAACGACCTTCTTCATCAAACACCTATATTATGAAGAGGGAGATACGGAAGAAGACTGCATAATCAAAAAACACCTCTTTTTTTTAAAGCAAGGAGGCGTTATATGTTTGCAAATTATATGCGAGTACTATATATCAACTAGAAACTAAATGCCAAAAGATATATTTAGGCAGCAACCATTTGATTTTCTAGGTGGGCTAGGTTTTTTTTGGAAAAAAAAAGTTTGCAGTTTTTGGAGAAAAAAAATTAATTTGTTTCTTACATCCTCATCGCTAAAATTGAAAGAAAAAAATGGTTAGATTGTTTTAGCCGAATTCGATAAAAAGTCTGTCTGGAAAAAAATATCCATAGACCGACCACCCCCCCCCCTTTCCCCCTCCCGGAAAATAAAATGGTTGCTATTAAAGATGAGTTCTAACTAGACTTCTTTCACTATCAAATTGAAATATATCTAAGAGGCAATACCAAATGGGAGAGCATTTGAACTAATAGTCTGTTCCATAAAACATTTCTGGTTTAAATATATAATTGATAATAAGAGGGGGAAACATAGTGCTGAGCTTAATATAAAATAGTATTCCCCTCAAAAATTGTGTATTCAACTTCACTACGGCCTCCCAAACACGATATATATATTTATATATATGGCAGTGGATATTAAAATGTATTTGCAATCAATCTATAAACATAGGAAGATGGGGTATGAGTGCCAATGAGACAAATAACTCTCCATCCAAATGACAATTTATAAAAGTAAATCATTATAGGGCAAGGTACGGTCTTCAACACAGAGCCTTGGTCATTATAACGTTTTCAATGTTACGTCACAAGCGTATCAAACGACTACATATGGGCGCCGCCATTTTTGGTTGATTTTGTCCTTGATTGTCACTTTGTATACTAGTGGTCAGATTTTTTATCTTATCTTTTTTTTTTTACTTTAAGCAATAGAAGTTGGTAAACAGTATATGCACTAGGTCTGACACTCAAATCGCTGAGCAATGTGTAGACGTTTGTTTCAGCAGCACAACAAAATAATATAGAAGTCACCTTGCAGGCCCGTAGCCAGAAATTTCAAAAAGGGGGGGGGGGGGGGGGGGGGGGGGTTCGTTGGACTCACAAACTTGACTTTAACAGTCACAATTCGAACAGAACATTGACTTTAACAGTGCTTTTTTTTTTTTAGGGGGGGTCGTCCGAACCCCCCTGGCTATGGGTATACATTGTAGCTTTCAACAATTGACATGCGTCATCTTAACTTATAAAGACCCCATGATACCATCTTCCAAAATACATTACAAGATGGAGAAAGGTCGACAAACTAGAGGACTTCAATGGCAACAGGGTCAGAAGTACTAAAATTAACCTCATTCCTCAATCAGACATTCATTTTTTTTAACCGAAAAGACTGACAACCATACAACTGTATGAATATTCAAAATTTACTTTTATATAGAGTATAAAGATATCGCAAAATTAGTTACAGTAGAATGCATTGAGCGTGAAGGTAAAGGTAGAATCTTTGGTAAGCTTGCTTTTTTCTTGAACTGTGAAGTCATTATTAGTTAATGCATACTTAACTCCTTTCGGGGTAGTCTATATAGTCCTACAGACAAAGAGATTGTTATCTGTCTGACTAGTCTACTTTTATAAAAGGAGGGTAGTTTGCATAACAATGACTTCACGCATACACACTCGATTCATTCTGCTTTTATGACACTTCTAATTTAAGAGATAAGATGCTTTACAACCGATTCCATTGAGTGTGTAGGCAAAGATAATATATTTTGTTAGCTTGATTGTTGGCTGAAGTCATTATTATGTAAGGCAAACTACTCTTCTTTTAGAGTATACCCTGGTCCGACAGATAAACAATATATCCGTCTGTTGGACTAGGCTACTTCGAAAAGAGGGTAGTTTATCAGACCTAATAATGACTTTACGGTTTAGTTAACACTCAGCTAATAAAAGATATTACCGTTGTCTACACACTCAATGGAAATCGGTTGCTATTGATATGTATATTCTAATAACTTGATTTTAAGTAAAATATCTCATAAAAATGCAATATAACTTCTATATGACAAACCGTTTTTATATTTATTCAATTTCAAATAAATTAATAATAATAAATATGATATCTCAATATGTTTATAAAGTATCTGTTTTCTATTTGATTTATCTCATTTAATTTTAAGTTATAAAGATATCTTACAAACTTTGAAATATATCTAAATATCTTGTTTATTGAAAAAGTGTCTTGCAAACTTTAAAATATGTCTTAAATATATTGTTTACTAAATAAGATATCTTGTCTATTTAATAGATATCTTGATTATTGAATAAGATATATTGTTTATTTAATAAGATATCTTGTTTATTGGATAAGGTATCTTTTTACAAATTAAACGATATTTTATATATTTTGAAATATATCTTTTAGAAAGGAATATGAGTCAATAGTATATCTTATAAGGTTATCTTTTATGAATTAAAAAAAGCGCGAGTACGGACTTTCCTTGAGTTGTGGATCTGATATTCGTGATAATAAGGCGCTTGTACGGCCTTTCACGTATATCTTATAGTGGAACGATTGTACGGCCTTTCACGTATATTTTACAGTGGAACGATTGTACCGCCTTTCACGTATAGCTTATATATATATATAGTAGATCGATTGTACGGCCTTTCACGTATATCTTATAATGGAACGATTGTACCGCCTGTCAAGTATATCTTATAGTGGAACGATTGTACGGCCTTTCACGTATAGCTTATAGTGGAACGACTGTACCGCCTTTCACGTATAGCTTTTAGTGTCCAACGATTGTACGGCCCTTTCACGTATATCTTATAGTGGAACGATTGTACCGCCTTTCACGTATAGCTTATAGTAGAACGACTGAACCGCCTTTCACGTATATTTTATAGTGGCCTTTCACGTATATCTATATAGCAGAACGCTTGTACGGCCTTTGGCGTATATCTTGTAAATGACAAACAGGCGCTTGCATGGCCCTCAATGTTTATCTTATCAATGACAGAAGAACGATTGTGTGGCGGTTCATGTATATCTTGTAAATGACAAAAAGGCGCGTGTACGGCCCTCGTCGTTAATCTTATCATTGACAGTAGAACGCTTGTGCGGCCGTTCGCGTATATCTTATAAATGACAAATAGGCGCGTGACTGTACGGCCCTCAACGTTTATCTTATCAATGACAGTAGAACACTTGTATGACCATTCGCGTATATCTTATAAATGACAAAAAAAGGCGCTTGTACTGCCCTCAATATTTATCTTATCAATGACAGTAGAACGATTGTGTGGCCGTTCACGTATATCTTATAAACAACAAAAAAGGCGCTTGTATGGCCCTCGGCGTTTATCTTATCAATGATATAGAACGCTTGTGTGACCGTTCACGTATATCTCAAAAATGACAGTGTATGGCCTTTAATTTCAATGAAAACGATTAGAATCTTAAAATAACTTCTTTTAAAACGTAATATTTAGTTTTCACAATAATATGTAATAATAAAAGATTTATTTTATTTAGCATATACGTTTAGAATATATCTTATAAAGTTTACAAGATAAAGGTAGTAGTTTATAAGATAAAGGTAGTAGTTTATAAGATCTCTCAATTAGTTTGAAAGATAACTTTATTGGTTTATAAGATATCTCAATTAGTTTTAAAGATTTCTCTATTATAGATATAGGAAGATGTGGTCTGAGTGCCAATGAGACAACTCTCCATCCAAATTACAATTTAAAAAAAAAGTAAACCATTATACTTCAATGTACGGCCTTCAACACGGAGCCTTGACTCACATCGAACAACAAGCTATAAAGGGCCCAAAATTACTAGTGTAAAACCATTCAAACGGGAAAACCAACGGTCTAATCTATATAAAAAAAAACGAGAAACAAGAACACGTATATATTACATAAACAAACGACAACTACTGACTTAGGACAGGTGCAAACATCTATTAGTTTATCAGATATCTCAATTAGTTTAAAAGATTTCCCTATTGGTTTATAAGTTATCTCAATTAGTTTTAAAGATAACTCAAACAGTTAATCACTTATCTTATTTTATATATATAAAGATCTTATTAGCATCATATTCAAAATTATTTCACAAAAATATAAAGTATATAAGATGACTCGTTATCTTATTCAATTTGAAACTAATAAGATGTATGTCATACTTTAAATATAGCTTGATAACTTTATTAGATATATGGTCAGCTGAATAAGATATATGATAAAGTTTAAATGATATCTTATACACTATGATATATCTTGTTTAGTTTATAAAATATCTTACACTAGTATATTTTTTCATATGTATTTTAGAGAAATATTTAATGAGATATATTGTATAGTTCATAAGATATCTTATACTAGTATATTTTTCATATATATTTTAGAGAAATACTTTATGAGATGTCTTGTTTAGCTCATAAGATATCTTATACTAGTATATTTTTAATAAATATTTTAGAGAAATACTTCATGAGATATCTTTTATTGCTCAAAAGATATCTAATACTTGTTTATTTTTTCATATATATTTTAGAGAAATACTTTATGAGATATATTGTATAGTTCATAAGATATCTTATACTAGTATATTTTTCATATATATTTTAGAGAAATACTTTATGAGATGTCATGTATTGTTTAATAAGATATCTTAAACTAGTATATTTTTTCATATATATTATAGAGAAATACTTAATGAGATATCTTTTATTGTTCAAAAAGATATATTATACTAGTATATTTTTTCATATATATTTTAGAAAAATACTTTATGAGATATCTTGTTTAGTTTATGAAATATCTTATACTAGTATATTTGTTCATACATGTTTTTTTAGAGATATACTTGATGAGATATTTTGTAAAGTTTATAAAATATGTTATACTAGTATATTTTGCATATATATATTTTAGAGATATACTGGATGAAAAATCTTGTAAAGTTCATAAGATATCTTTAAAAGTATATACTTAATCCTATTTAGTTAATAAGATATCGGTATCTTATCAACTTTATAAGACGTATTTTGTGAATTTCCGGATATTAAAAGGCGCGTATACTGACTTTCCTGCACTGAGATGTGGATCTGATATTTGTGATAATAATGCACTTTGTTCGGCTCTTTGCGCAGATCTTATAAATGAATGCAAACACGGCGCTTGTACGGCCTTTTACGTTTATCTTATAAATGACAATAAAGCGCTTGTACGGCCTTGTCAAATAAATCGAATAGTATCGTAAAAAAAGGCAACCAACTTTTGAAGTTATGATTTTCAGATTTGAAAGTAAGGTGCAATAACAAAGGAGATATCACAGTTATATATACTGATTTGGTTTTGTACTACTTTCCAATCCTCCTGTATAAATCCAAGGATAAATATTTTTTAATTTGAGATTTTTAGTTTAACAAATACACATTTGTTCATAAACGGTATGGTTTAATCCATTGTTGAAAGCTGCACGGTGACGGCTTTCTATTGCTTAAATTCTTGGACTCTGTTTGATGTCTGTCTCATTTGTAATCATACCCCATCTCCTTATGTTATATATCTATATATTTCTCTTCATATTTGGTAATTTTTCATACCATACTGAAACTTCAAAAAATGCTCTTCACTATTGTCAATGACGCGACGTTAAGCAATAATCAATCTATCTATTGTCGACGTCACAGTAGAATCTGACTGCGGGTCGCCGTGAAAAAAATTTATATGTAAATCGGATATATTGAATGAAATACATATTTGTTTTACCAATTTTTTATCTATTTTTTCTATATACCATTTGAACTCTATAAAATAACTTTAAATTAAAAAAAAAATTATAATATAATTGGCTGATGATATGATGCAGCTTAAACTAAAGACTACAATGGAATAGTAGTAAAACAGATTTCTCTAAATCCACTTAAAAATGTTCAAGTGTCAGTATCTAATGCAACGTTATAACATTTCTCCTAGTAAATACTGTAAACCAACTTATTTTCGTGAGCGATTTATTTTCGCGACTTTCGCGAGGAGAAAAATAACGCGAATATAAATCGTCGCGAATAAGTAAATCGTTATTAATCTACATCAAGTAAATAAGAAAATCGCGAATTTTAAAAGGCGCGAAATGGACTAGAATTGGTAAGACGCGAAATAAAGTATCCGCGAAAATAAGTTGGTTTACAATACGTTATTATACCGTAAACAATCGAAAGAAAGTTAAAACTGTATTGTTACTTGTACTGATTTGTACAGTGAAGTTTCTACCTAAAGTAAGCATTTGACATGTTTGCAGATTCTAACAACGAACAAAGTAACGAAATATAACAAAAGTAATAAAAACTTACGTTTCCAAAGCTCTTGGCTGTAGGAAATACCAATATCTTCCGACAAATCTTCAATCTTTTGATATTCTCAGCTGAAGCTGGAAACTGCTATCCGCAACTTGGAGGGCTACGGAATGCGGTGGCGTTACCAAGGTTCCAACAATGGAATGGCGCCGTCAAGGTATGATTGGACACAGCACAACCGCTACGGACTGAAAGGGTGTGACCAACGATACAATGGGATGCCATCCGGATGTGACTGCAGCGCATGTACATGCAGTTCTGAAACATAATACAAAAATACGAACAAAGAATATACAAATATCGCATCTCATGAAAAAAAAAAATATATTCTTAAACGTAGAATGTTATCATACAAATGTATGAAAAAAATCAACAAGGAGTAAGATAAATTTGGAAAATAAAAAGTGTAGGTCAAAAAGGGGGATGCACATTGGCAGTCTAGCATCTAAACATTTATAAGAATGTATTGAGATTTTTGAACAATTAAAATTAATCCTAAAGTTAAGTAAAACGGTGAATATAATATAAGTTATTTTTTTTATTTTTTTAAATGGTCTATGTTATTACTATTTTTTACTTCAACTTCTTTCCTTATACTGACCATAGATCGGCAACTTTTCTATATTTGGTCCTGCTCCCAATTAAAATTATTCAAGATATTCCATTATTTGTTAAACTACTTATTCGTGTACTGCATGCCTTAGCAGCCTTACTGTCATAGAGATCGGCAACTTTTCTATATTTGGTCCTGCTCCCAATTAAAATTATTTAAGATATTCCTTTATTTATTAAACTACTTATTCGTGTACTTGATTCAGCATATTTTCAAATGTATTTCTAATAAATTGAAAAACATATATTTAAAAAGAACACATTTTATGGACAATCAATTGAAAAATAAAAAGAAGATTTACAGGAATAACATGGCAATTTACTGAACAACCGACCATGCACTCCAACCATCAAAACCGTCGGAACTAGAAATATAACAGACATACAAACAAAGACAAACAGGAACAACACAAACTTGTTTCAAATAACTGACTTGTAGCAGGAACAACATGTCGTTGGGCGAAACCAGTGTTATGCTCTCACAAACCTTTCTTATTTTCCTACCTGTTGTTGGTATGTCGATATTGGCGGATCCAGGGGGTTCCGGGAGTTGGAACCCCCTTTGTTTTTGGACAATGCATTTTAATGGGTACCTATTATTATTACATTGATGTTTTGGGAGGCGACTTTCCTGATATGGAACTTGCGCCCTATGGGTACCTACGGGTTGGAACCCACCTTTTATACTGGGTTAGGAACACCTCTTTTTAAAATGTCTGGATCCGCGGCGCCCCTGGTCGGGACAACCAAAAACAATTAAATGCATTGTGCAGAAAAAGAAATTTCAAGCTTCTAATTTAAATGACTGTTTTATTTGGTTATACGTGTATGTCAAATGTCTGGATCCGCGGCGCCCCTGGTCGGGACAACCAAAAACAATTAAATGCATTGTGCAGAAAAAGAAATTTCAAGCTTCTAATTTAAATGACTGTTTTATATGGTTATACGTGTATGGTCAAATGGTGAATATTACCAATTTTATTCCAACTGATTGGGCGGAGCTTGCGCTTCAATTTGTATAAGGACAGTCTATTTGAAGATGTGCGTGATTTGGCAGGGATGAGTGTTTTTATAATTATTATTACTCATTTTTAATTTAACCCCTTATTTTCATATCTTTATTCTATTAAACCCAATTGACAAGCGCCCTTGCATGGTTGGTTCTTAATCGGTAATTTTTCAATTCTATATTAATTAAATAAGGTTTTTTTTTCAAAAGGGTATTCAATAATAAATATTATAGCATTGCAAAATTGTCGCAATTATTATATAAATATTGCAACTCGATGTCAGTCTTGCTTGATATAAATATTCAAGAGTATGAAATACATGTAGAGGGTTATTATCCAGCAAATTATTTTTTTTATCACTATATATGTTTTATGTTCAAACTATTTTTGGATTAAAAGAAACCTAGAACATCGTTTGTTGTATTAGATCGAAAGAAACAAATACATTTCGTGTTTTTCTGTCATTCGAAATTATGGAAAACAGTACAAGATTTTTGAACGAATATCTGTTTAAGTTACAATTCAAATTCGAAATTGAAAACTTCTTCAAAGTTATCTGATCAAACGAAAATTGCTTGAATTATTTTATCTGAAGATTTGTTTGCTACTAAGAAGAACGAAAGAAACTCTTAGAAAATATCAATATAGTTTGAAAAAAATAGAAAGAAGAAAAATATGATAAAATCGACTAGGAGTTGACTGCCAAAGACACATCAAAGACCTAGGACTATAAAATAATGTAATTTCTCAAGGTCACAGAGGCATCCATAATAACTTTACGGTTTGTCAATAACATGGTTATCCAAAATAAGGGACGACATCAAAAGATCGATGTATGATAAATAAACTTAAATCAAATAGTTTGGGGGTGGGGGGTCAACATTGCTGCAAGTTTTGTGAATCCAAAATCGATTTTACCTATATCCATATAGGTAAATCAATTTTTCCCAAATTAAGTTAAGAGGGGGTGGGGGTCAGTGAAAAAAGTATGTGAATTAAGTGGTTTTTTTTTATCCTACATTGAACTTTTGATGTCGTCCCTAACTGTATGGTTTGTCAATAACATGGTTTATAATTATGTTACTTGTTTTAATGTGTATTGATGATTTTTTTTAGTTTAAATGTGCTTAAGAGAATCATTCTAATTATTCACTGTGCTTTACCTTGTTTTTCATTTGATTATATTATAAAATTGAAAATGGTAATGGTGAAATGTGTCAAAGAGACAACAACCCGACCATAGAACAGACAACAGCAGAAGGTCACCAATAGGTCTTCAGTGCCTCGACAGTTGAAACAATAATTGCTGCTTACATATCTTATTTGAATGTTAATGTTATGTATATACTATTTATATTCGGTAAAAATAAACTCATTATAGAAACCAGGATTAATTTTTGTATTTACGCCAAACGCGCGCTTCGTCTACACAAGACTGTCTTGCAAATTTCCGAAAGTTTTTTGCTAAATACAGCTAAGGTATTCTATTCCTGAGGTAGAAAAGCTTTAAGTATTTCAAAAATTAAAAAGTTTTGTTTATTTAGTTTATTCAGTAAATTTATAAATATGACTATATCAATGATGTAATGCAGGTCTTACTCATCACAGAAGTGCTGACTACTGAGGGCCCTCATGGGGTTTTTGATTATGTGATTACTTGGCCGTTTTTTTAATGATTATTTGATTATTAAGCCAAATATTTCATGATTATTTGATTACCTAGGACTGTATTTTTAGTTTATGATTATTTGATTACTAAAGATAAGCAAATATTTAATGATTATGTGATTATATTGGCAAAAAAATGGTGATTATGTGATTACTAGGACCCCCCCCCCCCCCATGAGGGGCCTCACTACTGGCCGGTAGCATCTTATATTTATTGTTATATATATGAACTGAATCAAAATAAAACTTTCGTTTTCGTATTCGTTCCAACATCAGGAGTTCTTTGAATAATTAATGGTAACAGTTTATTCTTTCATGGGACATTATTTTACGTAATATGGGATCAAGAGGAGAAGCATATTATCAGACATTTCTTGTGATATTTGTTAAATCAACCTGATATTTGACCATATCTGCCTACACTTTTAAATGTGAGAAGTTTTCAGTAGTTAATGCAGTCATTTCGAAATACAGTAATTTACCGATTGTTGAAAATCAGTAGTAAATATTTTCAAGCGATTGGAATCTCAATCTAATTAAAAACCAATCTCTCATCGCTCCTGTTTCTGATATGTCGCGTGCGCGACATATCAGAAACAGGAGCGATGAGAGATCGGTTTTTAATTAGATTGTTGGAATCTCAAACGTGTATTTTGAGAAACGTAAAGTTCCAATACATATTTCTAAATAACTTGAACGTTCTTTTGAAAGTATGTTGTATTTTGCATTCAGATAAGTTTAAATGAAATATCAAGATGAGACAAACACAAGAATGTCTTTTCTGTAAGTATAATCGTTGGTCAATAACCAGTAAAATCAGATATACATTGATTGATTGATTCATTGCTGATTGCTTAACGTCCAATGGCAAATATTTCATGCAAATCCAGGACGAGAACATGTTAACAAAAAATGTAATAGGTAGGTCTTGTCATTATAGAGGCCATTTGGGATGATAGTCGGGGAAAATTGGGAAATTGAGAGTAAATTGGACAAGGATTATCATGTATATATGTAAAAGTAATATTTTTTAACATAAATTCAACCCTGATTTCAATTTAAGCAGACGCATTTTCACCAATTGCAGATCAACATAGTCTTGTACTTATAACATGGTATAAATGTTCCTTATGAGGTGCTCATGAGTTGATGAGTGTGTAGGGAAAGTTAATATGTTTGGTTAGCTTGCTTGCTGGCTGACCGTGGAGTCATTGTTAGGTAAAGTATACTACCCCCCTGTTGAGGTAGCCTAGTCCGTCAGACAGATTGATTGGTTATCTATTGGACTAGTCTACTCTAAAAGGAGTGTAGTTTATACCTAACCTAATAATGACTTCACGGTTCATCTAGCAAGCAAGCTAACCAAACATATTACCTATGCCTACACACTCAATGGAATCGGCTGTAATACATGTTCATGTTGTCTGCTAGACCGTTTGTCAGTTGTTGTCTTTTTGACATATTCCACATTTCCATTTTCCATTTCATCCTTATAGATCGAGATACACTTAAAACTTGAAAGTACCACATAAGAAAATGCATGTACCAAGTCAGGAATGACAGTAATTGTTATCCGTTCGTTTGAGCTTCTAATTTGGCCATTTGACTAGGGACTTTCCGTTTTGAATTTTACTCAGCTATTTTTGTGATTTTACTTTATTTAAAAATATCATGAAAAGAAGATGTACACATAAGTCAACATGAGCAAAATTGACAATTGACAGCTTATTAGAGTTTTTGTCCTTATAATATGTATAATGTAATTTTCTACAATTTTTAATTAATTTCATATTTGTAATTTCCGTATAAATACTCTTCTGCTTTTGATTAAGTTACAGGGCCAACAATAAACTAAATCTGGCCTCAATCATTATTAGGGTATATGTTATGGTTTTAATTTATTTTTACATGATTTCCACAAGAGTGCACACGCTGAAATGTATTGCCTTCTTAACTGATTATTGATATAAAAAAAATCAAAAAAAATCAGAAAGGATTCAACAGACGATTTTTTTTTTAAATACAATGAATGATTTGAATTCATAAACCAAATTTAAAGCTAAAAGGTTGCTATTGTTGGGATTTGTTTTCTGTATAGACAAATGGAAGTAGGATCTTAATACTAAGTATTGAAGACTTGATCACTTTGATAGACCGCTAGTCAAAATACTACTTAAGTACATGTGGTGATAAAATTGTTACATGGTGTGCTGGTGACCTAATAGGATGGGGTCACTATATTAACACACCATGTAACTAATAATATAGGAAAACAAGTCTGAGACAAGTGCATGTGTGTATCATGCATATGGTGACCTGTGAATCTTCACATCTTGGTCTTTTTTACTTTTGGGAATATCTGTTTTATTAGCAAACATATCACATTTCGATTCCTTATTAGTACATCCAGGGTTCTCAATCTACCACCATGACAGGTCATATAAGAGCTTTCTTACAAATTGACGAAAGGTACGTATGCTTGACGAATCATACGTAAGTCTCGTTTTAGGGATCCTTTATTTTGACATATTTAAATAATATCCTGGACTTCGGACAATTATCGTGCATGCAACGACACTTATTTAATTGGATTTTTCTTGAGATATTTTTAGGATTTCGGGACGTACGATAGGTTAGAATATGATTATTGATACCACCAGGTCGGAGGAGAAAACGCTACAAAATATTCTAAATATAGAGTAGTCAGACGAAAAAAAAATGCCCCATGAAGACTAAAAACCGGCCCCTCCCTCACTCTTCAATATTACAATGTTGCACTGTTTAACCTACGAAAATGTCCAAGCAAATACATTGTCTTCTTTCCTAACAGAAGCACAAATACTTCCTTGATTCAAAATTTGCAAAGCTCAAAATAATGAAACGAAAATGAAGAAAAAAAGATGATCGTCATACTATGCCATATGCTGGTGCTCGTTTCAACTTTTGAATCATCGCCTCTCCCCTGGTAATATGCATTGCCCCCCCCCCCCCCCCCCCTAAATGTATATATATGATACACCGGAGCAGTGGAATGGTTATTTTAGCGAATAACTGCGTTTTGCCTATAGTCCTGAACATTCATGAAATATTAGCCACTGGACGATAAGAACAACTTCACGTCTATCTTCCAAACATATGTACTGACAAATCGTTATAAAATCCACAATTTATATGGTGCAAAATTGTAGATTTATTTTCTTGATATACAAAGTCTTTTTTCTAGATTCATTCAACATTACTTTTTAAAAACATTGTAGCATCATTTTTTTTTAGCAAATCTCGATATTCCACTTTATATTTAGACTAACGTACTTCAATAATGTCATTGAAATGTTAATCGTGAAACTCGTGCTTTAAAAATTCCCGCGGAAATGTGTGTACTCGTTGTTTACGTAAGTAACGACGTATCGGACGTAAGTGTATTTGACACTATTTTTCTCTGTTTGATTATATTAGAATCATGTATTATTTGCGGTATTATTTTTTTTTTAAAATAAACTTGATTTAGAAAAGAATGCTGTTTTACTGGATAAAACAAAGACTCTTTTAACTGTTATTGTAGAAATGAAATACGTGCTCCCTTTACGTTCGTTCGTACCTTTCGTCAATTTGTAAGAAAGCTCTATAGAGAGAGTATGAAATTGTATTGCTATATAATTCACTATTTTAGTTTAAATGACCAATTAGCATGATTAGGGCAAGGAAATGACTTCAACTTTATAATTGTATTTAAGCTATAGTCAGTGGCGGATTCAGAAATTTTAATAAGTGGGGCCCACTGACTGCTTAGAGGGGGCCTGCTCCAGTCATTTGCACAAGGCCTTCGAAAATATCCCTGTGGGAGCACAGTGTTCTGAAAATAACAGACAAATGAAATTTTCATTGTCATGAAATTACACATAAATTATTATTTTAATTATCACATCTGCAAAGGACAGACAATTTGAAATTCTATTAAAGCAAAGAAGTCCCAAGAATTCAAGGAAAGAAGATATGATGATTTTTTTCACTAATATAAGTAATTATAAATCTGAATGTTGAAGGGATATAACTTTTTTTTTACCTTATACATGATATAGATACAAGTAAAAATTAAAATGTCAATTGTTCTTGAACAATTGAGAGGACTTTCCTTTTCGTAATGTAAAATACATGTTCCAATCGTCGTAGAATGGATTGAAAAGCTCTCAAACACACATAAAACCGTTAAAATACGACAAAAACAACAAATTCGCTTTTAGGACATGACCTTGACTTTTGACCTTTGTAAAGGACATTGGTCCACAATGTCATTATAAAAGACCCCATGGGTCTAGGACCAAGAGTTAAAGCTAATTTTGTCTTTTCATAAACCGTTAATGGGGGTTATGCCCCTTAAGGGTATGTCAAAGCTCTTCGGTCAAAATGTAAAAAAGTTGCGCCTTAGTCAACTCAACATTTTTCACTATTTACTATTTCTGTAAGTATAATCGGTTTTGAGATATCCAATAAAAAGTTGAAAGGTCAAAGGTCAAGGTCAACCTTAAAAAGCTTGAAAACACACTGAAAATCCTTTATATAAGGTTAAAAACACTAATTCGCTATCTGGGACATGACCTTGACATTTGACCTTTGTCAAGGTCATTAGTCCCCAATGTCATTGCTGAAGACCCCATGGGTCTAGGACCTTTGGTTATATAGTAAAAGCTGTTTTGTCTTTTCAGAAACCTAAAACAGGGGTTATGCCCCTTACAAACAGGTCAAATCTCTTCGGTCAAAATGTTACAAAGTTGCGCCATAATGACCCAAACATTTTCCACTATTTAAAACTTCTGTAAGTTTAATGGTTGCTGAGATTATCCGGTAACAAGGTGTTAGGTCAAAGGTCAAGGTCAACATACACATTTGACCTTGAGGTATTTTTCAAAGTCACATGAATTGATGATGAATGGTGAAGATCCTAGGTGTCTACGACTTACGGTTTCTGAGTTTGGGTGGCCAACAGACACCGGTTAATTTTAATAGGGGCATTACCCTACCAATGAGTCGTTGAATCCTTTCGATCCAAATGTAACAAAACTGGGGTCTGGTCCTGAACAAATTTCACCCTTTGTTTTTTTTCTACCTTTTACGGTTATGGTGTTGGAACGGTAACAAGGTTTTTGGGTTTCGGAGGGATTACTCCGAACCAACAAAATATTTCGACTCACAGGGTGAGTTCCAGATAGGTATTCATGACACAGATACAAAGTGTGAACATGAAAGCGACACGTCTTATGGTAAAGGCTGCTAACTTCGTCAAAGTTTGGCGGAAGAATAATAATAAACAGAAGAAATACAGTAAGGTCTTTCCTTTTTGAAAAAGGAAAGACCTTAAAAATACACTTGTATAAGTATCCTATCCTACAAATTTACTTATATAAGTGTATTAATATTACCCCTGACTGACTTAACAAGTTAACAACAAAATTATTTTCATTTAACTTACTGTGTACAAAATGGTATATATTATATTTAGGGACCGTTCAATATTTATCAGATGGATGGGCCGGTGCATTCTTAATATTGTTTCATTAAAAAAGTTATTGCCCATCCTTTTAAATTCTGAAAAAAAGTCCTTGCCCATCTAAAAAAATCTATAAAAAAAGTCCTTGCCCCTCTAAAACTCTATAAAGACAATCAAAAATGATTTAGGTTCTTTTTCTATTTTTAAGTTTTTAAATTTTTATGTCTTGAAATCAAAGAATAGACTTTATACAAAATTTAAAATGTGCTAGTTAATTCTATATGTATATATTTATGTGTGTATCAGAACCATACATTTTATTGATTTTCAAAACCAGTATGAATATACATGTACAGATTTGATTTTATATGTACAGCCTCAAATACAATATTGATTTAAAATAAAGGAAATAATTTAAATTAAGGGACAATAACTTTTGGACTAGTAAACATATTATCATATACTGAATTACTATTTTTTGTCCTAATAACAGAACATGTTTATAGTTCAAATATCAATGTCCCTTTATCTATTCTACTTTTCAAAAAAGAAATTTAATATGGTCTTTTTTAGCAAATATAGGCAGACATGTTTTTGACTTTAATGATGCAGCCTTTTTCGCCTATTAATTCCCTAAATTTGACAGCTTAACACAAAACTGTAAAACAACCTGGCATTCTTTAAGATCAATATATAAATGAGATAGCTGTACAGTTATATGAAAATCTAAGTTGATTTGAAAAAGTTATAAAAAAATGAAAGGTGACCATCTGAACTTAGTCTAAACTTAAAATTGTAGCTTTTTTTCAACCTATTAACTAAATCCATAAAATGACAGCTAAAAACCAAAGTACTAAACAGCCTGGCATTCAGTAAGATCAATATAAAAATGATATAGCAGTAGAGTTTTATGTAAATGCAAGTTGATTTGAAAAAGTTATGAAAAAAATTAAAGATGACTATCTTGAAATAACCAAAAACTGAAAATTTAAGCCTTTTCTTAAACCTTTTTATTAAATCCATAAGAATGACAGCAACACACCAAACTACCAAACATTTAGGCATTCTATAAGATCAATATATAAATGAAATAGCTGTAAAGTTTTATGAAAATCCATGTTGATTTGAAAAAGTTATAAAAAAATTTAAAGATGACTATCTGGATTTAGTCTAAACTGAAAATTTGAGCTTTTTTTTTTTTTTTAACCTTTTTATTAAATCCATAAGAATGACAGCAATACACCAAACTACCAATCAACCTGGCATTCTATAAGATCAATATATAAATGAAATAGCTGTAAAGTTTTATGAAAATCCATGTTGATTTGAAAAAGTTATAAAAATTTTTAAAGATGACTATCTGGATTTAGCCTAAACTGAAAATTTGAGCTTTTTTTTTTAACCTTTTTATTAAATCCATAAGAATGACAGCAATACACCAAACTACCAATCAACCTGGCATTCTGTAAGATCAATATATAAATGAAATAGCTGTAGAGTTTTATAAAAGTCCATGTTGATTTAAAAAAAGTTATTAAAAAAATCAAAGATGACTATCTAGATTCAGCCTAAACTTAAAATTTGAGCTTTTTTTTTTCTTCCCTATTAATTAAATCTATAAATTTAACAGCAATACACCTAACTACCAAGCAACCTGGCTTTCTATAAGATCAATATATAAATGAGATAACTGTAGAGTTTTAGGAAAATCCAAGTTGATTTGAAAAAGTTAGAAAAAAATTTAAAGTTCACTATCTGAATTTAGCCTTATCTAAAAATTTGAGCTTTTTTTTTCTTACCTATTATTTAAATCCATAAATTTTACCACAATACACCAAACTATTAAACAATTTGGTATTCTATAAGGTCAAAATAATTTAAAAGATAGTCTGAACAGAAAATTCTAGCTTTTTATTCCTTAATTAAATCCTTAAAATTGACAGAAATGAGCCAAGCTACCAGTTTGTTGAGACATGTTTTGAGTGCCTGCAAAAGAAATATCCTATAAACCAATAAAATTGATAGCAAAATTTTTCCTATAAAATATGTTCTGGCCCATCCACTAAATATTTTAAAAAAAGTTCTTGCCCATCCAAATATTTCCACCAAAAAAGTGCTTGCCCCGCCCCATTTTGCACCGGCCCATCCATCTGATAAATATTGAACGGTCCCTTATTGTATTTGGCAGCTTTTTGTTCAAGATTATTGGTTTTTTTTTTAATTGGTTTTGCATCTAACAGTGCTGTATACTAGTGTGGCCTTTATTTATATCCACCCCTTGTTGTATTGATTTTTTATAAATTAACATTGTATCATAGATCAAATTTATTCGTACAGTGTTTGTTCACTTGTGTTAAGATGTCTTTTGATTGAGTTAAGCTATTTCAATTGATATTTTATAGTGTGTCTTTCTATGTTGTTATGTTACACTATAATAAGGGTGAAAGTTGGTACATGTAACTGTACCTAATTACAATAAAACATTTAAACCCGCTGAATTTGTTTGCACCTGTCTTATGTCAGGAATCTGATGTTCAGTACATGAAGTTGTCCTTTGATGATGTGCAATGATGTGGTTCTTGTTTCTCTTTTTTTTATATAGATTAGAACCTTGGTTTTCACATTTGGTTTTACACTAGTCATTTTTAGGGCCCAGATAGCTTGCTGTTGAAGGTTTACATGAACTTCTAAATGAACTTTGCTCATTGTCAAAGGCTGTATGATTACCTATACTTTGTAGTTGTTATTTTCTGTGTTATTTTGGTCTCTTGTGGAGAGTTGTCTCATTGGCAATCATACCACATCTTTTTTATATTTATTGAACCAATTATTTGCTAATAATATGAATAAAAATCTATTAAAATTTTTTAATGAACTAGAAAAACAGAAACTAATAAACTAACATTGTTTACACACATGCATGTAAAATATTGTTTAAACTCAAAACTAAAAGTTAAAGTTGTTTTGTATAAATATTCAAGGTACACAATGTATATATATTTACGATTACAATTTATGAACATTTGTACATGTATATAAATGAATTTCTATATTATTTTAACAAAAAAGTTCCTGTTACTAGTTAAATATTCTTTGACAACATGGACAATGTGTGAGGTACATGTCATTGCTCTGTCTTCTTAAAATATTGAGTTGTGTCCCAATTAATGATAGTACTTAGTGAAATGTCCATCTTCACTGTGCATTAGTGCGATGTAAACAAAAACTTGATAAAAACTTCCTACATAATTTTTTAAAATGTAAGTGTTGTCCCTGTCTAATAGGATTCTTTTAAAGAAATGTGGTGAATCAATTGATTGTCTAATACTGTACCACACTATCTTTAACAAAGGTATTCCCATGGTTGGTAGCTAGGTCTGTATTTGAGTATGAAAGAAAATGTTAGCATAAATAAAAATTGTCACTGAGGTACAACATGTATTATTTTGTGGAAAGTCCAAATGTTCCGTTTGTCTATTTTCACATCTGATCTACTTTTTTCGCAAACAATGTAATTTGTTTTGTAAGTTCCTTTGACACTTCTTCCTTTGTGGCCTTTGGATGCTCCTTAACCCATTTCGCAATCTTAGCTATGGTTTCATTTCTCATTGCATCCATCTCATTTTCTCCTGTAAGACGTTGATAAAGTTCGTACACGATTCTTGCACTTGTAACTTTTTTCATTAGATCATCTTCGCCTTTCTCGACCCACAGTAAAGTGGCGAATTCTTGAATGAGATCAGCATTTCCAAGTCTCCAAGACTCGTCAGGGTTGATCATTCCTTTAATCAGGTCCATTTTGTTTGTTTACGGAAATAGTCTGTTCCCTAGATAAACGCATGGAGAGTTCACGGACAAGCGAATTTGGAACCAGTCAAATCAAAACCACGCCATCTACCGTATTTGAGTGCTTCCGGTTGAGGAAACAACAACAAGCGAAGTTAATGGGTGAAAGTGATGGCACTATCACAAAATTAAACAGTTCTATGAGAGGAAATGGAAAATAACAAAATACAAACTGGCTTGTAAAATAATGAATGGTAAATGTGAACACAACTGTTACCATAGTCTCAATCAAAATCTATAACCACCTGAAAATATTGAACAAAAGTTAAATTTTACACAAAAGACACTGCACATCAACATGAGGTTATGATTTCCAAGGATCAAAAATCAAAAGTTACTTAATATCATAACGCAACAATTCTCATAACTACAAGACACAAATAGAAATACATTTTACGTACCATAATTACTGGGGGGGGGGGGGGGGGGAGGTTAAGATCCCTGATCCACTTACTGTTTTGTCAGATACCAGTATCCCGCTCACACTATGTACACAAGCAATTCTCTTTCTTTTTGTCATTTCCTGTATCCTGCTAGACTTCATTTCCTCTTTTCCCGGTATAATAATTTGACTTTCACCACAGGAATCGGAAGTTCTATCAATAAAATTCTGTAAATAATAAGGTCAACTATCAATAGAGCTTCTCTACTCTATTGATAGTCAACCTTATTATTTACAGAATTTTATTGATAGAACTTCCGATTCCTGTGCTTTCACGTGTCACGCTTACAAAAAATAGGCAATCCAGTGTCACGCTTAGACCCCAATGAGACCCACTGTGAAAGGGAACAAAATCTGTATGAATTATTTTTTTTAATTGAAACATGTTTAAAAAAAGAAACGGAAATACATCAGGTAGCACTCCACAGTTAGGTGTGTAGTTTCGCATTTTGGCCCCTGTGGATTTTTCAAATATGAGAGCTGGTGTGCAATAAAATTCATTTTTGGATAGCTGAGTATTAAAATAGCCTTTGTATTGGGTTTATATGAACATCAAGAGTATGTAATGTATGTAATATAGGCTGTTTTCTGTATGACAGTCCGTATTTGCATGTCCCTACCATACATTGGTCCGGCAATTATTGTAATGTTTTTTTCCAACTTTTTATCGCACGAACTTTGTGATTGGATTTTACAAAAAAATGTGGCGAAAGACACCCATTTTTTATTTGATCATTAGGAAGATTTATGAAAACAGTTTCTAAAAAGGTATTACCCAAAGGCATTGAAATTCTAGTTTGATCCAAATTTTGGGGGGATATGTGACATGTTCACCCCCCTTTTTGCAATATTTTATGGTAAATAAATGCAGAATGTTGCCATGGATACACATAAAAGGAATTTATTTTCACTCTTTTAACTTTTGAAAATCAAATCTATGGAATATACTGATTACATACATATGCACATGTACAACACAAACAGTTAGGTTAATGTATTAGAAATCCAGGAATAGGAGATGATAAAACATTTTGTGGCTCATTTTTAATTTTATTTTCTAACTGTGGAGTGCTACCTTATGGCACATCAGAAAGCACAGAAATGCACTTTTTAATATAAAATTGACCACAAATCTTTAGTCTTTTATGTTCTTGATTTAGTTCTGAAGGTAAGAAATCTGCTAGGAATGCAATTTATGTTTATTTTATTGTTTACCTGTCCTTAGCAACCAAATATACACATTTTGACACTTAGACATGTTGCGGTCTTAAATTTGTGCTCCATTAGCTTCGCCATTGTAACCAAAGATTGCACTTTATATGATATACTCAGAATGTATCGCTTTATATTTTTGAATGCGAATAAGTCAAATAAACATTTTTAGCAGGATTTTATATAATAATTTGGCATTAATTAAATTTAATGATGCCAGTACTGCTAGAAATTTATACCCTGCTTGAGAGCTTCTAAACCATGGTTAGGTATGCTATTTACAGCAAAATTGACCTATAAGTGCTTTCAAATTCCTAAAAATTGTACAATTTGTCCTCTTTTAAGGTAATTTTATGATTTTAAATTAAGATAATGGGAAAAGTTTTAGAAATTTACCCAAAAATGAGACAGACTTGAAGTTTTTCACTATGATCCAGCATTTATTTTTAAATCACTTTTTGTCGCGTTTCAACATCAACTGCTAACCTTCATAAAATCTTTATTACTGAACCTATTCTAAAAACTATGGTACCATTTTCATAGTAACAGCTAGTAGAACACAGAAAATATAATAAAAATTGAGGCAGGAGGAGAAAAATTTCACCTTAAGGTAGCACTCCACAGTTAGGTGTGTAGTTTCGCATTTTGGCCCCTGTGGATTTTTCAAATATGAGAGCTAGTGTGCAATAAAATTCATTTTTGGATAGCTGAGTATTAAAATAGCCTTTGTATTGGGTTTATATGAACATCAAGAGTATGTAATGTATGTAATATAGGCTGTTTTCTGTATGACAGTCCGTATTTGCATGTCCCTACCATACATTGGTCCGGCAATTATTGTAATGTTTTTTTCCAACTTTTTATCGCACGAACTTTGTGATTGGATTTTACAAAAAAATGAGGCGAAAGACACCCATTTTTTATTTGATCATTAGGAAGATTTATGAAAACAGTTTCTAAAAAGGTATTACTCAAAGGCATTGAAATTCTAGTTTGATCCAAATTTTGGGGGGATAAGTGACATGTTCACCCCCCTTTTTGCAATATTTTATGGTAAATAAATGCAGAATGTTGCCATGGATACACATAAAAGGAAATTATTTTCACTCTTTTAACTTTTGAAAATCAAATCTATGGAATATACTGATTACATACATACATGACATATGCACATGTACAACACAAACAGTTAGGTTAATGTATTAGAAATCCAGGAATAGGAGATGATAAAACATTTTGTGGCTCATTTTTAATTTTATTTTCTAACTGTGGAGTGCTACCTCAACATTTCCGATTTTGGTTCTGTTCAGGAACATACATGTATATATTGACGGGACTTGACACTAGCTAATTGTAGTCGATTTTATTGTCGGGTCATAGGTAATAAAGATTCGATACGAAAACAGACATGTGTAAAATACGGACTCGCTATTATCCTAATAATTTCTGATAATATTAATAAAATGTCAATCAAACTAGTTTTATAGTGATGCAAGAGTATAAATCTTGTATTCTGTCACTTCAAATTTGTTAAAATTGCATTCATCTCATCACAGAATAATAAAAAAAATGGCAGCGATTGCCGCGATGATTCTCAAATTTCCAAACAATTATAAATCACTTTACATTATATAAATCAAACTTATTTTGGTAATTTTATATGACAAAATATATTTAGTTTATGATAAAGCTTGTATTTATTTATGATTAGAGTTATGTGGTTAATTTATTGAGCAGTTCCAATATTTTTTCAGTCAGACGCTACCAAAATCTATAAATTTCGGAAGTCTTGGGGAGTACGAGATTTCATCAATTTTATACTGAAAAGCCTATCAGATTCATTTCCCGTTAGATATACTGTTCCCAGGTTCTGTTGTTAGGGATTTTAGTTGTGACGTTATTAAAAATGTTTAAGTTAATATGATGCATATTCAATGTAAAGATTACTAAACAAAGAAAAGCTGTCATCAAGTGACATTTTTTCATTTTAAACAATAATTGAAAATGAATTGGTATTGAGTTCCTTTCTATATTTCACTAGACTTATAAACAGTCGGGGGACTTATTGAAATAAGTGATTTTTAAATCACTGGTTTGAGTAGCAAATTAGAAGTTTTGTCACAAATTTTGATTTTGTAGTTATACCAAAATTTTAAACACATAGGTTTAAATAATACCTTTTCATTAGTAAAATTGAAAAAAAAAATGCAAGTTTATGCCTTTGATGCTATCATTTACATGTAGCTGCAAATTCTATTTTAGTTGAAAAAATGCTGTTATAATGGCTTAACATAATGAACTGATACTTTCTTCACAGATTTTTCCCAGCAGTAGGAGTATTTTTCCTGTAAAGTTCAAGGTTTCATCTTTCAGATTATGTAATAAAATTCTACTGTTTGCGATAAAAATTTCACTGTTCGGGGGTAGTGAAATTATCTAACTCAAAGCCAATTACATCTAATAAATAAATTGTGTATCTGCACTGTTTTTCCTTTTCTTTTCCTTTTTAGCTCACGTGGCCCGAAGGGCCAGGTGAGCTTATGCCATCACTTGGCGTCCGTCGTTTGTCGTCGTCTGTCGTCGTAAACTATTTCAAGAATCTTCTCCTCTGAAACTACTAGGCCAAATACTTCCAAACTTTAACTGAATGTTCCTTAGGGTATCTAGTTTATAAATTGTATCCGAAGTTTTGATCTATCAACAAACATGGTCGCCATTGCTAAAAATAGAACATAGGGGTCAAATGCAGTTTTTGGCTTATATCTCAAAAACGAAAGCATTTAGAACAAATCTGACATGGGGTAAAAATGTTCATTAGGTCAAGATCTATCAGCCCTGAAATTTTCAGATGAATCAAACAACCCATTGTTGGGTTGCTGCCACTTAATTGGTAATTTTAAGGAAATTTTGCAGTTTTTGGTCATTACCTTGAATATTATTATAGATAAAGATAAACTGTAAACAGCAAAAATGATCAGCAAAGTAAGATCTACAATTAAGTTAATATGACCAAAATTGTCAATTGACCCCTTAAGGGGTTATTGTCCTTTAATGACTATTTTTCACAATTTGTTCATCATATTTGCTAACTTTAAAAAATATTCTCCTCTAAAACTACTCAACCAAATTCAACCAAACTTCAACTGAATGATCAGTAGGGTGTTTAAAATAAAGTTTGTGTTTTATTTTCTATTTCGTCAAAAAACATGGCCGTCATGGCTAAAAATAGAACACAGGGTAAAATGCAGTTTTTGGCTTATATCTCAAAAACTCCAGCATTTAGAGCAAATAAGACAAGAAGTTAAAGTATTTTATAGGTCAAGGTCTACCTGTCCTGAAATTTTCCGCCGAATTGGGTAACTGGTTTTTCAGGTATAATGCCCCTGAATTGATGATTTTAAAGAAATTTTGCAGTGTTTGGTTATTATCTTGAATATTATTATAGATACAGATAAACTGTTAATAGCAATTGTATTGTGAATCATCAGATTGACCTAGACTGTATCTTAATCAAGTGTAGGGCGAACTCATACCCATTTCTTTCCAGAGGTTCCTAAGAGGCTTTAAAAGGTATTTCCAGGATAGTACATGGCCTTTGTTACTCTGTTTAATT
Organism: Mytilus galloprovincialis; assembly: GCA_037788925.1. Taxonomy (NCBI): domain Eukaryota; kingdom Metazoa; phylum Mollusca; class Bivalvia; order Mytilida; family Mytilidae; genus Mytilus; species Mytilus galloprovincialis. Next base: position 3,347,758 of record CM075334.1, on the reverse strand, counting down.
TACAACAAACATTAATTTATTAATTTAGTTAATAAGGCATTGTTTACCAGGTGAGCGATTCAGGCTCTTGAGAGCCTCTTGTTTCTATAATAAGTCTTTCCACTATTCTGTATTTCTTCTGGTTTTTTTTTTCGCCACATTTTAAATTTTTGTTTCACAATATGTCCCTTAGATATTTCTTATATTGTATCGTACAGTTTATGCGCTTTTAAATTTCACCCTGCTAAGACGAACAATTTTCTTTGAAAGGGTTATCTCCTTATTCACTGTTTATCATATGTGTGCATCTCCTTCGTAACAAAAAAAGATATCAACAAAAATCTTTTTACAAATTGTTCGTTACACCCTCAGGAATTTTTTACTAATTATTCAGTGAGATTTTATAGGAGTCATCTTCCTTTACCAAATAAAGTTGTCTGAAGGGTTCTCGCTAAGGATTTTTGAAGGCGAGTCCCGGGACTCATCATGAGTCCAGACAGATTTTGATGAGTCCAGGACTCATGGACTCGCCTTAGTGAGAACCCTGTGTCTGTATGTTTTTTAAACTCATAAACCGTAAACCATATAACCCTGGAGTCTTTTTTATTTGAGACCCCTAGGTCCTAACTTAGAAAATGAGGTCTTGGTCAAAGGTCAAGTTCTAAATTGTGACTTTTGCTTGTTTTTGCATTTTTTCCGACCCTTTGAAAGATATATAAAAAATCAAGTGCAAAATGTTTGCTTTATTGTAATGAGGATATATGTTACATTAAGTTTTTGGTCTGATACAATTTAATAGCATGGGCCATCTCATAGTTCTAAGTTAGTGCCCCTTAAATGTTTTTATATAAGGTTATTTGAATATAACTTTAACTTGGCTCATTATAAAGCCATATGACCTTTTACAAAAGGTAAGGTGACATATGACCTTGAAAAATGACAACCGGAAGTGACATTAAGAAAAATGGGGAGTAGCTATTTTGGCACTTTTTATGCCCCACCTACGATAGTAAAGGGGCATTATGTTTTCTGGTCTGTGCGTCCGTTCGTCCGTCTGTCTGTCTGTCTGTCCGTTCGTTCGTTCGTTAGTCCGTCTGTCCCGCTTCAGGTTAAAGTTTTTGGTCAAGGTAGTTTTTGATGAAGTTGAAGTCCAATCAACTTGAAACTTAGTACACATGTTCCTTATGATATGATCTTTCTAATTTTAATGCCTAATTATATTTTTTATCCAATTTCACGGTCCATTGAACATGGAAAATGATAGTGCGAGTGGGGCATTCGTGTACTTTGGACACATTCTTGTTTCATATAAAAGTATTTGGAATCCATATCTTTTGTAATATAGACACATACACTTATCACTCAAGACTAGAAATGACTTTCGATAAACCGAAAGTGACCAATTGTCTCCCGTTCTACATACAAAAGTATATAGAAACTATTTAGTTTTGGAATCAGTGTGAAAGAAGCTATCATATTAGACTTGTAAGTGAAATTTACTTCACCGGAAGAAACACATTATCTCCCTTCATTCAAAAATAGATGGAAACCATTTATATAATATCCTATCGATATCTGCAGTATAACATGGTATGAGGAAACTTATAATTGGATGCCAATTTTAACATTGAGTAAACCTAACTAGATTCTTTTTAATAACTTTGACGTGGAGAGACCTTCAATTGTTCTCTGAACAATTAGTTTTTAATTTTTCCACTTATTTTTATTTCAGCTGCCATTGCTGATATATCAAGTGAAAAACTGGTTCACACAGGAACACCTTTACAAAGTTCTCCTTCAAGAGCCCCTAGATCTTACACCAAGTATGGAGAGCTAGTTGTCTTAGGGTAAGGTTCACACATATACACCTTTACAAAGTTCCCCTTCTAGAGCCCCTAGATCTGGCACCAGATATATATAGAGAGCTACAAAAATGTAGTAAGGGTAAGGTAAACACACACAGGAACACCTTGACAAAGTTCTCCTTCAGGAGCCCCTAGATCTTACACCAAGTATGGAAAGCTAGTTGTCTTATAAGGGTAAGGTTTATACAGGAACACCTTTTACAAAGTTCCCCTTCTAGAGCCCCTAGACCTTACACCAAATATGGAGAGTTAGTTGTCTTAGGGTAAGGTTCACATAGGAATACCTTTACAAAGTTCCCCTTCTAGAGCCCCTAGACTTTACACCAAATATGGAAAGCTAGTTGTCTTAGGGTAAAGTTCACACAGGAACACCTTTACAAAATACCCCTTCTAGAGCCCCTAGACTTTACACCAAATATGGAGAGCTAGTTGTCTTAGGGTAAAGTTCACACAGGAACACCTTTACAAAGTTCCCCTTCAACAAGAGCCCTTAGATCTTACACCAAGTATGGAGAGCTAGTTGCTTTAGGGTAAGGTTTTTTTATTAACAAATAGATCATTTACATTGTAAGTACATGTGAAGTTTGCAGGTATAAGGTACATATGCACCCAATGCACCTTTACACCCAACTATTATTCAAATAACCAAAACATAATTAAAATTTATTCAACTCAAAAAATGTTGTCAGAACATGGAGAATGTCACTTAATTTCAAATTTGCAAAACAATGAAAACAACATACATGTATGTACTGCAATACATCAGCTGCAACTTTATTTCAAAATCATTTTACACAAAATCAATAAAAAAGCTGAAAATGTGACAGATGCGAAAGTGTAAGGATGCACACATTTTTTGGGGCAAACAAACTTAGATTCAAGTTTTCATTTGTTTGTTCAACTAGTTAGACAAATACCCGATTTTAGTGTTCCAAACTTAGCTGCATTTTTTTTAATTTCATCATCACAGCACCACAGAACAATAGTTGCAATTTGTAATTGTTGAAAGGTATTGGTAAATTGAAAAATTGCTATGGACTCATTAAAATGATGATTGTATTTTGTAATAAAATCATTAACATTTTCTATGTAAAAAAACCCAGCAGTAAATCGCTATATCACCTGTGGAATATATATGAATTACATTAATCAGTAAAGTTTGGATTGTTTAGATAAGATGTGTTATATTTGTTTTAAATTTTTTGTTTTAGTTACAATGGACACTTACCCAGTGGTGACAAAGGAAGAAGAAAGAGTAAATTTATCTTACATAAAAAACAGACAGGAAATGGTGTCAAACCATTCCGGAAACATATTGTTAAAAACCCGCATTCCGCTAAGGTAACTAAAGTACACACTTACAAGAGATAGGAAATGGAGTCAAACCATTCTGTAAACATATTGTTAAAAATCCGCATTCCGCTAAGGTAATTAGAGTACACACAATGTGTAAACAGATCACCCAAGCTTATGCATGTTGTGCTTAGTGAAATAATCACTCTGGTTGACATGCCTCAGGTAAAATGAGGAAGGATAGCACCTTTATCAGGATTCCTGGATCTGCTGTTTTTAAGGATTTTGGGATGCCATGATTTAAATTTATTTAAATTCAGTACCTCAGGATTTCGTGTTTATAAGCCCAGGATTTTGGGATCAGGACCCCTCCTATCCCCCTCTAAAATGTATTGATCAGGGTTCTCATTAAGATTTTTTGAAGGTGAATCAAGGGACTCATTATTTTTTGATGTGGTGAGTCCAACAGTGAGAAGATTTTTATGTCCATGACCTGATAGAGCAAATAAATGACATTGAATTCAGATTACTTTTATTAAGTTTTTGCTAAAATAATGATATGTGTGTTCAGTTCATACAAAATATTTCTATCTTGATGTATCTTTGAACTTACCAGTTTTGAAAATGATGAGTCCAGGACTCATGGACTCACCTTGAAGTGAAAACCCTGTTAATGACACACAGAGTCAGAGAATATATATATTTGAACTTACCAGTTTTGAAAATGATGAGTCCAGGAATCATGGACTCACCTAAGTGAGAACCCTGTTGATGACACACAGAGTCAGAGCATATATATTTGAACTTACCAGTTTTGAAAATGATGAGTCCAGAACTCATGGACTCACCTAAGTGAGAACCCTGTTAATGACACACAGAGTCAAAGAATATATATTTGAACTTACCAGTTTTGAAAATGATGAGCCCAGGACTCATGGACTCACCTAAGTGAGAACCCTGTTAATGACACACAGAGTCAGAGCATATATATTTGAACTTACCAGTTTTGAAAATGATGAGCCCAGGACTCATGGACTCACCTAAGTGAGAACCCTGTTAATGACACACAGAGTCAGAGCATATATATTTGAACTTACCAGTTTTGAAAATGATGAGCCCAGGACTCATGGACTCACCTTGAAGTGAAAACCCTGTTAATGACACACAGAGTCAGAGAATATATATTTGAACTTACCAGTTTTGAAAATGATGATTTCAGAACTCATGGACTCATCTAAGTCAGAACTCTGTTAATGACACACAGAGTCAGAGAATATATATTTGAACTTGCCAGTTTTGAAAATGATGAGTCCAGAACTCATGGACTCACCTAAGTGAGAACCCTGTTACTGACACACAGAGTCAGAGCATATATATTTGAACTTACCAGTTTTGAAAATGATGAGTCCAGGACTCATGGACTCACCTTGAAGTGAGAACCCTGTTAATGACACACAGAGTCAGAGCATATAATCTTTGAACTCAACAGTTTTGAAAATGATGAGTCCAGGACTCATGGACTCACCTAAGTGAGAACCCTGTTAACTACACACAGAGCCAGAGTAAATCACAAGCTTATGCCAGTATTTATCTTGAAAAAAACTTCAGACTATCTTCAGAAAATTTTAGGATGGTTTTATTTATATTGTGAAAATTGCAACTGAATATTTGTCGCAAAAATATTCACTCTTAAGGCCATGAAAAAGAATAGGTTTGTTTGCCCAAACCCTACCTACCCAGAAAAAAGCTGCCTACTCAAATTCTTTTAATGTTCTGATTTGAAGAAGTTTTCTTTTAATCAGATAGGCATGAAGACTTATAAACATCGGATACTTCAATTTCTTAAAAAAAAAAGAAAAAAAAGAAAATGCCTACCTACCTACCCACTGTCTCAACCTTGGGTAGGGTTTGGGCAAACCAAAATATTTTTAATTGTGGCCTAAAATTGTTAAAAATTTTCAAGCATAATTTGTGGACTAAATTTCCTGAAAATGTATTCATTTAGATCGCGTTTTGGTACTTTATGATCTTACAGTACGTACTAGGTGTGTATGTATATATATATAAAGATTAATAATAAATTCAACAAATTTTATTTTCATATTCATTTGTATACCTGATATAACTAAGATGACTTTAATAACTGAAGAAAAAACATTTTATAAGTAATTTCATTTTACTAGCTTCATCATGTTTATAATCAAATGAAATTCTGGTAAGACCATATATATAAGACAGCAATAAAACCACATATTAAATAATCAAATAACATCTAGAGGGCAGCATACAGTTTTCAAACTAAAAGTAGATGTCTTTATACACTTCATCTTCTTTTAGTATATCAGCTGTCACTATTTGCGGGGGATTTCCCCCATGGAGGCTCCCAAATTGAAATTTTGAAAGAGCAATTTTGTCAACAATTTTAAACAAAACAATTAATTTTACAATGACTGTAGGCTTATAAAAGTATGAAGAAGCCAAAACACAACATTAAAATGTATTTGAAGGCCCCCTTGAAGGATTTTTAGGATTATGACAGCCATCTTGCACGCAAAACCCCTATGGGGATTCCGAAAAGTTGGCAGGTAAGGCTGTACATTAAGATCAATTGGTTATTAACATACTAAACAACATTAATCATGTTCATATTTTTTTCCCATTTAAGGCAGTACAAGATCTACATCAACACTCTGTGACATACACCTTGTCTAGAAACCAGGCTGTGATAGTGGAATACAAACATGATGCTGACACAGATATGTTTCAGGTCAGTTGACTGTTTGTTTCTATAATTTTTATGCTATTTTTCACATATTTCTCCTCACTACATGCACTAGCTATATAGTGATATATAGATCTGTTCTTGTCAAATGATTGGTCAAAATTTAATCATGACGTCAAATTTTTTTGGATTATTTTGAATTTTCCTATTTTGACGTCATGAAAAAGGTGAGCAAGTCTGATGATGTCCATATAAAGAAAACAACTTTTTACAAATATTTAAAACGGAAGGATAAAAATTATTTCTCCACTCCCAACAGTTAAATTTTAATTATTGAAAAAGTTTGCCAAGCCGCACGCTATAAATATTGAAATTTGTCTTAAAATAACTTATTATTTACTTCTTTTTTACAACAGATACACAAATTTGTAATTAAATGTTAATCACAAAAAATATACTTAAAAATAAAAACAAACAAATGTTGTTTTTTTTTAAGTTGTAATTGAATGGATCTTGTTGTAATTTTAATGTAATCTTCCCAAAACAGAAATGCATTTTCTTACTTTAGAATCAAAGGATAATCACATTGTATAAAAGTATGTAATGTTTTGGTACCTTTATTGATATATTTCTATTGCAGATTGGAAGATCATCAGAAACACCAATTGATTTTGTTGTCATGGATACCATTCCTGGAAATGAGAGGCTGGCTACAGATAATATAACACAGAGTACAATATCACGGTTTTCATGTAGAATTGTAGTTGATAGAGATCCACCATGCACTGCTAGAATCTATGCTGCAGGGTTTGATTCTGGCAATAATATTTTCTTAGGGGTAGGTACACATCTGAAATCATAGTTGGTTGAGAACTTAACAAAAAAAGGTGTTACGAGCGTGATATTATAAATAATTCAGATTTCACCACTGCAACAAGTGTGTATCAATATTTCTCTACTTGAGTCTGTTAAATTTTAAAATTAAAGCCTAAGCCACTGAACATAGAAAGTGATAGAGCAAGTGGGGCATCCTTGTACTATGGACACATTCTTGTTATCCTTCCTTTTCAAAGATTTGCAGAAAGTTGTGTTCTTTATATGCAGGGTTTCCCCTGTGTCAATTATTTTTTTCACCACCTCTTTCGCCAAAACAATATTTTTTTCACCACTTTGTTATTTTTTTGGCAAAGTAACATTATATATTTATCATTTACTTTTTTCTCCCCCTAAATAAGATGAGTTTGCCCCATCGTTGTCTATGATTGTTCTGTAAAACTTATCTTAGAGTCTACATTGTAATGAATAAACACTTTTAAACATTTACTATTAAAAAGACCGATTTTTTTTAAAAGGGTGAAAATTCATTATACATGTATTTTGAACATTTTTTCTAATAGAGGGGACCACTTACTTTTGATAATAAAGAAGATATCAGTCCCATAATATAACAAAATTCTTGGACATGTTTTGACCATAAAATACAAAGAACGATATACAGTTCTTTTGGAAAGTTTCTTCAAAAGAAAAATAGGTACCCTTTTGGTCTATGATTATGAAGTGGTTTTTACAACAAAACAAAATCTTTTATCACCCAGAATTGATCCCTCATTTAAGGTATAGGTATGCATTGAAGGGTTACTCCCTTTCGAGGGGTTGTTCCAAATCTTTTGCAAAGATTTCTTCATAACGACAGTTTTCTAGACCATTGTAAATGAAAAAGTTGAGAAGTAAAACTATGCTTGAAACATGTCGTGTCACACAAAAGACTTTAAAGTAATCTTTAAAATCAATTATCTATATCAAAGTCAAAGGATCAAGTTTTAAATCAGAGATTTTTCTTGCTTCTAATTTTTTTCGTCATAACAACAGTTTTCATTTCTGGACTATCATTAAAAGAAGGAGAGCAGACGTCATAAGTTTGCTTTGAACACGTGCGTCGCAAAGTAGTTAATAAATGATCTTTTTGTGACATGTTGTCAGACACCATTTAACCAAACCCTTTTGTTAAACAATACAATCAACAATTTTATTAATTAGTCCTTTGTTGTCGATATCATGAAATGCAATCAGCTGATTATTGATTTTCTGTCAAAATCTTAAAGAGTTCAAGGTGAATTTCGAGTATATTGTCTGATAAGATAAAATCCGAGAAACCCGAAAAATGTAAATAAACAAAATGGCTAAAAATAAATCGTATAATATATTTCTTTCGACAATTTCTTTCGCCAATGATGAATTTTAATCGCCACAATTATTATTTTTTCACAAATTGGGAAAATGGCGATCGCCAGCGGAATCCCTGTTATATGTAAAATAATGAGGCATTGTTACTTTTTATCTTGACATCACAATAAGAAATTCAGAAGAAACCAAGAAAATTTGATGCCATAATTACCTTTCGACTTTTCCTTAGAAGAGATTTTTAACTTAAGTGAGGAGAATTTTTCACTCACATAGATGAAAAAATCTGTATTATTCTCCTTCCCTTCACCAATGTCACACTGATCAGAAACTCCTTAATTCTTCTATCAAGGCTTTAAGATGTAGCAGACCTGATTAGCGATGTCACAAAGTCTCAGGGGAGGTTGCCAGCAAAGTCACAATCAGAAAAGAGACATTACCAAGCAGGCTGATTATTTATTATTGTAATTGTTGAAAAAATAGACAGAAATAGAAAATTAATTATTTCGATTTTTGATAAATTCAAAATATATGTGTTTTATTTCTGACCAAAATTTATTTGCAATAATTTTGAATTTACTGTAATATTTTATGTACTCATGAAACCAATGTCAATTAATTATAGGAAAAGGCAGTAAAGTGGTACTTGGGAGAACAGATAGATGGTTTAACAACAAATGGTGTTTTTATAATGAAACCTCATGGTGGGTTTAATGCCACTGCCTCCCCTGGTGTGTGGAGAGAGATATCTGTTGGTGGTGCTGTCTATCCACTCAGAGAATCAAGATCAGCTCCTTTAAAGAGTAATCAGGTAAGAAATGAAGCCTCATGGTGGGTTTAATGCCACTGCCTCCCCTGGTGTGTGGAGAGAGATATCTGTTGGTGGTGCTGTCTATCCACTCAGAGAATCAAGATCAGCTCCTTTAAAGAGCAATCAGGTAATAAGTTGAGGCTCTTTGTCTAGAATAATAACTAATACTAGTTGCAGACCAATAGATATAAGAAGATGTGGATCAGTGCTTATGATACAACTCTCTTTCCAAGTCACAATTTGTAGAAGTAAACCAACGTATATTCTTCAACACGAAGCCTTGGTTCACACTGAATAGCAAGCTAGAAAGTGCCTCAAAAACTCAAAAATGACTAGTATAAAACCATGTAAACAGAAAAGTCAACGGTCTGTTCTATACAAATTTTTCTATAGGTTTGTATGCAGACATCAGCAAAACCACGAAATTAAATATCCACGAATATGCAAGTTTTTCTTAATCCACGAAAATTGGTTCCCACGAAAATAAATGAATCCACAGTAATTGGTATATTAAAATTGAAGTATTTGAAAAAAATTAGAACAGTTTTGTCACACCTATAACATTTATGACTGGAAGCATGATATAGCGATACTTCATTTTGTTGTTGTTGGCAGTGTCCATGTTTATGTTTTAGTCTGTGTTTAAAATTTTTATGCCCCTGCTGTAGTTGATGAGGGGACATTAAGTTTTACCCTTTTCTGTACGTCCCCCAGTTGGTTTCTGTTCTCTAACTTTAGTTTACCTCATCCAAATGTTATGAAACTTATAAACAATGCTAATTACCAGGAAACACTGATCAAGTTTGATTTTGGTCACATGACTTTAATCGTTCTAGAGTTATACCCCTGTACAAATAGAAACCTTGCTGAATTTTTTGTATCAGATCTGTTCTCTAACTTATGTTTGCCTCAACCAAATGCTATGAAACTTATACACAATGCACATTACTGCAAAATCAAGTACAAATTTGGATAGCATCACTTTTACCATTCTTCAGTTATATATCTATATAACTTTATATGTTATTCAAGCTGGGGCATCATCTGTGTGCCATGGACACATTCCCCATTTATTTTGGTGGACAGTTGAATTCATGTTTTATCATAACTGTTTTTGTTTATAGATAAAGGAATAAGATAATACATTATATGACTCTAATTGTTTCTATTTATAGATTACAGCAGAAGACAATATATTATATGATGGTACTCTAATTATTTCTATTTATAAATTACAGGAGAAGATAATACATTATATGACTCTAATTATTTCTATTTATAGATTACAGGAGAAGATAATACATTATATGACGGTACTCTGATTATTTCTATTTATAGATTACAGAAGAAGACAATATATTATATGATGGTACTCTAATTATTTCTATTTATAGATCACAGAAGAAGACAATATATTATATGATGGTACTCTGATTATTTCTATTTATAGATTACAGAAGAAGACAATATATTATATGATGGTACTCTAATTGATCTTTGTGGAGCCACGTTACTATGGAGATCAGCCATGGGATTAGTTGCATCTCCGGTTTGTATTTTAATGACAATTTATCTTAAAAAGTATTTACAAGTCAGCAACAAAATAATTTAGACCTTTGTCAGTCATGTTTACCTATCTGATAAATCTGTATGTTAATAACAAATGTGGCAACTAGTTAAACAGATAAAATTATTTGTCTGGATTGTGATGAAAACCTGAATCACACTATCATTTTAACTTTAAGGTAAACGTTTCAAATGGTTTTATGCATTTTAAGTTGAATTCAAAAAAAAAAAATATCTATATTTATTCCATATTGGTATTATTTTAGTAGCTTTCTCTATATGAATTGGATTTTGAATAAAAAAGCATATTCACCTGAGAAAGTGTTATTCACCGCGCTAAACGTCACACGCTTTTACATGCAACGTAAAATGTTTCGTGTAAAATTTGTTTTGGTATATGTTTGTCATTAAATACATTTTCTTTTCTCGGAATATGGAATAAAACAATTACTGTCTTTTGTTTCGGTAAATATGGGGTTTTATTGACTTTTGAAAAACTGATATTCACATTTCGGCCGTCGGCTTCAGTGAATATCAGTTTTTCAAAAGTCAATAAAACCGCATATTTACCTCATCAAAAGACAGTAATTGTATAATGTTTATTCAACTCTTATGTTTCATGTGTGTTTATCTTTATCTTCTTTTATTTTTCCTCTCCATAGACTAAATATGAGGATAGTGTATTTGGACTGTTTTCATTAGAAGATTTAATGGCATCCATGAATATATAAATAGTGTGTTTTTTAACCTTTTTAAAAAACTTTTTTGATTGGAGTGCTTTGTAGATGAAACAGTGAAACAGGCTTCTGACATACAAAATTTTAATCCTAGTATCTGTGATGAGTTTATTTAAAGTAAACATGAGTTTGAAAACCTTTTCAAGGCTATATATGATAATATATAAGGAAGTGTGTTTTTTAATAAAACATGACTCAAGACTGCATATTATTGATAGATTACTGTGAAAGTACTTTAATTCGTGGGTATCAATTTTCGTGATTTCAGCAATATTTACATGTTCCTGGGTTTTTAAATTCGTGGATTTAAAAAAAAGATGAAAAAATTAAAGCTTTTAGAGACGAAGTTTGGATTGAAGGAAATTGCAAAGTAAACATTGACCCGTGTAAATCGTAGTGACAACAGTAATTAACCCAAGATCAAGTGATCAACAGATTAAGGACCATCAAAGGTGTTAATTAGGCCATACACATGTCACGTAAAGAAATCAGTATCATAAACAAATGCTATAAACGTATCTTGAATTGTCAAATAATTCTTATCCAAATCAAGCCCAGCATGAAATTATTATTTCCTAAATAAACGAGAACCATGAGGATATAAAATGAACTCTTTATCATATCAATACCGGACATCTGACTTTCATCCATCAAAAATGTTTTTTATGAGAATTAAAAAATAAAAAGTACAGTTTAGGTTATTTTATAAAAAATTAAATGGGTATAATCATGCATGCAGGTGTAGTTCTGTGACTGCTATTAAGTATTCTCAGATTTGGCGTAATTCAAAACATTATCTAGATCATATCAGTAGTCAAACCTACATGTGGATCTTTCCATGTCTTGATTTGGACAATGGTTGTTTTATTTCGTTGGACACTTAAATTCATGGATAAAGTCATCCACCAAAATCCACGAAAATTGGTACCCCACGAATAAAAGTACTTTCACAGTATATAAATTCACAATTTTATCCTTTTTTAGAGCGAACACGAGTTTGAAAACCTAGTGGAGACTATAAACGCTGGCCGTCCTCAGTGTCCTGTAGGTTTAATGACTCTTGTTTTACCAAGTAAAGGAACATTGGGTGCTGCAGATAAACAACCATATGTTTATCTCAAATGTGGGCATGTTCATGGTCAACATGAATGGGGACAGAAAGATGATAGTAGGACCTGTCCTCTATGTCTAATGGTATGTATATGGATATAGGAAGATGTGGTGTGAGTGCCAATGAGACAACTCTCCATCCAAATAACAATTTATTAAAGTAAACCATTATAGGTCAATGTACAGCCTTCAACATGGAGCCTTGACTCACACCGAACAACAAGCTATAAAGGGCCCCAAAATTATAAATGGTTTACTTGTAACAGATTTTTTTCCTTCATCTTATTGTTTGTTATTTCTCCCTTATTATATTTTCCCTTTTTTGTCCCTGCTATGTTTAAGCAGGAAATAAACTTTCAGTATCTATATTTTTAATTCCCCACTTTAAAAAAGTGGGGGTATACTGTTATACTTCTGTCTGCCCGTCAGTCCATCCTTCAGTCCTTCCCATGAATATTTTTGTCATATCTTTCTGAGGAACTACAATACAAGGATTTCTGAAATTTGGTTTTAGGGTTTATTTAAGTCAGTTATACCATGTGATTGGTTTCCAGATTTATCACTTAACAACTTCCTGTTAACTTAACACTTGTATCATTTTACATATACATAAATGACATGTACGATAGCCAATTTGAAATTTTTGGTCACATTATTCTCAGGAACTACAATACAAGAATTTCTGAAATATGGTTTCAGGGTGTATATAAGTCAGCTATACCGTGTGATGCGTTTTCATCACTTCACAAATTCCTGTTTACCGAAATATTTGGGCAGGGGTATCATCAGTGAGCAGTAGCTTGCAGTTTTGAGCAGGGGTATCATCAGTGAGCAGTAGTTTGCAGTTTTGGGCAAGGGTATCATCAGTGAGCAGTAGCTTACAGTTTTGGGCAGGGTTATCATCAGTGAGCAGTAGCTTGCAGTTTTGGGCAAGGGTTATCATCAGTGAGCAGTAGCTTGCAGTTTTGGGCAAGGGTATCATCAGTGAGCAGTAAACTTGCAGTATTGGGCAGGGGTATCATCAGTGATCAATAGCTTGCAGTTTTGGGCAAGGGTATCATCAGTGAGCAGTAGCTGGCAGTTTTGGGCAAGGGTATCATCAGTGAGCAGTAAACTTGCAGTATTGGGCAGGGGTATCATCAGTGATCAATAGCTTGCAGTTTTGGGCAAGGGTATCATCAGTGAGCAGTAGCTGGCAGTTTTGGGCAGGGGTATCAGTTAGCAGTAGCTTGCAGTTTTGAGCAAGGGTATCATCAGTGAGCAGTAGCTTGCAGTTTTGAACAAGAATATCATCAGTGAGCAGTAGCTTGCAGTTTTGGGCAAGGATATCATCAGTGAGCAGTAGCTTGCAGTTTTGGGCAAGGATATTATCAGTGAGCAGTAGCTTGTAGTTTTGAGCAGGGGTATCCTCAGTGAGCAGTAGTTTGCAGTTTTGGGCAAGAATATCATCAGTGAGCAGTAGCTTGCAGTTTTGGGCAAGGGTATCATCATTGAGCAGTAGCTTGTAGTTTTGAGCAGGGGTATCCTCAGTGAGCAGTAGTTTGCAGTTTTGGGGAAGAATATCATCAGTGAGCAGTAGCTTGCAGTTTTGGGCAAGGGTATCCTCAGCGAGCAGTAGCTTGCAGTTTTGGGAAAGGGTATCATCAATGAGCAGTAGCTTGCAGTTTTGGGAAAGGGTAGCATCAATGAGCAGTAGCTTGCAGTTTTGGGCAAGAATATCATCAGTGAGCAGTACATGCAGTAGCTTGTAGTTCATACATTTTTTTATGTAATTTCTGACTGGTCCAGATGTCATATAATCTAAAATTTCTATTGTAGGATGGTCCATTTATAAAGTTAAAGATGGGATGTGAACTAAGTGTGTATGTAGATTCTGACCTTCCTACTCATTGCTATAATCCATGTGGTCACATGGCATCTAAAAACACAGCAAAGTAAGTAAATTGATTTATTAGATAATGGCAAAATTTGTTTTATTTATATATCTTTATTTGAGACACATTGCAGACATATATCATATATGAAGCTCAGTCTGTTAATAGCTTAAATAAATTTCACTTCATATATATATATTGTCGCTGGGCTTCTAAAATGTTGTATATGACTTTTATGGCTAAAAATACTTTTTGACACCAATGATCTGGGTGGGAGGTAATCTTTGGTATTACAAAATAGCATACAGTTAGACCAATCAAAATTTGTGAAATAAGACATATTACAAAATTGCCAATGTCAGTTGTTTGTAAAGTTTGCTTCCAAAATGTTGTATGAAAACTGGAAAATCGTTGTAGAACGGCTTTGGGAAAAAAATAATTGTACATTTCTTTATTTCTGTGAAAATAATTTAAGTTCTTGGATAATCCAAAAATGTCAAAGTTTTTATTTCACTGCTATTTACAAAAATGTTCAAGTTCACATATGACATTTTGGAAGCATGCATTTTGCCAAAATTTTCAAAGCCTTTTTGTGTGATTTTTTTTTCTTGAAAAATTTGTAATTTACAACATTTTAGAAGCTAGGGACGATATGTAATCAGAAGCTTGGCAGTAATAAGTGAAAATAAAACATTACACAAAAATGTCAATAAAAAAAATGCATATACCTAGCAAAGGACAAGGTACGATAAGCCTACGTTTTGGCCCCCTTATTTTCTCATTTTTTAGTGGAAGAAGACGTCAAGTCTTCTGAAGACTTAAGGGGCTGACCATTGGCATTGAGTCTCCGTATGCCGCATTCATTTCGTGTATTACAATTTCAAAACAACTTAGATTCCTGACACCGATTTTTACACATGATTAGGCATCTGAATCATTTAATTTGTAAATTATGATTGTAAAACAATCACTATCGTAAATATGACCCTTTTATTTATGTAAATTATTAGATTTCATCTCATCCACATGACATTATTTGTTTACTTGTAACAGGATGTTTTAACTGTAGATATTTGTATTACGCATGCGTGAATTTGGTATCGGGACAACTCGCCATGTTTACAAGTTCGCCCTTGAAGTTACGAATTTGCAATCCTGCAGACAAGAAGATTTTGTTTTTATATAAATAAAAAGGATATATAAAGTGTTGTCTTTATTCATGGTTTTCCTTTGTCATGTGAATTAGATGCCCTTCGTAACATACATGTGAACCTCCCGTTTATGAGAAAAAACTCCCGTGTATGAAATTTTTCAGACGCCATATTTGATCATTTCTTACTACTGTACGGGTGTAATTGACACCTGTGTTAAATTTTACCTGAACATCAAAGAAGATGTATAATTATATGGCTTCACTTGACAGCTTGGGTGTCAAACATACTGGTAATCAACGATGTTTACCTCCGGCTAACTGCCGTTGTGTTATCAAAACGATGTGTATTGGGAATATTGAAATACTTTTTTGTTACTTCCCTTTGTTTTATCCTGTTTTCAGTTATTTTGCTTTTAAAAATGTAAATTGTAAAAAGACTATAAATGATTAATATTTTAATCAAATAATCATAAAAGGATGTTGATTAAATGAATTTAAATGATTTTGGACAAATAAAAAAATTAAAATTTATAAATTATTTTAGCAATCTAGACCTCCTTTCAAGGATTAAATTGAAGTTTATATAATAATTTTGTTTACAACAGAATGTTTTTTTAATTAATTTACGATGTTGCAAATATACATGTGGAGCTTATTTCTTTCTTATTTGTCTATACATTTACAAATGATAAGGAGATGAAGACATGAACAAAAATATATACAGATAATGATTCATTTGCTAGCAGTGAACAATCATTTGTCAAAAACAAAACAAAACAAAACAAGAAACAGATTCTTCTTATTATTTTATTTTATTCAAATAGAGAGGCAATAATGGAACTATAAACATTACAATTTGATGGAAATTTGAAGAAAAAACACAATTTCTACATCATTTGGTTACATTTATGACAAAATTTATGTCGATAAAAAAACATGATGTTTTGACCATTCAGTACTTAACCCTTTACTCCATAATGACGCCTTTTGACGCCTGTGTAGTACCTCAGTTGAAACACTTTGACTACAAAGTGTCTGCAGTAGACTCAATAAAATTTGTATCCAATATGAAAAGGAATATCACAGGAATATTCTACTTAAATTTATTTAATGAAATATTTGTTTTTTGCAATGCATTTTAATACTTTAAAGCCTATTTTCAGCATTTTATTGAAAAATTCTATTTTGTGTTCATTTTTTACAGTGGGTTGTGATGATCTTCCAGTTAGGTTACCCTCATTTGGAGTGTTGTTCCCAACCTGTTAAAGGTCCATCTTTGTGCATAATTCAAAATTGGAAATTTCAACAAGCATCTAATATTCTTAATCTGGAAAATAAACCCTGGTCTGCTAGCTTCATGTATATTTTTTCTACCGATTTAATATATAACTAGAATCATGCAAACAGACTTAAGGAAAAGGCATGTAAGTTCATCATACAAATATGACACTTTTTCTAGACAATCCAGATCTTGCAAAATACGTCGCTAAAAATTGTAACCTTTAAAATTGTTGTGCAGTAAAAACCCATATGGGAACTTTCAAAAGTTGGCAGGTATGTAACAAGTCTTACTATTTTTATGCTCCATTTATGGGCAATATGTTTTCTAGTCTGTCCGTCCGTCCTGCTTCTGGTTATAAAGTTTATGGTCGAGGTAGTTTTTGATGAAGTTGAAATCCAATCAACTTGAAACTTAGTACACATGTGTTCCTCTTGATATGATCTTCTTAATTACTGCCAAATTAAAGATTTTACCTAATTTTCATAGTCAACTGAACATAGAAAATGATTGTACGGATGGGAAATCCATGTACTTATGACCTTTTCTTGTTTGAAGAAAAAAAATACATTTTAACGATAATGGAACAAAGCAGCCTGGGTAAGTGGGGCTGCTTTTATGGTAATTCAAGTTACCTTTTATTCACCTTCTTCCACTTCAGAGCTATCAGCTCTTTGATTAAAATATGTTTTTGAAAGCAACTTATCATGGTAAATATTCCCTGGTGTTTTAATTTTGTTTGGATGAACTTCAAAACCATTAATTTCAGCAACTGGGTAGGGTGAGGGGGATTAAACTTTCTGTTATTATTCAGATATTGTATTTTTTATTAACTTTGAAGGTGTTTCTTACAACTGATTGTTTTGTTTTTAATTTTATATTTTTTGTGTTTGTTTCAGATACTGGTCACAAGTTCCTGTCCCTCATGGTTGTCAAGGTTTCCAGACAGTTTGTCCATTCTGTGCGACACCATTATTAGATCCTCCATTTATTCAGTTGATATTCCAGGACAACATTGAATAATCTGACACCTCTCTATCTTCATTCCAATTGCTCTGTATAGGCAGGGATACAAAAAATCCTACATTGTTTTTCTTTACCAACAATTCTGAAATAGGAAACAGTTTGTGATGGGAAAATTGATAATTTCCTACGTTAAACTTTGATAAAGATATCAAAGAATTAATGTTAATTTGTTTGCTCAAAATCAATGCAATTTTAAAACAGGAGGAAAATGAAACAAAAATATCCAATTTTATCCATTTCTTCAATATGGTTTGAGGTGACCTCAGCAGCAGAATGGTCTAAGAAGTTTATTTACTGGTTCAATATTCTGTCAACATTGAGGTTGTGAGTTTGAACCCTGCACATAGCAGGTCCTTTTTACTTCAATCTTTATTGACTAGTTTTTTTGCTGGAGGTTAAGGTTCTCTCCTGGCATTACAGCTTGTTCCATGAGTAAAGACTAACCACTATGACAGGCTCTTTCCACCAATAAAGACTGACCACCATGACAAAACCAATAGTGATGAAAGTGGTGTTAAAGACCAACAATCAATCAATTGATTTGAAGCTTTTGATGTAGCTGTCTCTTGCCCATTGAGATTCTTCCCGCCATTTTTATGTCAACCAATCTATTGTCTTCGTTTTTATTTTGTATACATTGTCAGAGATGTAATACATTACGTTGTGATTTTTATTCATATCTTATTGTAACTTATTTGTTTAATACCATATATATAACTACTAATTTTTGCACTTTCTAAGAAGGATGTTTTTCTTCAATCATGCAAGACAATTATTTATAATATAATGAAGTATAATGATATTTGTGAAAACAAATTTTTGTGGTTTGTTAGAAAAAAATATCCACATATGAACATTGTGTTGTTAATTTTTATCTTGAACAAAACAAACTAATTGAAATATTTATTTGTTAGATAGACAAATTTAAAATCGTGAACTCTTTAGCAATCAATGAAATTTTAAGTATTGTCATAATAACTGTGCTGTTTTATAATCAGTATAGTGCATAATATCAAACAGTTATATTTTTATATTGTTTGCCAGGGTAAACACATTGCTTTAAATAGTGTGTTATATTTTTAAAATTCTTGTATTTAATGCATAATGCCATAGAAAAATATCTTGCAATTTAGATTGAAATAATTGGACAATACCCCCTAATATTTGATGGTGTTATTTCATTTAGTATGAAAGCTATTTACATAACCATGTGTTAGTAATGGAAGATATATTCTAAGCTGAAAGCAATAGATAGCATTTAAGCTAAAAGTCATCACATTTAAAGACATTTATCTGTCTCAGAAAAAAATTCTGATGCATAATACGACAGTATTCATTAATATAAAAATGTAACCTTTTAATACATTAAAATTTCTAATGATTAAGACAAATGATGAACATATTTCACTGCAATAGTATTTGAATGTGATTAACACACCTGAATGAATGACTAGTGTTAGTCTTGGCATTTGTACGACCTGTGAACAATATACATCTAAACAATTGTACTCCATGTGAACATTGTTAGTCTTGGCATTAGTATTTCATGGAAAGTGTTAGTCTCGAAACTTGTACACCCCTTGACAAATGTTAGTATTGAAACTTATACATCCATTAAACAATGCTTGTATTTCAAACTTGTACACCCTGTAACATTTTAAGTTTTGACTCCTGTGCAAACATTACAGCAGAAATCACATGCGAGACAGAGGGCTCTATGGAACTCTTGATAATATTTTTAAACTTCACGATCTGCATTTTCCTGTTTAGTTACCTCAACACATTGCACAGGTTGCTAAATTACTCTGTGAGTTTGATTTCACACTTGTTTAACCCAAAATTCAGTAAGATTTATTTTGTATCAGAAGATATTTTTGCCAATTGAGATTAAAAAAATCTATGAATTTAAAACGATATGCCAATGGATCAAACTAACATTAAGTGACTTATTTATTAGAGCTAGCTTCCTAATTCATGTAAATTGAGAATTTGGTTGGCCTGTTTGCTGGCTTTGTTTGTATTAACATTTGCTCAAGAATTGTAATTAAGATTGACATATGCATACAATATAGAATAGGTGGAGTTAAACCTTTTTGAATTATACTTTAATTTGATTGGGTGTTATTCTGGAGATTAAGAATACCATATTGTACATGTAACAAGACTATGAAAAAAAGACCCAATCTATATTGTTTGAAGATGTCAATCTTTATGACAATGCTTGAGCAAACATTCATACCAAAGTTTCAATCTACAAGCATTTGGAAATTAGCTCTAATAGTTAATAATTAAATAGCTATTTTGTTTGTGAATACATGTTAAATGTATGTATTGAAATCAAGTGTTTTTGAATTGCTTTGTGTAAATGTTGGAATTGAATTTTGTGTAATTGGTTACTTTCTATGAAAGTAAACTTTGAATCTTTAGTATGTTGTTGCTAAGCAAGAATGTAATTAGTGTAATGGTAAATTTTATTAATGATCTGAATTTTAACATAGAGATATGGGTACTTTGTTGCTATGTTTAAATGTTACATTGCATTCTGGGTACGTTGTTGCTATGTTTGAATGTTGCATTGCATTCTGGGTACATTGTTGCAATGTTTGAATGTTGCATTGCATTCTGGGTACATTGTTGCAATGTTTGAATGTTGCATTGCATTCTGGGTACTTTCATTGTAAGCCAGTAAATATAATCATTGTGCAATTTAGATATCAGGTATTGTTGTTTGTTGTTTAATTTGTTATTGTTCATTAATTGTTCATTAATTTTATCTTCTTTTTCTATTTGATTTATTGTATCAATTTTAAATTCTAGAAAAAATTAAGAAATATGTATTCATTTGTTATTTATTATTAAGAATGTTATTAGACAAAATTATAAAATACAAGTTTACTACCAAAATATGCCACAGTCTTATTGATGATAAAGTGTGAATTTAGAGTCAAGTTGTAGAATCAATGTGAAATAAAAACCAAATACATTCATTTATTTTTGTGGATACCAATTTTGGTAAAAATTTTATTTTCATGGTTTTTCTTAAGTATGTATAAAAACTTTTAGAAATTTTGCACTTTGTTTACCATTTAAATTCATGGTATATCCACAAAAACTTATAAATTGTATCAAAGGAATAATAATTAATTCTCAGTACAAGGATGGTTGAATATCAATTGTTTAGGATACAGATGACCTACAACAAATATTTGGTTAACATTTTGTCTAATATAAAAACTTTTGTAGCTTAAGGTAGATTCATGGTATACCGCCATCTTGGATTGAACAATCACAGTAAAAAATCGGTCTAGTTATTTGCCTAAATCTGCAAATTTGAAGACAGATTTGCAATTTAATGGTTAGACTGTTTAATAATATAAAGAAAACTTGGCAATTTATTGTATAATCCAAAATATTTAAACAAAACGAGCCATTTAAGGGAAGATAACTCTTTTAGTAAAAAATTTATACTGGACAGATAGGGAATTTTTTTCTTTTTACTTGTAGCAAGAAAACAAGTTCGATGACACCATTTTTTCTTTTTATTTTCTTAAAACATATTACAAAACCTATCTTTTCACAATTTTTTTCAAAATTCTATCTTATAGATTTTTTTTTATGCACACAAATGTGTTTTCCGATGAACAATCTAACCAAATTTAGGCAATTTTCAACGACTCATAGCTTGAAAAATAGCACGGTGACCCCTCCTTTTTATTATATATTTGAAAAGAGCATATTAAAATCTTCATTCTGGCTAAGTATAAGAAAATTCTGTCTCAAAAAATATTTACTTATGATCTACCTTAATATATAGAGACCAAGTGACCATACTTTCTGTCATCAGGGTTGGTGTCATAATCATCATTGAGGTTTAATCTATTGTTAAAGTTTTGTAAAACATCAATGTCTTTGTCATTATTTGATGGAATTTTTCTGTATTTTACTGAAAATTGACTTACTTTTTGGTAATCAATGGTTCACTTTTACAGCAGATGTGGTACCCTTAACAATCTTTTGACAATTTAACCCAGAATGCTTCAGAATATGAATGTCAAATGGAGTGAATGAATTGTCATTTCCTCTTTTGAAACAATTATGTTTATAATTTGGTAAAAGAACAGCATATGAAATAGAAAATTTTACATGAAAGTGCTAAAAATAATACATAAACTAGTGTTCAGATGGATGGACTAGTCAGTATATTTATTATTGTTTATAGAGCTTTTTTTAGAATTTTTGCTCTAGTTTTTTATTATGCCAAATGTATTATAACTTATTATTTAAATACATATTCATTTATCAGGGCCACATTAAAAGTTCATAGCTGAAATAAAGAATTCAACTTAGTAAGATAAAATGCCTACAGGATATATTAGATTAATGTTTTTATTATTTTCATATAAGTTGATTTACTTATTGCAGGCAGTATGTGTATTTATGTATGTGATGTTAAAAATGTGAACACTTATAAAGATGCTTTTAAATTATGAATAAAAAATGTAACCTTATTTTGAAAATATGAAAATTATTGACCATGTGGACATCACACAATTAGGCCACACCAATTAAATTTTGTTCTACAGATTTTTGGACTCCAAAATTTTGGGCGAGCGAGCGATTTAAAAATTTTAATAAAAAAATATTTAATTTGCAAATTTTTGAGGCGAAGCTTGAAAAGTAAAGGCGAGCGATTATAATTTTTTTTTGTAAACATATAATAGTAGGTTTTGACAATATTAAAGCTTGATTTATCACTTGTACTTTGACATTTCTTTAATTTTTGAAGTATTTTTTGGTCTATTTATGTGTGACTGACAATGAGACAATTCTCCATCCAAGTCATAATTAGTTTGGGGACAACCCCTTAATGTTATAAATATCCTTTTTACATGTTTTATGAGGGATCAATATAAGTTATAATATATTTGTTTGTACAAAAGGGCTCATATTTTCTCAAAGAACTATATATCTATCTGGTATTAAATGGTGAAAACAAATATTCATGCTGAAACAAATATTCTCACATATATTTACAAAGTGGTGGGGTGCTTTTATGTTTAAAATCGTAATATACAGGTTAGACTGTGATTTTAAAAACAAATGTTGATATCTTTTTATAATATTTACAAAAAAACGGTGCGGGAAATGGACATGATTACATTTCCGGATGTGGGAAGCGGGAATATAAAAAAAATAAAAAAATTCTGTTTTGAAAAAAATAGGTGCGGGCGGGTCTGTCGAACAAGGAATCAAATTGGTGTGGCCTTAACAGAATATTTCTTTTTTTTTTGTGTCAGTGAATTGACATTTAAAGATTTGGTTGGAGGTCCTTCATTTCTATGTCTCATACCTGTAGCCAGAGTTCGGGGTTCCGACAAACCCCCCTTGAAAACAAATAAGCACTGTTAAAGTCAACATTCTGTTTCGAATTGTGACTTAAAGTAGAGTTCTTGAGTCCAAATACCCTCCCCCCCCCCTAATTCCTTCTATTTTTTGTTCATTATAATCTACTGTAAATTCAGAAATTATTGCAAAGTTTTTGTTATTGCGAAAAATACCACAGGGTTGTTATCCCAATAGTTTCAACTCGCATTTTAAAATTTGTTGTATGAATTAAAAAGGATTTTTCTTAATATCACTAAAATTTAAATCGCATTTTAGTCTAAAATTTTAAAATTTCACTAATAAATGCAAGCAATAATTTATGAATTTACAGTATCCTTTATATTTTAGCATTATTCTTTTATATATTTTTTTTGGGCCAATTTCTTTTAGTTATTTTGTTCTGTTTAGCTGCAGTAATGGTCTTTTATTCTCCATTTTGTAAAGCTCACCCAGACACTCTTATGCATATTGTGACAGCAATTATAATGGTTATACCTTTAAAGGGATATCACAAGTAGAACAATTTCAATTGGCTAATTGTGGTTTTTGTCAGAAAAACTTAAACATAGTTGAACAAAATGACCAAATTTAATTACAATGAATATTTCTCAAGCATTAAACTTTGCTATATCTAAAATGTGTTGTGTATAGATTATAAACACAAGTGTATAAAAACTATGTGTATGTTTTGACTAATTGAAAGTAGAAAATAGATATTGGCATTTAAAACTATAACTTAAGTGATTATCCCTTTTATGCTGAATGAGATGTGTTTTTTTAAGCCAGAAATACATCAGGTTTTAAGGAGTCCGATCATTCCACAAATCTGTCCATATCTGTCTGCTAGTCTTATTTTACAAGTGTTATTCATTTATTCATATCTAAGTAAAAGGCAGTTGTAATAATTTGAACAAAAAGTAGAAATATTAATAAAATATTGAAATGTGAAGGTCTTAATTTTGTATTTTAATATCAAGAAATAGAAAAGTTAGTTTTTGAGACCTACACAATTTAAACAAAAAAGAAAATGGTTCAACATACATACACTAAGCAACAATAGATATATATTAAATCACATGAATACAGATAATTTTTTTTATTCCAATTGGGGTCCTACAGGGGCCTTCACTTACAATTACCAATTATGATAGTACATGTATAAGCATCAAACATGAGACATTGTACAGTATATAACATGACAGATATTATAATAACAAATGGAAATAGCATTAATAACAAAAACACATTAAAAGTCCATTTTTTCTCCTTCTTTACTTATAACCATCATTATTTCTATGTCGAGCAGTGCACACATTTAAAAAAATTAATAACAAAGTTGAATTATTATCTATAAAGACGGAAATTTGTTCATCTGCTGGAGACCCCAATGACGGTGCTTAAGGATATACTTTTGATTGCGATAGGCAACAGCAGTCCTCCCCTTGTCAGAAGCAGATATAAACTTTCCATCCAAGTGGCAATTTGTTAAAGTAAATCCTTTAAAAGCTTAAGTACGGCCTTCAGCACGGAGCCTTGGCTCACACCAAGCAGCAAGATATAAAGAATACCAAAAATGTCTTTGAGTACAACCATTCAAACAGGAAAAACGGTTTAATCAATATCAAATACAAGAAACGAGATACACTTTATAAACTACATCAACAAACGACCACCACTGACTTTTGTATATCTCTAATACTGTGTTTATGTCCCTTACCGACGAAGTCTAAAGGGACTTTAGGTTTGCACTCTGTCTGTCTGTTCATACGTCAGTCCGGCAAATAAGTTTTCCACCCTTTTTTAAAAGTTCAAATTTTGTTTCAGTCTGATATTATGCAGAGTTATGCCCCTTGCTATTCCTGCACTGACCTTGTCTGTGTCATAGTCCATTCATTTCAGACATGCAGATTGTTGTAGGAATCTCATTACACTGTATTTTGTATATTCTATCCTGTATTTAGGATTAAAATAGTAACAAAAATCCTAAAATCCGAGTCAAATTCAAAATATGGAAGATCAGAAACCGATCAAATCAAACGCTTTCTATTAACAGAACATACAAAAATCTGCCATATTCCGGACTTGGTACAGGCATTTACCAAAATAAAAATGTTGGGTTTAACCTAATCGTATAGCTGGCTAAACCTCCCACTGCTTTGATAAATGTTTATTATCCTGTTACATTGACAAAATAGGGTTAGCATATTAAACAGGCATAATAGGTCAATTATCTGTAATGTTAGTTTCTATAGATATAGGAAGATGTGGTACGAGTGCCAATGAGACAACTCTTCATCCAAATAACAATTTATAAAAGTTAATCATTATAGGTAAAGGTACGGCCTTCAACACGGAGCCTTGGCTCACACAGCACAGCAAGCTATAAAGGGCCCAAAAATTAAGTAATGTAAAACCATTCAAACGGGGAAACCAACGGTCTAATCTATATAAAAAAATCTATATACGTTTATCATTTTAAGTCATAAGAAACCTCAAATTAGAAAAAATAATGCATATGTTTTTTTATAACTCAATGGATAGTTTTCATTATAAAACTTATGTACATATATTTTTGAAGAAAATTCTTTAATTTATTCATATTTAGAAGAAGTTTACTTTATTTAAATTGCTGGAAAGGAAGCAATCCCCCCCCCCCCCCCCGACATATTTTCCGTATGCAAAGTGACCTCAGTGTGACCCATCTCGTAAAAATCCGGTGATTGCAATAAGCATGGATGTCCTTAAAATAAACTTATCTGAATTTACATGTTAAACACGTGCTCAATTTCCATGCTTTTTTGTTGATTTTTTTGCTGATTGTTGACAAACAGGTGACAATCGTTAAACTTCGGCTTCAAAACACGAACTTTAATTACCTGCCATATTTTCACAACAAAACTGACCGATTGAAAAAAAAAATTGACGATTATACGAACTTTGAGCGAAAAAATGAAAATTTCTTGAACAGAAGACTAAGTTAATGATGTTTGTATGCATTGGTTCAAGAATTGGAAGAACATTATATTACACCGGTCATTGTTTCTTATGACTTTAAATATAAAAGGTGTTTCAATTTGATCAATAAACATGTAAAAAAAAGGCAAATAAATGTTATTGTGGAATTTTTTTTATAAAGTGTTACCACGTAAAGTCCAAACTGGTAACGTAACAAAAATTTATTTACTTTGACAAAATCATCTTGACACACCAAGGAATTAGAAACAGAATTAATTTAATGGTTCTACAACAAAACATTAAAATCAGACCATTTTTATACGACCGCAAAATTGTGGTAGGTTTTTATAATGCGTTAATGTTATCGTCTGCGTCGTCGTCGTCCGAAGACGCATCTGATTTACGGACAATAACTTTAGTTAAAGTAAATGGATCTCTATGGAATTGTACAAGAAGACTCGTATACCACAAAAGGTATTGTGTCAAAATAATGGAATTTGATTCAGCTATCATACTAGTGACAGCTTGAGCTAGCTTTTAAACAAGGTTTAATCCACCATTATCTATATAAGACTTTGTCTATACCAAGTCAGGAATATGACTGTTGTTATTATTCGTTTGACATGTTTGATGTGGATGGGGTTTTGATTTTGCCATGATTATAGACTTTCCGTTTTGAATTTAAATCAACCTCCAGCGTGACGTAGTGAGAAGTCAAAACGGACATTTATGTCTCATGTAATAAAACAGACAAATATGTGTAAACAAAACCGGGCATAACAAACAAACACTCAAAATTATCATCACAAAGACAACTTAAAAGGGATGATAATAGCAGATTGAAGGATTTAATTGTTAATTCATTATAAAAAAATCTAAATTTTTATTATCAAAATGTTATACATGCTACCGATACAGTTAGTATATATTCTAAAAATCAAACCTTAAAAAAGGCTATCATCACAAAGTTTCTAATCAACATATGCGCATAACACTAGTAGTGAAGCGATGATTTACAAATCCATGTGTGATAATATATAGGGTAAGGTTATTGGCACACTGATTTGGAAGTGTTTTCATTTCTAACTATTTATAATTGTGTAACTACTTCATGTGATTGACCACTGCTTATGCTGGGTGAAGTAAATTCATGTCCACGATAACGTGTTGATGGTAGAGGAATATTTTACTATTTGAACCAGACCGAAACGACCAGGATCTTATCGTGCTTGATCACAATGTACTGATGAAAGGTAATTTAAAGTACTGAAGAGATAATTACCATAGCAGCGGTACTGGTTTTGCTTATTTTTGAAGGTCGCACGAATTACCTTACAGTTGGTATTCATGTCAAGCAATGACCCTCATACAACATCTCTTTTTTTTATATCAAAGAAATTCAATGTTGGCGTTATAAAACAAAAAATGCTCGTAACATTTTGTTGTATTTTTGAGATTTGGGATGTAGTTCTTGTTTTTTTTTTTATCTACGATAAGTGAAAGAGGCGATTATATATTTTGTATCTGATACCACAAAAGGCTATCTCTTTTAAACAAATAATTCATGTCTGAACTAATATAAATAAACAAAATTATATTTTGTTGATGATAAGGTTTTGCAACCTTTTGAATTGGTAAGATTAGGATACTACTACTTTTTTAAAACTCACTAATCGATCACATGCATACTTTGTACTTATAATAAAAATGATAATATAAAAAATGTAATAATAATAATAATAATAATAATAATAAAAAAACTATGACTTTATTCAAAAAGGGTGACTGAATTAATGTACCCTTATCTACCATTAGGCCATAAAACAAATTACAACACAAGTTTTACAAATATTACAATTGTTTGAACAGATAATTACACTTTCACGCTGAATTATAAACTGTTCTCGTTAGGAATCTTGATACACTGTTACACATATATACGAATATGAAAAAATAGAACAAATGGAAATAAAAAATATATGAAAAACGTATAAAACAATAAATCATGAAAGAATATAAATACATCAATAAATTATAACCTAATATTAAATTTTAAAATTACTTTACAACTTTTAGGTAAAAATAAACAGAAAAATGAACAAGACAAAGTAGCGAGATACAACAGATATGATAAATAAACATAAGTATGAAAACCTGATATTTTATTATGTTGGATAAAAAGCACTTTCTAATCTAATATTGTTAAGTGAATGTTAATGATATAGTACTTTCACTTAGAAACAAATACCGGTTGATAATTGCGCATTGTGATTGCATTGTTAACTATACAGCATCTCCCTTCTACGAGAATGATAGATATTCTACTGTTTTTGTCAAAGCAGATTATCTAAAACCGCAAACCTTTAGTATTACAAAGGATGCGATAACAGAAACCGCTACAGAAGCACCAGTTACGGTTCCGGCCGTAACAGCTGAATTGTCGGCCTCTGAAAATAGAACAATACAATTTAATTCATTTCATCTCAACTAAAAGTTTCGTTAAAGTCTATCTCATCTCATATAAAATTACTTATCTGTACATAGGCGGCGGGTTCATCAACTTCATGGAAGTTATAAATTTAAGTCTAAGTTAAAATTTACGATTATTTTTATAATAATCGAACAATATAATACAAATAGAACATGATAAATCGGTCACTGAAACTACCATACAGAGCATCAACACGTGATTCCTCCAAACAAGATTAACACCACAAATGAATTTAACAACTGTGTTAGAAGTAAGCTGTCTGTCTATAACCAGTATTCCTTCCTTTTAGATGATTTTGAATAAACAATTAGCCATTTATTTTTTGTTATGTTTTGTCTAATGGTTAACAAAAACACACAAAACAACACCTGTTGAAGTAAAACGTAATTAGGAAGGTTTGAATTGTTCGCTTTCTCAAACTCACATACCTGTTGATTTCTAACTGTTAAACAAGCATAACAGATTAAGTCGTGCAAACAAACCCAACATATGATTGCAGAGTTAAACCATCATTCAGCATGGTTCTGCTTGTATAACTAAGGACCTTTTTGATTATTTAAAAGAAGGTTCCACAAATCAGGGTAACGGTTTAAGAATATATATGTTAATACAACGTTCTCTTGGAATTCTTATGACGTATATTTATCAAAAAGTATTAAAAAACTCAGCTTTGTTTGATATATCTATATCAGAAATTAGATGGTTGCCCACGATTAAACACAGGGACATTAATGTTATCGTGCTGGCTACCAAACCGTTTAGCCTCACACGGACAGTTTGATTTTTTTTTTATAAATTTAAAACTAACTGTTTGTACGCTATTCAACTGTACTGGTTTGCTCAATATTTTGTTAAATATAATACAAAAGTCACTATACTTACTCTCGGTAACAGGTGAAGTCATTGATGTTAATTGAGTATCTTGAGTTGTACTAATTGTAGGGTGTACAATAATTTGGGTTGAAGCTATGGCGTCAGTTACTGTAGTTGGTTCGTTTGTTGTTGTGGCGTCGACAGTTGTTTGTATTATTGGTGCGTCAGGACTGTTTGTTACTGTTGTTAAAACGTCTGTGGTTGTTTTCACTGCTGTTACAGCGTCACTTATTGGTTCAGTTGTTACGACGGTACTTCGGGGTATTGCTGTAAGAGTCAGAACAACTTATTGCTTGTTGATTGATTGATCATTGTTTAGAATTGAAAAAAAGGAATAAAACATAACCCAAATCTCCAAATGTATTATTCGATATCATTAAAATTGACTTCTTACTACTGATATGGTTATTAACAATTCATACTTATCATTGTTTTGTGAAAATGGTAAGTACAGTCAGATTTAAACAGGATTGTAGGTCGTAGACATTTTTATTTATAGTAGCATTTATTTAAGCAGCACGCTTATTTTAAAATTATGAGCTCATGATGTTCATTTGAGTATCTAAGATACCGCTTTCTTCTGGTAGCATTGTGCTAAAAGAAAGGTTATTAATCTTAGAATTATACTACTTAACATCAATTCATTTCATTGAACTAAAAGTTTTGTTAATCTCTATCCCAACTATAATAAAATTACTTCCATAGGCGTCGGGTTCATCATACTCATGGAAGCTATAAATGTAAGTTCTAAGTAACAATTCAGAATTATGTTTTTTTATAATAATCGAACCAATTCGACATATGATTGAAACTTATAACATTATCAATTCTTGATTTAACATTCATCCTTAAGAATGCTTCTGCTTGCATAACTAAGGACCATTTTGATAAAAAAAATATATATAAAAAATAAGTATGTAAATTACATACAGACAAGGTCAGTGCAGGACTAGCAAGGACCATAACTCTGCATATAAATATCAGACCGGAACAAAATTTTAACTTTTGAAAAAAGTGTAAAAAACGTATTTGCCGGACTGACATATGAACAGTTCATAGTGCAAACCTAAAGTCTCTTTTCGTCTTCGTAGATATATTACACAGCTTGTTTATATACTTTTTGATAAATATATATATATTATATGGCAATGTTAGAAATACTTCTAAAATGACAACATTACGTGACAGGAATACAGTACAAATAAACGCAAGAACACTCTGGATAGAGAAATACTTAAATAAATGATATAATAGTACATTACAACATGTTAACCACAGAATAGCAACGGACACCTACCATTAATTTACGACAGTACACCAGGACACCACAAACAAAGAGTAAACTGCGCGTCACACGAATGTATCAACGCCATAAAAAGTGATGTATTTTTTGTGACTTAGTATAATCACTAAATTTCTGAAAAATAGAATAGACTTATATTATTATGAACACGTACAAGAATTATTTAAAATGGAATTTGTTTGTATTGGTGTTATTATGGTGTTACAAAAACCCATACTGCATAGGTAGAAATGGCCCCTAGATGACAAATGTAAACACAGATCAAACGAGAAAACTAACGGCCTAATTTATGTTCAAAATACTGAACAAAAAACAAATATGAAACAAACGACAACCACTGAATTACAGGCTCCTGACTTTGGATAGGCACATACAGAATGTGGCGGGGTACAAAATGGTATCGGGCGTCCAACCCTCCTCCTAACTTGGGACAGTGGTGGAACAGTACAACATCAGAACAAACTAGTTGTTTTTTTGTGATTTGTATCCATCTCATGAAGCCCATTTCAACTGAATTTTATAGCTTGTCCTTATGTTATGCTGTTACACCACTGTTCTAGGCTAGACAGAGGGTTTGAGACTGGAAAACATGTTTAAACCTGCAACATTATGGATGTGCCTGTCCCAAATCAGGAGCCTGTAATTCAGTGGTTGTCGTTTGCTGCTGTTTATCATACTTGTTTTTCTTTTATTCTTTTGTACTTATCTCAAATCATACCTTTGTACTTTATTTATTTTTGTTATTGATACACTTATTTCCATTGAGTAATGTGTTTGCATCAATGTTTAATTAGATACTTTTAAAACTTTGTATGATGAGGAATAAAAGAGAATAATAATAATGATAATAATAATGATAATAATAATTCAAAAGACCCCAGGTCAATCATTTGTATGGTTGTGGAGAAATACTGATTTCAAATACATAAGGGGAGAAAACTTCTATAAGGGTTAACCAAAACACTTCGACTGAAATAGGTTGAAGTTGTGCCTTTTTGTAAACAGTAATTTGGCAAACAAATCATATCATTAACTGTAACAGTGTCTTTTGAATAACGATAACAAGCAAAATTCAAAATTTATAACATGACCTTGACCTTCGACCTTGATCTAAATTTCAAGGTCATAGGTCAGTGAACTCAAAACGGAAGACCGGAGGTCAATCACTTGTATGGTTGTGGAGAAATACTGATTTGAAATACATAAGGGGAGAAAACTCCTATAATGGTTAACCAAAACACTTTGACTGAAATAGGTTGAAGTTGCGCCTTATTGTAAACAGTTATTTGGCAAACATATCATATCATTTACTGTCACAGTTTCTGTGGAATAACGATAACAAGCAAAATTCAAAATTAAGAACATGACATTGACCTTTGTCTTTGACCTCAATTTCCTTCAAATGGACCAAGGATTTCATATCAAAAGACTGTAGGTCTCTACGACTTATAACATATGAATTTATCCAACAAATCCATTCGATATGTTGTAAGACAAAAAAGCATCTCAGACGGCAGAAGAAAAAAAAATAATCAGAAGAAAAACAAAAGGTCCTTCCACGAAAAGTGGAAAGACCTAATAATAATAATGATGATAATAACAATAATAATACTACTAATAATAATTATAATAATAGCAATATACTAATAATCATAACATATTTTTGTGATGTTTTTACTTTTATACTAGATACTTTCCGGTTGTACTCTGAAATAATCTTTTAGGATAAACTCATATTTTGAAATTAACCATTCTAATTATAACTGCTTTGTATCATGTGTATGTTACATCGCCGCCGTTTAACCAATAACATTTTAAGATATTCGTCATCACTTTATTAATTAATTGGTGCCACACATATACAAACTAAAACAAACATACAACATGGTATATACAGGGTCAATAAACATGTAATATCCTTTAGAATCAAAAATCTTTTGATCATTTTAATTCTTACTACAATATCGCTTTAAATTTGTTTTTAAACTTTAAAACCAGGTTTAATCCGCATATTTCTGCATAAAGAAATGCCTGTACCAAGTCAGGAACAGGACAGTTGTTTTCCATTCGCTTAATGTTTGTAAGCTTTTGATTTTGCCAATTTTTAAGGGACTTTCCGTTTTTAAATTTTCCTTGAAGTTCGTTATTTTTGTTGTTTTACTTTTTGAACAGTTTCTGTTTGTCAAATTATTATGTATTTGTATCGTACCTGTGCAATCGGTGAAATCAAAGTCAACCACCTGTATACTTGTTCCATGACACGTTGATCCTGCATCCCCAGAAATATGACGTTGAATAAATAACTTTAGTTGTGACATTTCACAGTTGCTGCAGTTCAGTGGATTTTCATACAATTCCCTTTAAAAAGGCAATGCATTTAAACTCTGAATTAATTCTTTTCACATCGTTCATGGAGCATTAACATTATCCATACATCATAGTTTGTGAATAAGATAATCAATCAATCAATTTACATATCTATTATTGCAAAGGGATTGCTTTTACGCAAAGATAACATAGCAACCGAAAGAAAGTTAACACTTCGGTTTAACATACTGTTCTACTTCAAATAATTCAACAAATTGAATGTACAACTGTTTTCACATTATTTATGGGAGAATGATTCCTAACTCTTAACTCATAAATATAATACAAAAGCGCCTTAACAATGTGTACTTTAAAATATTTAAAGATGAAATTATGGAGAGAGAAGTGTATGTATAGCCATTTTATTATTGAACCTTGTTAAATGATAGAATTCATGCGCTTCACATCTATGTTAAATCACTCGATAATGGGATTAAAATATTACAAAATATCATGACCAATTAAAAAAATAGCCAAACTGATAGAAAAATAGAAGGTATGACACTCATTATAGACATACCACTCTTGCAGTTTTTGTTTGCCAATTGGAAAACCGCATGTTCGTGATTACAATTGTAAATGCTAGACTGTAGAGGATATTTGTAAGTATAGTTTAATGCTTAGATGATGTTCATTTATGCACTACAAAAAGCAAAAACAGATAAATAACTTGCATTTTAAAACTACCCGCAACACGAACGTTTGGCAAAATATTATAGGTTGCACATCTGTAAATATAGACAATGCAATTTCCCATAGGAACTCTTTTTACTGCTCAAACTGTGCCACTTTTACTATAAAGTTTCGTAAAAATGATACCCCAGAATGAAAGGTTTATAAGCACTACTATTTTTTTCAAAGGTCAAAACATAGGGCTGTGCGGCATATTTTCAACATTTGTATGAAAAATATAGATCATATCTGGAGACAGTAGGTAAACAAAACTAAATATCTAAATATCTATTAATATAAAAAATTTCCCCAAAAGAGGTGTGGTTTGTGAAACAGCTGTATATACAAAGTGCAACCTATAGTAGTCGACATTCGGTCTACTCAACCTGCGACAAATATCATGTGTAAATGTACGTATATTTGAAGACTTTTGTAACTGCTTTGAAATTGCTACAGTAGTGTACTTTTGTCCGCGTTTATTGCGGCATTTCGATACTGAAAATGAAACCGCGTGCAATATTTACATGCAAAGGGTTATATTTGTATAGAACTTTTTTGTATATCGATTTATTTAAATTTAAAAGATCAATTTACCTATTAAATCTTAGTTTACACATTACGAAAAGGCAATATCTTCATGAGAATATTCAATTAAGTTATGTTTCAGAAGGTATGATATTTGAAAAAAAAACAACATTCACAATGTTAAGAACAATCTTATTTTCCTTTCATACTTTTCCAATCATTCATCTCAGGTGAGTTGGAAGGGTGGACAAATCCTATCCCACTAACGGTACCATTTGCATCTTAATTACGAATCAGTCAATGAAATGACAAGTAATTTAAACATTAAACAACTTTTGATCACATCAGTTATTCTCTCATAAAAGATATTGATTATCTGACTATAGAAACACTTTTAACAAGAATGTGTCCAAAGTACACGGATGCCCCACCCGCATTATCATTTTCCATGTTCAATGGACCGTAAAATTTGGTAAAAAATCTAATTTGGCCTGAAAAGTAAAAAGATCAACCAAAAGCGAAATGTGTACTAAGTTTCAAGTTTATTGGACTTCAGCTTCATCAAAAACTACCTTGACCAAAAACTTTAACATGAGACTCGCACTTTTAATATCTATGTTCAGTGGACCATAAAAATGGGGTCAAAAGTTTAATTTTGTTTTAAAATAAGAAAGATCATATCATAAGGAACATGTGTATTAAGTTTCAAGTTGATTGGACTTCCGCTTCATCAAAAACTACCTTGACCAAAAACTTTAACCTGAAGTGGGACGAACGGACGGACAGACGGACGGAAGAACGGACGAACAGACGAACAGACGGAAGGACGCACAGATCAGAAAACATAATGCCCCTCTACTATCGTAGGTGGGGCATAAAAATGACAATCAGTTTTTAGGAATGGAATTGCTCTATAGTGTTGTAAACAGAGGCCTATATTTCGTCTTTTAACTGAAAAGCATGCACCGTTATTAGCAATCAGTCATTTTAGCGTTTTTGGATGAGTATTTTTTCATTAAGAGTAAATAATAAAAGATAGTTGAACCTTTGTTTGTGTTGAAATAACTGCATATTTCAAATTGAATAAGACCGCTATTATTTCTACATTTTTAGCAAACGTCATTTGATATTACTACATTCTGTATATCAGGAAGGACTGTTATCTATGATGAGTTTATTTATACAATATAATACATATAAGACTATAAATACTAAAACACTTTTTCGAATCATTTAAGAATGACTATGAAACCGTATTAGATATAAGTACTTTTTGTACACCAGGATGGGTTGTTTTCCATAAAATATGATGAACCTTTTATTCAAATTGTTTAAGAATGTTCATGGTTTGTGATAAAATATGTATAACATAAAGATATAGATACTTAAACTTTCATTTGCGTTGAATAAGAGAGCAACATTTTCATTCCGTAATTTTGTAAGAGGTCAACGTGACGAAGAAAAATTTAGTCAGTCATAATGATCAATCCATCAAATCCGTCCGATTAGTCAACACGAGTTGTATTCTAACAAGTCTGACTGATAAATGACGTGACTAATCGATGACAGAATGCTGATTGCGAGCTGATCGCTAAACAGTAACGCCGAAGATTTCAAATTCTTTTCTTCAAACCAGTATTTATAATACTTTGCTACTTATTATGCACGCATGTAACCAGCTGAATTTGTGATATAACCTGTTTAACATATTGAATATCTTCTTACTCATAATCATGATAATAAAACAAATATCAGCATCAAAAAGGACATTAGGTAAGGTTGCCAATGATACAACTTTCCACTAGAGACCAAATGACGTAGATGCTAGCAACGTTTGGTCACCGTACAGCCTCGAACAATGAGCAAAACCCATATCACATAGCAAACTATAAAAGACTAGACATAACAAAATGAAAAAAAAAGCTACTCAGGAAAACCAACAGTCTCATTTATACACAAACACAACACATACAGAAAGTGACCGCCCCAACCTTTTCCTAAACTAGGGCAGTGGTGTTACAGCCAAACTATAAAGATCAGTGAAAAAGTTTGGCTCTTCAGATAGATATAAAGCCCCACAAAACAGCTTACTCATAGTTACTGAAAAGTAATTTCTAGCCATTAGCAATTAATGTTCTTAAAACACCCTTATATTAAAGGTTTTGCAGTTGCTCAAAATACCGCCTTCTGCGAGTATTGACCCTTTTGCTTTTCTGTTTTAAAACAGCAGATCGATATTGTCAATATCAGGAAGACCACAATTTTCCATAACTTAAGAGGGATATATAAAACTCGAAAAGAAAAAGATGATCTGAGTACAGTAAAAAATAAGTCGAACTTAATTACCTTTTGAAGTTATCTGTGTTAAGCTGTGCATCATATCAAAGAACTAGAAACGGTGCTGCTTTTTTTGTTTAAGAAAATGTTAAACGTGATCAGAATTGTAATCTTGTTACATATGACGTCAAATTACTAGTAATATATTGAAAGAATGAATGTGTTCCTAACCCGGGAAAGATTCCATATGCTCAGGAATAACATTCACGCAACCAATTGTATTGCACAAGATGCGCC
The DNA here is from genome assembly GCA_037788925.1 of Mytilus galloprovincialis. Classification (NCBI taxonomy): domain Eukaryota; kingdom Metazoa; phylum Mollusca; class Bivalvia; order Mytilida; family Mytilidae; genus Mytilus; species Mytilus galloprovincialis. Next base: position 3,311,017 of record CM075334.1, on the reverse strand, counting down.
TTTCGACAATTGATGTCTCTTCAATGATGTTCGAGTCTTAAATGTAATACAAACGTTGAAATAAGAGCTGAAAAAAGCAAAAAGGATCAAAAGTAAAGTCAAACTCGAACAAGGAATCGCAGCTACCCATGAATGGTTTTTTTCTTTTGTTAGAATAATTTGTAGTCATATTTTATAAAATTTACTTACGCACTATTTACCGGCATTTGTGTTTTAAAACCTTATAGTGAAAACAGTATTCATTCGAATATTGAAAAGCTAGTGTTCGATTTACATTTGGGTGTAGAGTTTTGTGGACTGTGGTTTGTCTGGGTTTTTTTTAATTGGTCATGGTGATATCTTAGACTCTTTGATTCGCGATTTGAGATAGTTCCATTTATATCCTTTTTCACCTGAAAGACAGTTATTGCAGAAAAGAGAACAAAGCAATTTTACTCATGCTTTGGATAAATTCTAAGGGTAGTTCTTTTTAATCTTAAATTTTAGAAAATAATTAAAACAGTGGGAATTAAACCCAACTAGTTCTGCCATTCGATTTTTCTTCGTGACTTTTATGAGTTGAAAAATGAACGTAAAATAATATAAACTCCAATCCAAAAAAAAAAAAAAAATCGCTGCAAAATTAAAAAGAGACGACACACAAAAAATCTACGAAAATAAATCAAAGGTAGTTACGTTCAAATCCATGTACAACCAATTCGAAAACATGATAAATTCAACAGCAGTTTTCAATTTTCACAGCTGTGTAAACATTTTACACAAAGCTGAACTTATTTGTAATCATTTATTTATATATATATATCCTTTGTGTGCATGCACTCCTTTTAGTATGCAAATGTTACAGTCAATTAGGAACAGATGACCTCCCGGAAGTCATCTTACACTAAAACGCCACTATGGTTTTCTTAATACCTTTGATGAGAATGTCATATAACAGCATAATCAAGTAACATTGGGCTCGTAGTCGTCAAAACAATATCTATCTTTCGTTAAAAGTTTTAGTTACGCAAATGTTTTTGTTACATGCTAGTAATCATCAAAAGTACTATATTTTGTCAGAATAGGCATCCTTAAGAAATATAATTATAACTAGAATAAATAAAAATAACTGTTTTTTTTATGTTAATGCGTTCGACGAATTTTTTGTTGATTAACCTTCTTAGGGACGTTCGATGGACAGAAGGCTGTCTGTTTGACATCCAATGGGAAATTAAATATATATTCAGGACGAGATCAAGATAATATGATATGAATACTGAACCGTTCCTTGATGTTTGGAAAATATTTCAGTCAAAACTGTGTTCTATGCAGCTTCTTAATTATTTATTTTTCAACTAACATAATTCTCAATTCATTATCTATATTTTGCACAACAGTAACTTTTGAATTATCTTAATCAATAATTTTTCGACAGAAATATTGGTTAACAATTGTATGCCTTATTTAAAATCATCTTAACCCGACTGTGTCAAATGAAAAACCTTATTATGAGCTCAAAATGAACATTTGGTATGTTGGTTTTGATATCATTTGCCGAATGATTACTTTAGTACGTCAGGCTGTAATCGAAATAAATTTAAATCAATTTAGATTTTAAAAACCAGTTGATCGCTATAAAAAAGAACTGAATACAATAAATTAAATTGCAACTAGTTTAAAGTACATGTATATAGTAATCTTTAAATTGGGATTGACTAATGGAAGATGTGGAGTGTCAGATTAATTTCTTTCGTTACCTTCAGCAAATTATCATTGCAATCTAATCAGAACATGTAGAACGATTTATCAATGGTTGTGGATGGTTGCTATATGTATTATTTGTATGTAATCATTTGAATGTTAGGTAGAGATCCTTCAAAACGTGTTAACATATGCACGCATAAACGTTTCTTATCATACAGTGTACTTACAGTTTGTTTCGTGCAGTCAAGTCTTGGAATACATTCGGCACTAGGTTGGTTATCGGATTGACATTCAGATACCTGACAGATAACATGTTTTTAAGTATTAAGCGTTGTATTTGCTATCTCGTCAATTCAAACATATTTTCATGGATATTAGTTACCAACTGCATGTGAGGTAGAGGTTTTATAAACAATTAACTTTTATTTCTTTCAATGATAATTTCTCTGTGACAAAACCCAGATGGTCTTTAGCTATCGTATCAAGTTAGTTATAAAATTATACGAATCCATATTTTAGTATTTCTTGTAAACTGTACAACATGTACAATGTAAATGTATGATAAAATGATATATGAACGAAATGTATTCCTTTCTATGAAAGTTGTAATTCTTTGTCATAAACATTTAATAAATAAAAGTATTGAAGAAATACCTTCTCAAAATGAAATTGTATATGAAGTATGAATAAAAGATGAGGATAAATATAATGCGACAGCATACTACCAACAGAAGGCGGTTCTATATTTGTTGGAATAAATATACTTACAACTCTTCAAGAGCCGCCATGCCTTGGAATGCATCTACCTTAATCTCAGTAATTTGATTATTTTCCAGGAACCTAAAAGATAAAAAGTTACAATGTACTGCTACATCTCCATTATGATCTTCATAAAAAAACAAACAAATTTATGAAGCATTAAGAAAGCTACTGAATATGATATCAAGCTGTTTTAAAATTTGTTACTTGATTGCATATTCCGCACAGACATAAACGAAAAAATAGACATGCCTATATTCCTTAAATAATCGATTGTAATGAGTAAACATTTTAAACTTCAAAACCTTGGACATTTTTACCGCTACATTGTTGATGTTTTGGATATAGACACAATTCTAAACGTGATCATAAGTACAACAAATAGATGTATACCAGTGTAGACAGACTTTAGTGACTTTTTCTTCTCGTTAAATATTTATGAAGTCGTTTCATTAAGGACATGATCAATGACGATGATGTCAGTCGAGTGAATTCAAGTGATATTTAGAAAATCTTTCAGTCAAGACTGTGTTCTATGCAGCTTCGTAATTATTCAGTATTCAACTTACACAATTCTCAATTCATTATCTATATTTTGCAAAACAGTTTCTTTAGATTTTTCTTAATCATTTTTTTTGGAAATAAATATTGGTTTACAATTGTTTGGCCTTATTTAAAATTTTCTTAAGCCAACTGTGTCAAATGAGAAACCTTATTATGAGCTCAAAATGAACATTTTTTATGTTGGTTTTGATATCATTTGCCGACATGATTACTTTAGTTCGTCAGGATGTAATCGAAATAAATTTAAATAAATTTAGATTTTAAAAACTAGCTGATCGCTATAAAAAGGAACTGAATACAATGAATTAAATTGAAACTAGTTTAAAGTACATTTGTTTGGTAATCTTAAAATTCGGGCTGACCAATGGAAGATGTGAAGTTTCAAATTAATGTCTTTCGTTACCTTTAGCAAATTATCATTGCAATCTAATCAGAACATGTAGAACGATTTATCAATGGTTATCGACGGTTGCTGTATGTTTTATTTGTATGTAATCATTTGAATGTTAGGTAGAGATCCTTCAAAACGTGTTAACATATGCACGCATAGACGTTTCTTATCATACAGTGTACTTACAGTTTGTTTAGTGCAGTCAAGTCTTGGAATACATTCGGCACTAGGTTGGTTATCGGATTGACATTCAGATACCTGACAGATAACATGTTTTTAAGTGTTAAGCGTTTTATTTGCTATCTCGTCAATTCAAACATATTTTCATGGATATTAGTAACCAACTGCATGTGAGGTAGAGGTTTCATAAACAATTAACTTTTATTTCTTTCAATGATAATTTCTCTGTGACAATACCCAGGTGGTCTTTAGCTATCGTATCAAGTTAGTTACAATATTATACGAATCCATATTTTAGTATTTCTTGTAAACTGTACAATGTAAACGTATGATAAAATGACATATGAACGAAATGTATTCCTTACTATGAAAGTTGTAATTCTTTGTCATAAACATTTAATAAATAAAAGTATTGAAGAAATACCTTCTCAAAATGAAATTGTATATGAAATATGAATAAAAGATGAGGATAAATATAATGCGACAGCATACTACCAACAGAAGGCAGTACTATTTTTGTTGGAATAAATATACTTACAACTCTTTAAGAGCCTCCATGCCTTGGAATGCATCTACCTTAATATCAGTAATTTGATTATTTTCCAGGAACCTGAAAGATAAAAAGTTACAATGTACTGCTACATCTCCATTATGATCTTCATAAAAAAACAAACAAATTTACGTAGCATAAAGAAAGCTACTGAAGATGATATCAAGCTGTTTTAAAATGTGTTACTTGATTGCATATGACGCACAGACATCAACGAAAAAATAGACATGCCTATATTCCTAAAATAATCGATTGTAATGCGTATACATTTAAAACTTCAACACCTTGGACATTTTTACCGCTACATTGTTGATATTTTGGATATAGACACAATTATAAACGTGATAATAAGTACAACACATAGAACTATACCAGTGTAGACAGACTTTAGTCTGTTTACATCTTGTTATGTACTATTATACAATTCATTTATGTTTTTCTCTTTGCTAAGTGGTCTATTGTTTGCTTATAATGTATTCCTGTCACGTAGTGTTTTCAATTTAGTGGTATTTTGAACATTGCCATATAAGCGGGAGGCTTGGCTAGCCATAAAACCAGGTTCAACCCATCATTTTTCCTTAACATGTCTTGTACTAAGTCAGGAATAGGGCAGTTGTTATCAAACAGTCTGTGTCTATGTATGTTGGCGTTTGCTTTTGTTGTAGTTCAGTGTGTCTGTTATTCCGTTGTTTTTCTCTTTTAGATGATGTGTTTTCCTCAGTTTTAGTTTGTTACCCGGATTTGTTTTCGCTTAATCGAATTATAGCTCTTGAACAGCGGCATACTACTGTTGCCTTCACTTAGTGACTTCTACCCGTTTAATATTTATGAAGTCGTTTCATTAAGGCCATAATCAGTGACGATGATGTTAAGGTTCATGACAGTCAAATATATTCAAGTGATGTTTGGACAATATTTCAGTCAATTTATGCAGCTCCTAATTATTCATTGTTCAACTCATTATCTATATTTTGTACAACAGTTTCTTTTGATTTTTTTTATTCAATAATTTTTGGAAAGAAATATTGTTGACAATTGTTTTGTCTTATTTAGAATTATCTGAAGCCAACTGTGTCAAATGGGAAACCTTATTATGAGCTCAAAATGAACATTTGATATGTTGGTTTTAAGGAGGCTCGAGGGTATAAAAATTTCAGAAAAAAATTAAACATTTATTTTTCATTACAATTTTTAATAGTTACCTTTGTAGTTGTTACTTTATCATATGGTAAAAAAATCATTCAAAACAATCAATTGGTGTTGGCCCCAGATGAGTTTTAAAATGTAAACATCTTTGAAAAAGTTCCAAATTATCTCCCTTTGGTGGAAAAATGCCATTTTTTGGCTTTAGAATTGAAATATCTTTTTTAACTCATCGGTGACCTATATTTTTTAATATAATTTCCATATAAGCTGTAATTAAACTAAATTATCGTAAAATTTGAGCGATTTCTGTAATAAATTTCTTTTTTTATTTCGATATTACCTTTATTTCTTCTATTACTTCAACAGAAAAAACCCACCTTTACAAAAATGTATGCTTCTTTCTAAGGCAGGTTGTGAGCGCAAATGAACGGTGACCCCACTTTTTATTTTATTTTTCTATTAACTATAAGATAAAGTTCATTTATAGAAAAATATAGAGAAATCCTATATAAATGATTAAGACCCGCGAACCCCCTTAATATGACCAAGAACTGAATACAATAAATTGAAATGAAACTAGTTCAAAGAACATTTGTTTTGTTATCTTAAAATTGGGAATGACTAATGGAAGATGTAAACTGTCAGATTAATTTCGTTCTTCTCCTTTAGATAAATATCATCGCAATCTAATCAGAACATGTAGAATGATGTATCAACGGTTGTAGAACGATTTATCAATGGTTGTCGACGGTTGTAGAATGATTTATCAATGGTTGTCGACGGTTGTAGAACGATGTATCAATGGTTGTCGACGGTTGTAGAATGATTTATCAATGGTTGTCGACGGTTGTAGAACGATGTATCAATGGTTGTCGACGGTTGTAGAATGATTTATCAATGGTTGTCGACGGTTGTAGAACGATTTATCAATGGTTGTCGACGGTTGTAGAAGGATTTATCAATGGTTGTCGACGGTTGTAGAACGATGTATCAATGGTTGTCGACGGTTGTAGAATGATGTATCAATGGTTGTCGACGGTTGTAGAACGATGTATCAATGGTTGTCGACGGTTGTAGAACGATTTATCAATGGTTGTCGACGGTTGTAGAATGATTTATCAATGGTTGTCGACGGTTGTAGAATGATTTATCAATGGTTGTCGACGGTTGTAGAACGATGTATCAATGGTTGTCGACGGTTGTAGAACGATGTATCAATGGTTGTCGACGGTTGCTGTATGCTTCAATTGTTTTGTCTTACATTATGCTTTTTTTATTGTATTGTCATGTATTGTATGTTATTGTATTTTCATGTATTGTATTTTATTGTATTTCTGATTGTGACATTTTTACTCAGTGTGAATTTGCATGGCAGGTGATATATACATAGCAGGAGACATTTACTCTGTCTAAGCATCTGGTTTCGCGCCTTTTTTGAATACAGAATGTGGCAGGGTTAAACATGTGTATGCCCCCTCATTCTTACCTAGGACGGTGATGTAACAGTCAAATAATAAAGACCAGTCCGAAAAGGTTTAATCATCAGATCAATATAAAGGCCCCCAAAACACCGTAATGATTTAGTTCGTTAGTTTCCTCGTTTGAATTGTTTTACATGTCTCATGTCGGTGCTTTTTTTTATAGATGATTATACGGTATTTTTTTTCTCTAATTGTTGAAGGCCGACCGGTACATATGATTGCGAATATATTTTGGTAGATAGTTGTCTCATTAGCAATCTTACCACATCTCCCTATTTGTATTTAACATAGTACATATAGAAAGCAACTTTTGTTGAGGTAAGATGTTAAATACCAGTAATCATATGTCAAATGCACTGACAGATTTGTTTTGAACAATACTTAGACACTTTTCCTGTCTGCCTTACCACATTTATGTTTAATTATGTTTCCTCTCACACAGCAAGAGCGTTTGTTCTCTAACAGTTTAATCTAGTTCTTGATACATTTGAGAATTCAACAACAATGAGTCTCGATATTTTCAACACATATGTCTATACCATTGAACATACTTTTTCTGACGTAAAATAATATATCAATATTTTTTTCAAAACAAGTTGGGATAATGTTTTTGCTAACGGTGCTGTATGGCGGCAGACAAGGTTGATGGCAAGGAATGCCAGTAAAAATCATTAAATGCAATAACTAACAATGCGAGGCCAAATAAAACCCATGAATTCTTTACATGGTATATTGTGTTTTGTACAATAGTGCTGTATGTTGTTTTAAACCAAGTGATTTTGTTGTGTACAAATGGTCTGTCGTCCTTTTTTCAAAAATATAGTAAACACATGATAAATGACTATTGATGGATACATCATTCCTATTACCTTTTTAGCCAGTTGATTTCAATACAAATATGATATTCCCATGCAAAAAGTCTATACTTCAATTTTTTTAAGAAAAAAATTGTCTCAATGAAATAAGAACCATGAATTTCCTTCTATTGATTTATGTTTCCTATAAAGATACAGTAAAACGTCCCTATTTACAAAACTGAAAAGTTTTTTTTATCTATTTTAGCATTTCATTGACAAGATTATAAACAACTTTATTTTTGTAATTCCTATATTTTTGAACACCTTTATTGTATGTTGAAATGATATAAATACGAAATGTAATTAAAAATAATTAATACCTTTACAAAATTTAATTTTACATAAAAAATGAAAAAAGGTAATACTAATGTGTATTGTAGAATATTTAAATAAGTTTTCAAAAGCCTAAATCACTTCTATGATAATCTAACAAACTACAAGGTACCTTGAACTAAAAACATTAAATGATAATTATCAAAATTGAATCTGAACCTTCCTATGAAGCAAATTAAAGAAAACAATATGTGACGTATAAAATGTTCTGACGTCAGACACTCAAATCAATAAATGTGTTCGTAGATAGTAGATGTTTTTGTGTTCTGTTAAATTGTTCCTTTTAAAATTGTTAAACGATGATGACTGATGTACCCATATTTTGACTATTATATTTATTGTGTCTGTTTATTTAACGCATCGATGTAAAAATATCGGAAATTGACGAGACTGTCATTAAAGTGAGAGGGTTAGCGCTATAGAACCAGGTTTAATCCACCATTTTCTACATTTGAAAATGCCTGTACCAAGTCAGGAATATGACAGTTTTTGTCCATTCGTTTTTGATGCGTTTTGTTATTTGTTTTTGCCATGTGATCATGGACTTTCCCAATTGATCTTCCTCTAAGTTCAGTATTTTTGTGATTTTACTTTTCACGAATAGTACGCATGCGTTCATTTTCCATAACAGGTTTCGAACATATTTAAACACCTGTTACTAGAAGTGCATACGAACAAAATCTATTACATATGGATTATTAGTGCCAATTGAGCAGATATTTTAGGCCCGTAACTGCGGATGTAAAAATAGACAAGAGTAGGTTATCAATGTTTATTTCATAAATCAATTAAGAAGATTAATCAAGGTAACAAACATATTTTTTAGAACTGCATGAACTATAGTTGTAGCAGGAACAAGTGCGTCAAGAGTAATTGTCTACAGCTTCGCTGTTCGAATCCACACTCAGTCAGACTATCACTATACGGAATCAATCTGTATAACTACATGACTAGTCTGGTATGTAAAGATCTAAGACAGTAGTTTGACATCGCTAGTGAGCTAAGACAAAGTCGTATTTAATCTGTCATGGTATTCGTGATGGTGACATTACATTCATTTAGTGTCGATCTCAGTCGGTCTTCCACATAGCTCTGTTGGAACAGTTGTTGTGTAAACAAATTCACCGTCTATTTAAATGCCGATTTGAAGTAGCGATACACCTTTCTAACTCACCATAGCTTGTAATCACTGCGCCGATATCATAATTTAGGGAGTGTTGTTTTGATGTATTCTTACCGGAAGAGGTAATGCATAATTGAATAGCCATCAGTGAACCGGGTGGAGTTTATTAGATTGTATGCATAGTTGCAAAACCGTCAAAAGTAAAAGAAACTATTTTAGATAACATTTTGTTTTTGCAATGGCAGTAGCGGAAACAGTTGCGACAGAACAGATGAATGTCCTTACGAAGGGCATTCCAATGATAAAAAACGTAAAAGTATGATACTGATTAAAAATATGTTTTTTTTCTTACCGTAATTGAGTGCAAATAAGAACAATAAAGTGAGTATAAAGTGATAAAATAAAATGAAATCAAACAAATCAAAATTTACCTTAAATATATGGCCTGTATACGGTTTCTTACATTCTACATCTCAAACATTTTGTTCACATTTTGTCTTTAAAAAAGGAGAGTTAGCAAGGTCTATAACAAAAATATTTGTTGACTTTCAATTGTTTTGGGTGCTTTTAATATTCGTAAAAGGATCTTATGGTTTGATGTACAAACGAATTGGTTAAACACGCTTTATGTAGGTCTTAACAATTCAATATTTCCGGGAACGCCTTTCATGAGCATACACATATTAGAAAGATATTTACATTTAAACTGATTGCTTTTATTTCAAATACTCACAATTTTGTTGTTGTATTTGGAATTCCAGACGGTACTGTCGTTATACCGCTGCAACGAGTCGTCGATTCAGATCAAGTACACACTGAAGGACATCCAAAGACTATACTTTGCATAACTGTGCATACTATTAAAAAAATGTTTGGCGTATTGTCTCCTCAATACACCTGCAATACAGCCATTGCATTATTACAAGCAAATAGTGTAAACCAATAATTTGAAATCAAATCAATTATGTTTAATATGATTTTTGATTATTATGAAGTTTAAGTTTTAAGGTCTTCCGTCATAAAATGCAAATACTTAACTATTGAAAACATATGGAGATGTTAGCTGAAACTATAACATAAAGACAGAAAACTATTTCCTCCAGATTCAAACAAAAAACCTGTTATGTCTGTTTTGGTTTCTCACCCCATTCTGCCAAAATAATGGAACAAATGTCATACATGTGGGAGGGTTAGCTGGCAATAACAACTACGTTTTTTTTACCAAGTCAGGACTGACAGTTGTTTTCCACTCGTTCCGTTGGTTGATAAGGAATGGAGTTCGGTATTTCTGTTTTACTTTTTTATATGGGTATTTTCAAAGACAAGTGTAAGTGTAAACAATCAACTATACTTCAAATAGTATATTTGATATGGCTTTAGAATTCAAGATGTGGACATACAGATTTCAAAATGGATTTAGCTTTTTATCATATCTCTGTTGAATATTTCAGAAATAATTTAGAAACCACAGTCCAAACTACCGCATGTAAATATTACCTTAGATGGACTTGACTATTCCTGTTTAGCCCCTTTGGTCATAACGAATTTGAAGTGTTCGGAAACATTTACATTTTTGGCTTAAGATTTTTTGTTGGAGTGTTACTGATGAAGGGAATTAAAAAAAAAAAAAAAAAACAGTAGTGAGAGCTTCGGTACTGGTATGGTTTATAACTTAACGTTTTAAAATTATATGCAATAAAAATATAAAAACTATTAAGAAAATAAGGATCAAAGTCCATCATGTAAATTGACCATGTTGACCCTAGATAGATTTCGTTATTTTCCCCCTGAAATCCAGAAAAAAACACTTCAAGCGCACTTCAATTATGGGGGGTGTTATTTTCATTTCAGTCATCAATGCAAATACAGTTATCAAAATATAGGTCTGTATACCCCAGCATGGTATGTATGTATCTCACAAACATGTTTAACCCCGCTGCATTTTTGCGCCTGTCCCAAGTCAGGAGCCTCTGGCCTTTTTTAGTCTTGTATTATTTTAATTTTAGTTTCTTGTGTACAATTTGGAAATAAGTATGGCGTTCATTATCACTGAACTAGTATATATTTGTTTAGGGGCCAGTTGAAGGACGCCTCCGGGTGCGGGAATTTCTCGCTACATTGAAGACCTGTTGGTGACCTTCTGCTGTTGTTTTTTTCTATGGTCGGGTTGTTGTCTCTTTGGCACATTCCCCATTTCCATTCTCAATTTTATTTTTATGAAAAAAGATACAAAGACCTGATACATACGAATTTATACGTTTAGTTTTAGATTACAGTTATAAATCCATGGCGAATAAAAATATAATTATAGATTATAGAACTGCCTGCACCGTCTTGTTATGTGACACATATGAGCACATTTGCGCAATTCATTTCAGGTAGGCGGTAATGGTAGCCTTTTCCTCAATTCCTCCACTCATACCGTAAACTTCGATATGTATGATGACTCATTTCGAAGCTGAGACATTTTCTCATTTCATGTGGTTAAATTGTCGGGGTACGAAATGACATTAATCATTCCGCAAATAAACACACTCCGAAAATTATTTCATGATGCGGCTCATCGATGTAAAAAATCCGTTTTTACACACAATAAGTTCTTTGAAAATTTAGTTCTTGCATATATTAAATAACTCCATAGTTTTAACGCATTTATACTATGGTCCTTTACTCTCCTAATCAGCACAAATGGTTAAGCTCATTCACTTGTTAAAAATCGAAACATGTTCAATATCACTACACAGATATTTTTTTACGCACAACTATTGAATTCGTCAATTTGAGGCGCATTAGGGATATTGACCCATATACCCGAAATGAGAATGCAAAAACACAAACTGAATATAATATACTCTAAACTTAAACATCAAATGAATAATAATCACATGAAATTATATCCTTAGATTATCGAAATGTAAATGAGAAAAATTCGAGGTAAAGATTAAGAAATGTTTTATCTTCTCATGTTTTCAGTTTATCATTGACTCGTATAAACATTTAGTCTGATATTAATTTGTTGCGTTTTTTGTTTTCTTCTGAAAAATTAACTTGGCATATCAAAATCCCAAATCTTATATTAAAATGCATTCAAAGAGAGAAAAAAAACCCGCCAAAAGGAACACCTAACTGTTGATCTATGACATCTATATACATGATATATGCTTTGAAGGTAAACTAATCATGATGACTCCCGTATATCATTCGATGAGAAGACCTTAACTTTATCTTTGATTACAGCTACTTCGAAAATTTAACACAAGTATATGAAAAATAAACATTTCTGTCTTTCTTCAAACAATAATTGAAGATTTACTGACTAAATCTCGCTTTTATTAAACTCTGCAGTAGGAATAGTTATCAAAAGTACCAGGATTATAATTTAGTACGCCAGACGCGCGTTTCGTCTACATAAGACTCATCAGTGACGCTCAAATCGAAATATTTATAAAGCCAAACAAGTATAAAGTTGAAGAGCATTGAGGATCAAAAATTCCAAAAAGTTGTGCCAAATACAGCTAAGGTAATCTATGCCTGGAATAAGAAAATCCTAAGTTTTTCAAAAAATTCAAAGTTTTGTAAACAGGAAATTTATAAAAATGACCACATGATTGATATTCATGTCAACACCGAAATGTTGACTACTGGGCTGGTGATACCCTCGGGGCCGAAACGTCCACCAGCAGTGACATCGACCCAGTGGTTTAAATAGTTATCAAAAGCACCAGGATTATAATTTAGTACGCCAGACGTGCGTTTCGTCTACATAAGACTCATCAGTGGCGCTCAAATCGAAATATTTATAAAGCCAAACAAGTACAAAGTTGAAGAGCATTGAGGAGCAAAAATTCCAAAAATAAATGTTCCACATGATAAAACTAGTAAAATATTGTACAAATCGTAAAGTAATTATACTGTTTCTAGTTATGTTTTTAAAACAAAAAATATCACTTAAATAGAAGTCCGAGACGTCACTGACAACTAGCCATGTAGAACAAACTGAAAAATGTATACTTTTTAAGCATAAACCAACAGATGAGATCAACATTATCAAGAACAAGAATCTTGCACTATTATCAGTCGGAATTAAATTAATTGGAACACTGTTATGCAATTTTACAAGACTAAGTTTGATCTGTAAAATTAGGTATTGTTCAAATTATTTTAGAAAAAAAGCAAGGATGTCGGCTTCATTTTATTGGCAAATGTATAAGGACGATGTCACAAACAGACAAATTGTATCGTTACTGTGAGATCCCTAAACATGATTATCTATAAGTTCGAAAAACACGATGTTTTTTTTCTTTATATTTGAACAAATTATGTTATGAACTTCCGATCATCACTTGTTTCGATAAATCGTAAACACAATAAATTTTTATTTGAATACAAAAATAAGGAAAAGTAGTATGATTACCAAACGGGAGAACTTTTCACTAGAGATCCAAGGAATTAGGCTCATTATTCGGTCTTTAACAATGAGAAAAACTAAAATCATATTGTGAACTATAAAAGACCGCCTCATGACACTGTACAAAACAGTGAGGTAAAACGTGAAAATGAAAGAACAGATTTAGATTAAAAACAACGACAACTTCATAAGTCATTCCTGTTAAAAGAATGCGCAACCCGCCCCTTAACTAGGACAGTTGTGTAACAGTACAACATAACTACAATTTGTAAAAATCAGTTGGAAAGCGATAGACGTACCATTTCAAATGTGGACTTACCTCGGAAGGTACTAGATAGTAATTCCCATAGCCTTTAAAGAAATTTGAATATGTAGTTTCAATCGTTAAATTGATTGCTTAAATACGGCTTACACTGCCACGGTTGCATGCTTTAAAATTTAAAGATATGCATTCAAAAGTTTAGATAAGATCATCGACACGTATATGTTTTATTTTAAATTAACGTGATCTTTGCATTTTATAGGATACCTTATTTGAGTATAAAATGCCTGTCCAAATGCAACCTAGGTCTGGCATCACACTTTACATACTGAAAATGCACGTTTTCATCCTACGATGAACACCAATCATAGAATATTCTATATTCAAATACAAAATAAGGGTAAACAATAATACCCTTACAAATATTCGTAATAAGAAACTGATAAAGATTTGGTACACTGAACTAATTAGGTACTTATTTTAAAGTAGAAGTGTTTGATTTCATATTTCAACTGATTTATATATTTATCATATTCTTGACCATTCTGAAGTAAAACATTTTGAGAGCCTACTGGATATACAGTATGCATTTGGTAAAGGCACTACTTGATTTGGGTTGACAATGTTCAATGCTGTTTTCATTATCCAAAATAAAACGTAAGATACCATGACAAGGACAGTATAAAAATAATTAAATGTTCAATAGTATAAGGATAATATCAACCATGTTACCTATTTTACTGCACAATATTCACACTTGAACAATCAACGTCTCTTTGGTGATGCTTGAAGCCAACATATCAGAAAATCATACACTACATACACTCGTTGATGAGCTGATAAAAGATAAATAATTAAAAGAAAAGTGGAGCCCGGAAAAGGAATTAGAGCTTTGCATGAGTTAGATACATTTTTCAATCATGAATGGTTAATTTAAAGTATTGATATTTGGCTGGTCCAATGATATTTTGCTGGTCCGTTTTGTCTTCCAAATGCCTCTGCTTACTTGCCAACTCTGAGTGCCAGAGGATGTTTATTGCATCTTCGGTTGAGTTAAACCGGACATAAATTGATAGTTTCTGCTTCTAAGTTAATCAAACCGTATTTAAATGTAGAGATACTACTTGTCGACTCAGAGTAAAAATTGTTTTGATAAGATGGTCTTAAAACATCTGGCTCAACGCTTTCAGTCTAGTAAAAATTAATAGGTTTATTTATATCACTTAATCATGTTCTCCTGCAATCATCATCATCATCATTATCATCATCATCATCATCTGACAAAAGTAAATGCTCGACTATATCAATAAACGCAACACATGGAAACAACTACCATATACCAGACTTGGTACAGACATTTATGGGTGCAACCGGGTTTAATAGCTAGCTGAAATTATCCTTAACTAGCTATGTGAAGGTAACTAATGTATTATTCAATTTTATCGAGAGCGGTAGGTTTGGAACTCTTTAAATAGTGACTGTGGTAATTCTTAGTTCAGTGGCCAATCATACCAGACCAAACGAAATACAGATTTTATCGTAAATTGATTTGTTAATTTATATTTCAAGACGTAATGAAAGACTGTACTGTATAGGTAATTACATTAAGGCATTGTACAGTTTATCAGCAATGTAGTTTATTATATTTAAAATATAATGTGCCTTGATTTAAATTATGTAATATGTTAGTTATTTTAATGATTTTTTTTCATTATGTCTATGTCTATAATAAAAGAATGAATTTCGAGTCGAAATACCAACAAGAGACACTACGATAAAAGTTATTAACGGAAATTCACCGGGTACTCAAGGCATTCCAAGAAAATTAAATGCCAATTAAATAATCTCTGTGTGTCTTATGCCTTTCTTAAGCAGGTAGAGAAATAAAACATCCATTCCAAGAAAATTAAATGCCAATTAAATAATCACTGTGTGTCTTATGCCTTTCTTAAGCAGGTAGAGAAATAAAATATCCCTTTCACATCCTGTCTACTTATATTTTGGCATTGCACAAAGTTACGGTTTATCCGACTGTTTATGACGTTTTTACACTTGATCCGATGAAAAAAAGTAAAATCACAAAAATACTGAACTCCAAGGAAAATTCAAAAAGGAAAGTCCCCAATCACATCAAACGAATGGATAACAACTATCATATTCCTGACTTGGTACAGGCATTTTCTTATGTAGAAAATGGTGGATTGAACGTGGTTTTATAACTAGCTAAACCTCTCACTTGTAACAACTGTCATATTCCTGACTTGGTACAGGCATTTTTTTATGTAGAAAATGGTGGATTGAACCTGGTTTTATAGCTAGCTAAACCTCTCACTTGTAACAACTGTCATATTCCTGACTTGGTACAGGCATTTTCTTTTGTAGAAAATGGTGGATTGAACCTGGTTGGAAGTGTGTTCTTATTAATACTTTAGTCCTGGAGATTCTGACTTATTTGTGTATGGGTGTAAAATAGCTTATAACTTATAAACCACAATTGCTCATATTCACGTCACGTGTATAGTTGTCTCATTTGCAATTATATAACATCACCTTAATTTCCATTTATTAAATACATTTGAATGACATTAAGGGAATCTAATGTCTTCTCCCCATCATGTACCTTTCGTGTAGTTAATATGTGATGAAAGTAGTTATTTATCTTAAGTAAATGCATTGACTATGGGTCAGAAGCCTGTAATTCAGTGGTTGTCGTTTGTTGATGTGTTACATATTTGTTTTTCGTTCATTTTTTTGTACATAAATTAGGCCGTTAGTTTCTCGTTTGAACTGATTTACATTTGTCATTCCGGGACCTTTTATTGCTGACTATGCGGTATTGGCTTCGCTCATTGTTGAAGGCCGTACGGTGACCTATAGTTATTAATTTCTGTGTCATTTTGTCTCTTGTGGAGAATTGTCTCATTGGCAATCATACCACATCTTCTTTTTTTATATTAACTATAAAAGAGGTTCCTCGCTGCTAAAACTCAGGATAGCAATATTGTTTTCAAATATTTATGTTTCAATGATCTATAACATAAACAAGTTATCGAAAATTAAGATAGGGCTTTATGTTGGTTTTGGAAATGTATGCACATGAGACATATTAACCATTGACATGGGAAGACGTTGCTGTGACGACGTACCCAGTATAGATCCTCCTGGAGTTGATCCGATTCCTGCAGTTTCTGTTTATTACCTTGATTTTTCCTTAATAGATTAACATTATTTCAAGATTAGTTAAATTCTATCGCCTTAATTTATTTGAAATGTGTCGAAAATGTATCAGAACAACTAAAATTTTCAAACATATTACAGTTTTAAGCTGTTACAAATATCGCTGTTCCGTTAAAGAAGAGCTCAATAAGGGATTAGATTACTATTGCAGCATGTGTCAGAAACTTTAATGTTAATTGTACGAGCACTGAATTAAACAATTATAGGACTTTTTCCTTCAACATGAATGTATATTGACATTAGTTGATGAATTTACGTTTATGTCATACTAGAGATTTCCAGCAAAATGACTTCATTCGACAAAACCAACATATTTAAATGTATCTCGGCATATTGCATTGACGCACGAAGGAGGGGAGCATAGACTGCATGAATTGTTTGCTCGTTGAAAACACATACCTTGATAGAAAAGATGTTCTTTATAAATTAACCCAATCTGCTGTTTTAAAATGTTACATATTTTTTTATTAAATTCTGGATGATTTTATTGACAACAACGGAATAATTAATCAAGTGACCGGAAATCAAATGAACCGACCATTACTTGGTCATTTTCACTTGACTCATATAATAAGTTATCAAAGGGTGAATTTTTAAAACAACTAAATCAAAATCAACTTTGTAAAAATTAAAATAATAAAATTTGAAGCGAGATGTCAATCACATTTTTATTCCCAACCTAGGGGCATTATGTTTTTAGGTCTGTGCGTCTGTTCCTCCGTTCGTCCGTCCGTCTATTCCGCTTCAGGTTAAAGTTTTTGGTCAATGTAGTTTTTGATGAAGTTGAAATATAATCAACTTGAAACTTAGTACACATGTTCCTTATGATATGATCTTTCTAATTTTAATGCCAAAGGAGAGGTTTATATCTTTCTCTCATGTTAAGCCCTGATTCCTTGCCCGTCTTTGGCTATTCTTTTGGTACTTTTTTGAATTAGAGATCTTCATCTTTTTTATAAACTTTGGATTTTCACATATTTTCGCCTCGGACATCACTTAAAAGACATTCATTGTCGAAATGCGCTTCTGGTAGAGAAAAATTGGTACCGTTAAAGTTATTATATAATTTAATTTCGTCTTAGAAACATTTGATAGTTATCTCAAAATATTTTTTATCAATTACATAAACGAATTAGCTGTGTCGTTATATTTTCCGGCTCTATGATGGCTTCATTACCCACGCGGATGGGAAATATTTATAATGAGGAAGACCCTTATTATTCAAGTTATAAATAACATGAAATGTACAGTTTTACATTTATGACGTACGACCACCGTGTTCAATGTCATATGTGTGAACAGGGATCAACGTTTTGTTGATTCGGCGAAGTTCAATCAATACGGATCGTGAAATAGATAACTACTTATTTCCGTTTAGTTAACAAAACGTATGTCGCAGAAGACAGTGAAAGATTGACGTTCTCAGAAGCAAGTGTCTATTGGAAATGATAGAACACACTTTAAATACAAGGACATTGTTCTCAAAATTTAAATTTGTTCGAAGTTATATCACATTAAGCGTACACCAGCTCATATTTTGGAAAACAGAATAAACGACTGCGCATTGTTACATAATTTATTATTCACAACTTGAGTTGTCTCCAAATAACATTAACGGTACCAATTTTACTGCACCAAATGCACAATTTTACAAAATATATTACAAAAACACAAACTTTTTACACATGATGAAAAGCGGATCAACCCAAAAGGAAACTAAAGTTTAGGCAGATTCGGCTAAGGTGTGTATGAGGGAGGTTTACACCTTAATTTAAGATCGTTACAAAATTTTCTATCCGTATTTACTTGTCAGTCCCGACAAACTTGCTACTGAATTGATGATATTCTCGGACACTAACTCTACCAGTAAAGATATCGACCCACTGGTGGAATTAACATTAACGGTACTGATTTTACTGCACGAAAGTGTATTTTGTTACGTACATTGTATGGAAAAGAAGAACAACAGTACACAAAACACCACAAGAAAAAAAAAAGACTGATCAACACGAACCCCACAGTAAACTGTAAATGATTACTTTTTCTTTCATTAGTTTAATATTTCTTAAATTATCAAAGTTTAAAGTAAATAAACAAATTAAGTTCTTTTAAGCTTAGCTGGCATAAAAGAGCACACTTTTAAGATGGAAAGTACTTCCCTACTTCTGTTGTGTATCTAGTCAATGTTATTTAGCATTACTTTCGATGATTAGCATCCTTACAATTTTTCAGTTTACAGCTGTCTTTTTTATTTAACTAGGTCTTTTTTTCGGGATAAAGAGTTACATACATCTTTTTTCCCCTTGTGTTTGAAAATGTACAGTTTTCATTTGTTTGATATATTTTTGCTATTTTCTCATCTTGTCTCACATGTTCATTAGCCAGGTTTTGCTGCCTCAACTTTTAAACAATTACTATTTTCCTTATTTGCCATTATACACGTTCTTCAACCAGCGAAGAACAGTTTAGCGCATTGACAGGACATTTAAGAGATACAAATTGCAAACGTATAACCTATTTTAGTATATAAAGATAAAACTAGCGTCGCTAAACGTCATGTTTGACGTCATATCTGTCATGACGACGCTATAAGGTTATTCGTTTATATTCAAGGAATCCTAAAATATATGTTGTAAAATTATTCAAGTTTGTAACTATTGTCGATTTTGTTTATAAAATTATCATTGTCATATTCCAATGAGGGACATACATGTTTTTAGTTCGACAATGATTATACTTTATCATTATTAATCTGTGAAATATTTGGACTTCGATTGAATAAAGTTTTTTAAAAAGGTTTTTTTTTTTGTTTTTTTTTTTACATCTCACAGATTGTATATGTATTTCAGTTACCAGTGAAAAAATATCTAAAATTGTAATAGTTTTGTTTAAAAATCATTGCATTTGACATATTATTCTATATACCAACATTTGTTTATTTTAAACAACATATATGTCACAATTGTTGTTTGTGCTAAAAACAATATTTTATTTTTTACCATTGTGCCCTAAGTACAGCCAAACAAAAAAGGTAATTGAAATAAAAACAAACCTTAATTGGTCTGCTACCTGTCAATTCATAGTGACAATAATCACAATATTAACAAATGATTATAATTCAGGGTTAAAGAAAGAATAACCTAAATAAAACAGTCATTATAAAATATACATCTTTTAATTGTAAATATGTGTATCACATTTTTTAATAAGGCTAATTAGGACTTTCAATACTGTAACAGTTTATTTTTAAATAGGTAAATAAATCAATTAAGTCTAAACTAATACTAGCATGAATTATTAACGAAAGATCTATGTTCAATAACATTGTTATTCTTCAAAAAAAAATATTTTCAAAATAAAATATATTTCAATATTGTTCCTTCT
Source organism: Mytilus galloprovincialis (assembly GCA_037788925.1). NCBI lineage: Eukaryota > Metazoa > Mollusca > Bivalvia > Mytilida > Mytilidae > Mytilus > Mytilus galloprovincialis. Next base: position 3,290,659 of record CM075334.1, on the reverse strand, counting down.
TTTTGATTAAAAAACAGGGAATGTTTAGACTTTCACTTCGAAACTCAATTATACCAGAAATGTAGATTTCTGAATCCCATAAATTTGTTGTAAATATTTCTTTTGGATAATTCAGTAAAAATCAAACTTGAGGTCTAAATTGTCCTAATTAACCTCAAATAAATCTAATAAATCGAACATATCATAATAATAATCCTTATCTTGAGATGTGTCAAAAAGTTTGAAGTTGTCCTTGGATGTCCATATATATGCTGTACAACATCATTTTTTTCATTTAAGACCATACACACAATTTGAGATTTTTTTTGACTGTAATCAGAATATAATCAAAAAGTAATCAAGATTACACGGTATTTTGAAAAGTAATTGATTAAATTAAATTACATGTAATCAGATTTTTAGTTGATTAATGATTACAATGATTACTTGACAAATTGTAATCGATTACAGCTGATTAACAGTGGGGGCTCCAGAATTTCTTGTAAGGGAGGCCCGCTCCAGTCAAGCTTCTGTGATTCCCTATATAAGCAACCAAATTTTTCCCACGAAAGGGGGGCCCGGGCCCCCAGGCCCCCTGGATCCGCCTATGATTAATGATTACAATTACAATTACCCAAAGTCTGACCTCTTGACGCTGTCAAAAAAGTAGAAAGACACAATGTATGTATATCGTTGTGCTAGTTTTCACACGAAATCAGAAATTGTTGACCATCAATTCTCAACTGAAATATATAGTTATAAAGTCAATAATTCTTTTGTGTACTGTTTTAAACAAGTAAGTTCTATACCAATTTGTCACGTTTTTCCATATCTTTCATTCAGATTCATATCATTTTCATGTATATGTATATTTGATATCAAAGTCTCTCAAATTGAAGTAAATAACAAAACCTTTTAAAGATAAATCCGAGCTTGTGGCAGGTCATGCCTGCTTTTTCTGTGGAACTTTATTTATGGCATATGAAACTTTAAAAAAAAGGAAATAAAGAAAAAGGAATATCATATTGATTGATACATATACCTGGGTATAATGATACTACAACTAAGTTATCGTAATGTATATACAAGTATCATTATAGACTATCTTGGTATAATGATACTAAAACTAAGTCTTCGTGATGTATCAACAGAAACATCGTAATTCAGAGGGCTAACAAGTGACCCATAAAGAGTTACTACCATACAATTACATAATAATCGACTCCACAGGAACTTGTAAACTGAAGTAGCCTGATCATTGTAATACGGTAAATGTTGTATCCTTTAATTTTGATCAACTGTTTTATTTCCAATGATAATGTATTGCAAAATATTGACGGTAGGCACATGCTTCTTTTAAAACATTCAAATGCTTCTGCAATAGATTAAAGGAATTATACAATTTTTCAATGGCAAGTTAGGCGTATAAATCTACCATTAGTAAATTAAGGTGAATATAAAATAGGAGAGGGCAATTTAATTGACAAGTGCAACTGTTCAAATGTTTTGAAAACAATTAATTGTTATCAAAGGTACCAGACTCATAATTTGGTACGCCAGACGCGCATTTCGTCTACATAAGACTCATCAGTGACGCTCAGATCAAAATAGTTAAATCAGTTTTATACTTTACATATTCGTTCTTCAATTGACTGCATTTATGTCGTTTCGACTTTATGTAGTTTAAGTGTGGTTATAATTACAGCAATTTTACGGTTTGCATTGAGCAATATTAATAAAGCAAAATTTTGGTCATACGTTGATGAAGCAGAAAATCATATACAGTCATACCACTACGTAATTCTATATTATTTTCAAAATTATGATAAATAGTTTCTGAATTAACATTAGATAAATGAAAGTAACGATATGATTTTTATTGTAGTTGTTGAAAACAAAATTTACATTAACAAAATTGTATGTATCCCCAATACATATATTTTGATATTTAATGTCCTAATGTGTTGTTATTGATATTGTGCATTTTACTGCATTTATTCAAACGGAAATGTTATGCAACATAGAAGCCAGAATTAATCTTATCTGGCAACTATGTATTTAGTGTAAAAACGTCATAAACTGTCTAACACAACATGACATTTAGCAATGCCATCATATAAATATCGACAGACCCGTAAGTTTTATGGGCTGGGTCATACAAGCATGTTGAGGCCTGGGCGCGGACGCCGACGCCATATTTGGGCCTGGAGGCGGACACCGACACCATATAAGACCTTAAATAGGGACGCGAACTAAGGGTTGGACCATGCGACCCTGACATCGGGACGCTGACGCCATATTTGGGCTTGAACGCCGACGCCATATTTGGGTCTGGAGGCGGACGCCGACACCATATAAGACATTAAATTGAGACTCGACTTAGGGTTGGACCATGTGTTTCTGACATCGGAACGCCGACGCCATATTTGGGTCCAAATCCTGGACGCCATACCTTAATGTTGGATCAGGCTATCCTCCAAGGTGGACACTATTAGTGATGTCACACCCTTGAAAGTGGACGCGAATTCTACTTAGCTAAACGCTAACCCAACCCCTGGATAATAAGTTTGTAATAATTCTGAAAGGAATAATTTCCACATCAACCAGTGTCTTCGTACCAAAACAAGCCTTGCATAGAAACAGAGTAGACTTCAATAAAAATTCTTAAATAAGTAACTACTAAGACATGCTTATAACAACTGTAAGAATTCTCCAAGATACACTATTTATATTTAAGCAGTTCATCAGATAAACTGTCACTCAATCTAGTTGGAGGCACTATGATGAGATGCACGTGTAAAGATATTTGGATTGAAATGTTTGATATCATTAAATATTTTTTTTTGTTTGTTTTAGATTTCTTATCTTATAAACATGACAACCGTGAAACATTCAGTATAATTGCTTTCCGACTTATTTGGACCACTTAATTAATATCATATGGTCATGATTAAAATTACAACTCAAATAGTTAGATTAAGAGGTAAAGCAGATCTGGAAAGAAAAAATAAGTATCTTTATACACTTTCTTTCAATAAAATGTTTACAGGTGTACACTATCTTATATGGTCCTAATTAACGGACATAAGTAACAGTTATAAAAATATCGTCTGTGACATTCAATATTTATCTTTTGTTTTTAGATTTTTTTTATCTTATAAGCATGTCAACATTTGTCTTTAATTTTTAGATTTCTTATCTTATAAGCATGTCAACATTCAGTAGTATTGCTTTCCATCTCATTTGAACCACTTATTAAGGCAGTGAGGTCGTTGATACAAATCAAAATTAAGAAACTGAATGGGTATATCAATGCCCATGCTACGTCAATTTTTAAAGACCCAAATATTGCAAAACACCTATCCTACCTCCATAACAAATATGTTGTTGTCCCCGCAGATAAAGCCCCAAACAAAATCGTTTTTGTGTGTAAAACTCATTACATTAACTGCTTGATAAACGAATTAGGTATTGACAATTCACTTGGAAACTCAACATATACCCTTGCGACACTAACCAAAGAGGAAATCCTGGGTAATCATATGTCTGTTCTATGTTCCTTTGGAATTTCAACCAAAGATGAAAAACTGGATCTTCCATCACTGTATTGGATACCTAAACTTCATAAGTGTCCTTACAAACAACGGTATATTGCTAGGTCTTCCAAGTGCTCCACGAAACCTCTTTCTAATTATAAACATCTATTTATTTTATCAGTAATCAAAGACGGGCTTCAAAGTTATTGTGAAACTGCCTATTCTAGAGGTGGCGTGAATCAGATGTGGATACTTAAAAATTCCAAAGATCTTTTAGAGTACATACATTCTAACTCTCTTTCATCTTGTAACAGTATTAAAACAGTTGACTTTTCTACTCTTTACACAAATATTCCACATTCCAAACTAAAAGACAAATTGAAAGAGTTGGTATTGCTTTGCTTCATAAAAAAGAATGGCCAACGTAGATACAAGTATCTTGTCTTAGGGAGGGATAAATCCTACTTTGTAAAGGATCACTCTGATTCAAACAAAAAATTCTCTGAAACTGATATAATCAAGATGCTTGATTTCTTGATTGACAACATATTCGTTACGTTCGGATGACGTGTTTTTCAACAAACTGTCGGCATTCCAATGGGAACAGATTGTGCCCCTCTTCTTGCCGACTTGTTTCTTTATTATTATGAGGCTGACTTCATGCAGTACTTCTTAGGAAGAAAGATAACAAGTTAGCGATATCCTTTCAGTCTACTTTCCGCTATATAGATGATGTTCTTTCACTAAATAATTCAGAATTTGGTGACTAAGTGGAACGCATCTATCCCATCGAACTAGAGATAAAGGATACTACAAATACAGTTAAGTCAGCCTAATATCTTGACTTACATCTAGAAATTGACAATGAGGGTCGGTTGAAAACAAAACTTTACGACAAAGAGATGATTTCAGCTTTCCAATTGTGAACTTTCCATTTCTAAGTAGCAACATTCCAGCAGCACCTGCATACGGTGTATATATCTCCCAATTGATACGATATTCCCGTGCTTGCATTTCCTATCCTGATTTTCTTGATAGAGGGTTGCTGCTCACAAGGAAGCTATTAAACCAAGAGTTCCAAATGGTGAAGTTGAAATCATCCCTTCGTAAATTTTACGGACGCCATCACGAGTTGGTTGACCGTTATGGAATAAATGTTTCATAAATGATATCGGATATGTTCCTTACGTCGAAACTACAATCCCCTTCCCTTTCATGAATGTGAACTACCGATTTAGACTATTTACCGGATTTGTTATCACATAAGCAACACGACGGGTGCCACATGTAGAGCAGGATCAACTTACCCTTCCGGAGCACCTGAGATCACCCCTAGTTTTCTATGTTGTGTCATATGTACTATTGTTTGTCTGTTTGTCTTTTTCATTTTTAGCCATGGCTTTGTCAGTTTTTTTTCGATTTATGAGTTTGACTGTCCCTTTGGTATCTTTCGTCTCTCTTTTATAACTAATATCATATAGTCATGATTAAAATTTCACCCCAAATGGGACAACATCCCTAATGCGCCTCGAAATGAGGAACTCAAAAGTCACGTGTAAAGAAAAAATCTTTTTATAGTGATATTGGACATGTTTCTATTTTTAACAAATGACTGAACTTAATTATTTGTAGTGATTAGGAAAGTAGAGGAACATAGAATAAATGTGTAAAAACTATGGAGCTATTGAATGTGTTCAAAGTATTAAATTTTCAAAGAACTTATTGTGTTAAAAAGGGGATATTTTACCACAAGGAGCCGCATCACAAAAGGATGTTCGGGGTTTGCTAATTTACGGAAAAAGTAATCTCACTTCGTGCCCCGAAAATTTAACCACATATGTGAAAATGTCACAGCTTCGAAACGAGCTATCATACATATCCAAGTTTACGATATGGACTGAGCTACAGGAAAAAACGTTACCATTACCGCCTATGGAAAAACAATTAAAGATATTGAGCCAAATGATAAATTAAAACCACATCTGGTGATCAAATATTGTTTCTCATTTTAAAACATATATATCTTATCTATATATTTGAAAAGTCCACGGTCGTAATTGATTTTTATCTTCAAAAATACACGGTTAATGTATTTAATCAATCTATATTTATATACGAGGAGTTTGGATGGGGTTTACAGAATAGAAATAATGGGCATAAATAAATAAAAAAAATAGAGAAATATGGGCGAGAAAAATCAAAGAATAAAGAAATATGACAAAACATATAAAGAATAGTGAAATATAGGCTGCTCAACTATAAGGAATAGAGAACTATGGGCTGTTAAACTATATATATAAAAAAGAAAAATATAGGTAAAAACAAATATGACTATATATAATTGCAGCAAGATTTCTCTTTTTTTATCCTTCGTTTTGTTTTTTATTGTTGTGCACGTGAAGGAATTATTTTTGTGCAGAGAAACAAGAACCGGTTTGAACCGGTTTAAATTAGATGATACTGGCTTTGTATGTGGGCGGCTCTTAGCCATACTATTATACGATCCAATCAAACAAGTTTTATGTCTAGATATATTCCTATACATAAAATAATTCTCCATTATATGCTTATAGAGTAAACCATTGATTCCGAAAAAAGGACGAATATAACTAAATGCTTAAGGAAGAGATATATTTCAGGAGGATTCACTCATTATACAGAAACGACAAAATTTTTATTGACTATAATAATTATTTTAACCGAGCCGTATAGAAGATACATTCGTCTACTGGAACCGGTACTTACATAGTTATGCACGATACTATTAAAGTGTGGCCTGTTGTAAGGCAATATACCCTCATTTTCCACTGGCAGTCCAAATTTCGCCGACCTTCATCGCGGATGGCCTCTATTGCAAGACCTATACCTATTGTATGTATTGTTAACTTATTATCATCCCGAACATGCATGAAGTATTTGCCACCGGACGTTCAGCAACCAACAATCATTTAATCAATTAATATTTACGTTTATTTCTTAAATACGGGTCTGAGGTGAACTGTAATAAAGCTATAAGAGAGAACGAAAGGTTAAACTGGAATGAACACTATGGACGAGTTTTACTTATTTATTAATAGCGAAGACTCGCTTTCAACGTTTGCAAATAACGTAAGTTGCAATTCAAAGTGCGCCTTCCGAAACGGTATACTTTGGATAGATCGTGGGAATGTGCATTACTGGAGGTGTCGTTCATACCGGAAATGAAAATATCACGGACGTTACGTTTGATAAACCAATCTATTTTACGGTAACCAGGAACGAATTGTATCACATCGAATTTGTGTTGAGAGACGATCAGCTACAAATATGTCATCTAAAAGATGACCACATATTTCTCTTGCTACACTTTCGAAGGAAGTGAAGTAAAACATCTATAAGAGGAAACTACGCACTTTCATTCAGGACCTTATGAATATGTTTAATTGCAATCTTTGTCGTAAAGTGTATGTGTGGCCGCACAATCTTCAAAGACATATTAGAAGTAAGCATTCTTCCGATGAGTTACTATATCACCCTGATCTCACCCAACAGCAGCAGCAGCGACAGAAGCAACAAAAGCAGCAGCAGCAACTATACCACCAAGATCTAACACAGCAGCAGCAGCAAACGCAGCAGCAGCTGCAGGAGGCTTTCATGTTTAGACACCCTTTCACCATGATCGTGTCCGGTCCAACATCCTGCGGAAAAACTCATTTCATGAAGTACTTGCTTCAACACATAGAAAGGCTGTGTAATCCTAGTCCAGACAGGATCGTTTGGTTGTATAAAAAGTGGCAACCTCTTTACGAGGAAAGACAGCGAATAGTGCTTCCACGCGTTGAATTCATTCGTAAAAATCCGTTTGAACTCGAAAGGGACGGTTTTTTCGATTCCAATATTCGAAACATGATTATATTAGATGACCTCATGTCGACATCGGCCAAAGACTCAAGAATAAATGATTTGTTTACGGAAGGGAGTCGTCATAGAAATTTGTCAGTAGTCGTTTTCAATCAGAATTTATACTTTGACAAAGACCCAACCCAGAGACGAAACTGTCATTATCTCGTTCTCTTTAACAACCCAATTGATCGACAGCCAATCATGACTTTTGACCGACAGATGTATCCTTCTCCAGGGGACTCCTTTATCTGAAAATTTGAAGAGGCAACGAAAAACTTCCTGTTGACCTGAGAGCTAGAACCCCGGAAGCATCCATATTGCGCACAGAGGTCTTGCATGCATATGTCGGTCAAGGAGATTCTGCGACACAAGACGGACAGATGGAGGACGACCGTCTCTCCGATATATTTGAAGACGATATATCGGTCTCATCAGAAGAAGACATTCTAGTTCGTCGGAAGATGCTGAGAGACGAGAAGATCTCATAGCATGTCGGGTTTGCGGAGTAGTGTTTGCTCACATTCATGGATTGGATGCCCATAGTCAGCAAGGGTGTGGGAAGAAAAACAACAATGCTCTCCCGATGACCGGTAAGGACATAGAGGATGCTTTGAGTGAATTGCCCGTGACCTTTTGCTGTGCAGAAGACTTGCCTAGCTATATGAGTGATAGGCCTAGAACGTTTGTGGTCAATACCGACAACTGTGATCAAAAGGGGAGTCATTGGGTTGCTTTTTATTTTTTTTCATTTTTTAACGATAACAAATATTTTTATTCAATTATTTCCTGCTATATGAATACCTAAGTAGCCCAGGTCGCATACTTAGGGACCCCTGTTTTTTAACAGCCTCACTTGACCAGGGAAAATATCAAATGAGTTTAAACTTCCCATAGTTTACATAAGTATACATTTAAAAACTAACCAATACAATTGATTTTACCTGCTACGCATCACTGGCCTGTAATTCATAATAATTAACGTATATCCGGTTCACTGAATTACATTATACATGTGTTGATTTAAACGTGAAAACTATATATTTGATTGAAAAAATAATAATAGTTATAGTTAGAATTGGAAATTATTGAATTAATGTGAATGAACAAAAGTTGAAATGATTCTGTGACTGACGTATGGATTATAAAAGTATAAAGCACATGTGGTGAGTACTGATGTATAAGAAACGTGATGTGTGTAATTAACTAATAAACATATTAATATGCACAGACATAGATTCAAATATCAATTACAGTACAAATCTTTCTTTCTGTAAAAAAACCAATACCAAACAAACATAGTGTTCCCTACGTTCTTTCTAAGATATAGTATTATTATTACATATGGAATCAAACACACCTTTAGTTTAGAGCAGTTGAACTAAAAATATTTACCTACATATTTCCGATAAAGAGTTTAATTTTTAATCTACATATATATTTTATATCTGACCGTAGTAAAAGTAGTTTTAATTCGTTTTTCATATGCAATTTCAACAAAGCCTGTATAGACTGCATACTCAGTTTATTTTTTTCGAATTTGCATTTATTACGTATTTTCCAAATAGCCCATTTAAAATAAAGTATTATTGCGTTAACAATTATATTATTCGAATTATCTAAACAGATTCCTAATAGAATATCTTTTTCAACGAGTGCATCGTTATTTATTAAGTTACACAGTTGTAAATTTCTGATAACTGTTTCTATCAATGGTTTAACATTGTTACATTGGTAAAATAAATGCTCAAGAGTTTCAATGTTATTGTTTTCATCACATAAGTGACATTTTCCATTTGACATACGCATTATTTGCAGTCTGTTTTCTGTATATATAATCCTGTGTATACATTTCCATTGAAACTCTTTAACTTTTCTATTAATATCCAGTTTACTGAGATTTAGCCAAATTTTTTCCCAATTTATGCACTCGCTATACAAATTTTCCCATTTTGTTTGACATTTAGGGGTCTCAGTTATGTTTAAGTTTAACTGAAGATATTTTAATGTCAAATCTTTGATTTTAATGATTTTGTTATCTGGATTTATTAATTCAAAGTTTTCAGAAATTTTGATTTTGTAGTTTTTTAAAGTGCGTTGTAAATCGTTATTTCTTAAAACCTGTATAAAAGTTTGCGGTACGGCACTTTTAATGCGTGAATATTCCGAAATACAATTGCGTTTATCTATAAGTTGTTGATATATTTCATTGCACGATTTAAATTCATTTGTATTATCATCCCATATATCACCAATAGTTTTTATTAGACTTTTTGAAAAAGAAGAATAAAATATCGATTTTCTTTGAAATAAAATATTTGAGTTTCCAAATAAAGGCTGTTTTTTTACTTCCATTTTATTAGTTATTATACCCTGTGTGATCCTTGTCAATTTTGACCACGATTGTAAAGCGTTTTTGTAATAATGTGGTAGTTTTTTTTATCTCAAGACCTGAAAGGTCTGAACATCTACACAGAAAAGTTTATCTGCAAATTTTTTATCATATTTTTTTAACCAAAATTTATCTATCGCATTCCAACTTGATAATGGCTTGTGTAATATTGAATATATCGATTTGATATATTTACTTTCTATCCAACTATTCAAATTTACCATCCCCATGCCCCCCTTTTTACCGTCTAAACAACAAACCTTCCGGTCTACTTGATTCACTTTACCATCCCAAATAAAATCCCATATTATCTTATTTAAGTCTTTTTTATATTTTTCAGGTATACCTCTTATTTCTAATTCATAACCACACACTGAAATAATTAAATTTTTAACAATAAGGACTTTTCCAGAGTATGTCAATTTTCTACTTTTCCAGATGTGTACACAATTTTCTACTTTTTCCAATATTGATTTCCATATTTTGTCGTTATCAATGTAATAACCATGGTGAATACCTAGTGTTTTTATGTTATCTGTTGTCCAGCTTATCTTTTTAAAAGTAGGCCGTTTGCGTTTATGTGCGCCAATATTTATTCCCTTAGTCTTTACGTAATTAATTTTTGAACCCGAGGCCTTTTCATATTTGTCTAATATTTCAAAAGATTTTCTAACAGAACTTTCATTTTTATTAAATAATTGTGTGTCATCAGCAAACATATTCAATTTGGTTTCTATTAGCTCCCCATTTTCTTCCCCGGGCAGCATAATACCTGCAATGTCTTTGCCCTTATTGCACAGGCCAGGGGCTCTGCTTGTAATATATATATAAAAGGGGCTATAGGACACCCCGGCCTGGCTGATCTAGAAATTGAAAAATATTTAGAGACGTAACCATTTGTTTTTATACATGTCTTAGCACTTTTTAATAGCATTTGAACCCAACCACTAAAATTGTCCCCAAAATTAAATTCCTTCATAACGAAGTCTAGCCATCCCCATTCCATCCTCTCAAAAGCCTTTTGTTGGTCAAGAAAGACAATTATACCCTCTTCATCCTCACTATCAATATATTCTATGATATCCTGTATCATTCTATTTGCTTCCGTTATATGTCTGCCTTTTACAAACCCTTTTTGGTCGGGATGTATAAGCTTAGGAAGGACTATTTTTAATCTTTCTGTTAGTATTTTTGCTATAATTTTATAATCACAATTCAGTAATGTAAGAGGGCGCCAGTTCCGTATGGTTTGCTTTTCATTTTCCCGCATCTGGTCCACCAGAATTTTCCGACTCCATAGGACGATTACCGGATACGTACCAAAACTATTTCAGAAATGTACTCATCGTGAATGGACCGGAATACTGTGTTGTTGGCAATCAAATTCAACCCGATGATTCAGATACCTGTGGCCTGTTTGCATTTATGACGTCAAATTAAGATATCGGGGACTCGAGATGAAAAACATTATAAACAATTTTTCATCCTGACTTGAGAATGACAGCAAACTCGTAGCCATATTTGGTTAAAGAAACTGTATAATGAAACAAAAAAAGAAGGAAAAAAAATTAAAAAAAAGCAGGTCTCAAGTCCTGAACCAGATCTTGTATCTGGTAGTGTGAGAGAGATATTTTCCGAAAACCACTTTCATGGGTGTGACTTTACTAAAAGTATACACCTTGTAGGGTAGCCTGGTCAAATTTTAAGGTATGGCAGCCCGATTTTAGGTTCACATGAGCCAACCCTAAGGTATGATGTTCGCTTCCCGATTTAAAGTCTTATATAGCGTCGGCGTCCGGGGTTTAGGCCAAATATGGCGTAGGCATCCCGATTTCAGGGTGCACGTGGTCCAATCCTGAAGTATGATGTTCGCGTCCAGATTTCTGGGTCTTATATGGAGTCGGCGTCAAAGGTTTAGGTTCAAATATGGCGTTGGCGTCCCGATGTCAGAGTCAGATGGTTCAACCCTAAGTTCGCGTCCCGATTTCAGGGTCTGATATGGCTTCGGCGTCCGCCTCCAGGCCCAAATATAGCGTCGGCGTCCGCCTCCAGGCCCAAATATGGCGTCGGCGTCCCGATGTCAGAATCACATGGTCCAAGCCTAGGTTCGCGTCAAGACCCAAATATATCGTCGCCGTCCGCGTTTAAGCCCAAATATGGCGTCGGCGTCCCGATGTCAGAGTCACATGATCCAACCCTAAGTTGGCGTCCCGATTTAAGGTCTTATATAGTGTCGGCATCCGCCATCTGGCCCAAATATGGCGTCGGCGTCCGAAGTCCGTCTTTTTGGTGCTTGTACGACGTGGCCTATACTACTACCGTAAATGTTCATAACTGTACAGCAATACATTTTTAGTTTAGTTTTAGTAGATTAATTCCAAAATCAATGTTAATTGAAATACCGATTAAAACAATTTTCAAAGATCGTATTATAGTGTTAAATTGATCCCCTTTTAGAATAAGTTTATTCAATAAATAAACTCATCATAGATACCAGGATATTAATTTTCACCAGACGCGCGTTTTGTCTACAAAAGAATTATCAGTGACGCTCGAATAAAAAAAAGAAGACGCGGATGATGTTAATACCAACATGGTCTTTTTTAAAGATTACAATTCATTAGGTCGTGACACGTTGCTTTTTTGAAATATTTGATCAATGAACATAATAGACGCCATATCTTGTATGCCTTGTATTAGTTACAGAAACACAAACTAATATTATAACAAGAAAAAAAAAAAGCGTTATGAAATTAGGTTAAGCTGACGTTATTTAATATAACAGACACAAGTACTTAATAGGCAATATTTAGTGGTCCTGATGCCTAGTGTTCCAAATTCGACACCATTACACCATAGTATATAGACAAACTATAGTTGATCAATCACTTATGTATGTTATAGATTCTCTCGCACTCGTCATAGCAACCTGCCACCACTGACATAAAAGACTGTATGTGTTGTCCTTCCGGGAATACTTATTCGATTAAGAGTTTGATGTAGTGTATGTGCTCTATCTTTTTTGTTTTTGTTCTTTGTTTCAAAGGTGGCTATCTAATTGACGTTCATCTCATATTTTCTTTTTTCAATGTCTATGTTTCGCTTTCACTGACTTTCGTCGTACAAAAAAACAAACATCACATCCACAATATATCCATCTAGTTATCTGCAGTCTTTAAAGATCGTATAACCAAAGATAAAAATATCTACGTCGTTATGTTCAAGTTGATATTTTTAGGGATATAGTGGCAGTTCAAACCTATTTCATAACAGTGCAAATGTAATCTCGGCTTAAGGTTAACAAGTGCAGTGTAGAAGTAGCGGACCACTGTTTTACAATGACATTTAAAATGTAGATATGAAAAATCGATATTGAAACATTCCTCCTAAAAATAGCGGCCATCACAATGTTGGATTAGCAAATCAATATTGAAACATTCCTCCTCAAAATAAGGCGAATACAAAACAGAACAGAAAAACAAACAAACCTTATAATTTAGACACTGAACAATTTAATACTAATTCAAAGTGAAACAGCTCTGCTATGTCCAGCATGGTTTGTTTTCAATTTATTTAATTCGGGAACAGAATTGTTGTTGTTGTTGTAAATTTACTCTTTTGAAATGTTGAATTATTCGAAACACTGATCATTTTCCATCCAAGTCATGGATGATCTTAGTCTGATATGTTTTGCACATTTTTTTGAAATTTTTGGTTTTCAGTGCTCTTCAGCTTCGTTCTTGATATGACCTTTCAACTATTTTTATTCGAGCGATACTGATAAATCTTATGGGGACACCCGGCAGTAACGTGCCAATTTATAAGTATGGTATCTTTGGTGAGATTTTGAATTCCGAAAGCTTCATAATAAAATGCTGACTTGAAACATATAACATTTCCATACAAAAAATCATCAATCCTGTAGTAACAACGTTTTTAATCTTAAAATAAATCTTAAAGTTTGATGTTTATTTAAAATTACACCCACTTGTAATATATTCTCATATCTCTTAATTAAGTATGCAATAGAATATATAATAGTTAAAACTACAAACATAAAAGTTTAAATGCTAAATTGTTTGTCGAAATTAAGTAGTATCAAATACTTTACACAAATGTATATATATATATATTTTTCGCCTATCATTTCAAGTTCTCAAGGACGGCAGACTCTCATCATTATTTACTTACAATTAAAATCATTTTCAACGATTTTTGATATGTTTTAAATAGCTAGTAAAATTAGCAGATTACCTTTTTTGGATATTCCTCTCCGGTTTGGCGAAAATCAACAGAATATGAAAAAGAGTGGGCATTATGATTGATAAATACAACTGTCCAAAACACAGCTTTAAGGGTTAAAATTGTCCTGTTAGTGATAAGTTGTCCTTTACATTCACTGAAATAGTGCTACACGTATTTAATTGAACACAGTCTCAATATTTGTTAGACATACGTTTAGTATGTTCATATTCCTTTTGATTACTAACCTTTCTTGAGTTATTTTCAGTATTTAGAAAACATACTGCAATTGATTCAAATTTTTTGGAAAAAGTAAAATGTGTATTTAGCCAAAAATATTTCAATTAGTTCAATGTCATACTAAACTCAAGGGTGTATTGTTCTTTTGGTCAGTATTATTTTGATCTGATGTATTGTTAAAAAAAATCTGGTATAACATGACAAAAAAAGTGTCTAAGGTGTAACCGGGAAATAAAACTCCAGCTAAATCTAATAACCCAAGAGTAGAAATAATCCTTTGATATATAAAAAAAGAGATCATGTAGATAATGGGCAATGTTAGTCATCTTGTTCGTTAAATTCGGCTATTGTAACAAAAGCGTATGTCTATTTTGTAAGTAAAATCGAAAATTAAAAGAGAAATTTTGATATGTCAAAATCAAATGTAGTATGACTAAATCTGAATTCTAAACTCTGTCTTGATTAACGATTTAATGCTAATGTTTCCCCTATGTCTTTTATCCGAAGGGACTTGAAATTGAATATGTAAATGAAACATTGCAGATAATTGCTTTTTTCAATGTCTGCATTCATTCATTCAGTCAAAATGGTGTTCATGCAGTGTTCTACTTTACTGAAGACAAATTTAATATACTATTGCATATTAACAAAATTAATGTTTTGTGAAGAGTTTGCATCGCACATTTGATCTGATCATTCAGTAATATATCTTTAATACATAAAGTAAAACGGAAAGACCAATACAAACATATTAAGACCTACATTATACAAATATATGTATTACCGATAAACACTATGTTGTTGGTTTAAATTGATGGGTTTCTTTCATAACTGCAGTACAAATCATTTGTTCACGTCTATTATTCTTATTGTGTAGCCAAAGTAATTCTCATCTGTAGATTCAGAAACGATTGAAAATCAGAAGTTTAATTCGTACGTCCCTAAAACTAACACAATACTTTTTCGTTTGGTGATATGTGTAACTGTTCACACCAATGTAAATCATTGTTTTATGATACTGACCATAGTGACATTTTTTTTTTATCATTTGTAAAGATTTATTTGTATGTTGGATAGTCGAATGAAAATAATACTCTATAAATAATCCACCTATATCAAAATCCAAGAATACACGCAACTTTTTCAGAAGTTCTATCTATGTAAATCCAACTCACATAAACGAATATAACGGTTGCCTATATGTTTCTTTCTCGTCTGGGAAATTGGTGACTAATGATTGTTTTTTTCACTACGAGAAACTTGTGTTGATGATCTTATTGTATTCATAATATTGATATAAAAAACGGCTTGGAAGTAGAATGGTCAATATAAGATTATAGGAATGCATGTTTTTGTAATCATCAGATTAATTATTTTCATCATGAGTTTGGCAAATCGTAATTCGTAACAATTTAATTTAGGATACTAACTAACTTTGTGCTCTGTTCTTGTTTTTGTTTCTATATCAATACCATAAAGTAAATATGGAATATCTTTATTAAAGGGAAATAACTCTCTTAAAAATCACTGGTAGGTTTTTAACCATATACTTTGAATTTCTAAATAACATAGATTATTTCAATTATGTTACATGAATGCTAGAAAAGGCATTGCTGAAATTGCTCACTGAAAGCTCGTTACTAAGATGAATAGTCATTAAACCTGAACCCAATCAACCCCTTTAGACGCTTCATCAGAATTAATTTTTATTGTATATTCTGTTCTTCGACTAGTCGATATCATAAACGAAAAAGATTAAATAGATAGATAAATAAAAAACAATAATAAAAACCTACTAAATTTTGATACTCGAAAATGTACCAATCTCAAGTCGGAAATTACTGAACGCTACTGGATTGTCTGCAATTGAAATGTGTGAACAGTACTGATATTACAATAAGAAAATATCTGAAAAGTTTGTTTTAATTCTTAAAAAGAATTATCGTTTTTAAGTTAAGAGATGAGAACTGATGACAATAGACGTATACACTTTTGGATATTTAACTGAATTTGCTCCGAATACCTTCTGACATCATGCAACCATCACTTTATAAGTATGGTGTCTAATTGTTTTTTAAATTGTAATGCACAATTTTGCTGTATCTTGTGTGATTTTAAGAATCGACGACAAATTGGCATATAAGTGTAAATATGTTTATTCTTTTTCATTTTGATGAAATACTCTATATCATTTTTTTTTCACAATGTCAATGTTTTCCTAACTGGGAATTATGGTGTCATTCTAGGATTTTTTTATTTTTCTTTGCCATTTGAGTTGCATAAATATGTGCAATGAGAAGTCCTAATCGGCAAAATATAATCTGCACTAAATGCAACTTCACCTGCATATGGGATATACATTTCTTAACTCATTCAGAATTCAAGAGCTTCCAGCTGCTTTTTAGACTTTATAGAACGTCACCAATGTCTAAGGAGAAAGTTGATGAACCAGGGTTATATCAAAGAACGTCTCATCCTTTTTATCTAAATAAGTTCATCGGAAGATACAAAGACCTTGTTGATAAATATGCCGTATCAACTTCACAATTAATACATGATGGTCTTAAAATATAGATTGTATGTACTGACGTTGTTTATCATCTTAATTACGTGTTATAGTGTTCTTTTGATTTGTCTTTGTATATTTTTAACCTTTACTGTTTAGTCCATTTTTGGTAATATCCTATTGGCGTGGCTCGGTATTTATACATCCCTCTATTGTGTTATGATGCTATTGTAATTTTTTGTATTCTTCTCTTTCATTTTTGCTTTATGTGCTTTGTCTATAGAGTGTCTATATGCCATTTTGTTTCCTTTGTTTACATAGGTGTTTGTGTTTATGGTAATTAGGATTATAACACAATTATGACTGCTGTACCCCAGTTTTTGACATTTTTACCTATTATGTCTTTTGTTTTGCTTATAATAGTTTTCAATATTATGGAATTCTATGCGACTGACATACAAGTAAGAGGTTTAGCTAGCTAAAAAAACAGGTTTAATCCACCATTATCTACATAAGGAAATGCCTGTACCAAGTCTGAAATATGACAGTTGTTTTCCATTCTTTAATATGTTTGAGCTTTTGATTTTGCCATTTGATAAAGGACTCTCCGTTTTGAATTTTCTTTGGAGTTCGGTATTTTTGTTATTGTAAGTTTTATGATTTGAATTCAAACATAATTACAATTGGTAAATAAGATTAGGCAAAAAATCTTAAGAAGGAGGTTCGATTAGGCCCAAATATGGCCCCCTATTTCTAACTTAAATTTCAAAACCAATAGCAAAATAAATCATATAGCTAAAACAATGTCTACTTTAGAAAGGAAACAAGTCTCTTTGTTGAAAATTAACGAATCAGTGTTCTTTTCATGATGTCACAAATAGCACAACTATTGAAAATCCTTGAAATTTAATGCAAACAGGTTAATTTCAGTTTTTTTTGGCCTTATTTAGGGTGTAAATGAAAAGGCTTTATAAGAATAGTTAGATAAACATAATTTTAGTTCACTCTCTGACATGTCTATTCATCAAATTAAAATACTGTTCACCTTTTAACAGTCGACTTAATATTCGAGGCCAAATAGGGCACCTACCTAACATACTCCTTATCCATTCTCGGTAAAGATAAAAAAAAAAAAAAAAAAAGGAAGATGTGGTATTGTGGACAATGAGGCAACTATCCAACAAGACCATATGATGTATATGTAAGCATGTAGGTCACCAAAGGGCCTTCAAAAATAAACAAAAGCCATACCGTACATTAAGCTATATACATGTACAAGGTACATATAAATGTAAGGCCCTGAAATTACAAAATGAGAAACAATTCAAGTAGAAATATAATAAGCAGTGTAGCATTTTGACCCAGTGATTTTATTAAATATGAATTTCAAAGTTATTTTGCAATAAAATTAATTTTTAGATAGATGAAGAACAATATAGCATTCCAAATGAGTTGTATGAACATCAATATTGTTTAATCTTTATGGATTTTTTTTTGCATGACATGTTTTGACCGTTTATTCATATCCATAATTGACATACAACCAGAAAATATTGTGATGTTTACAACACACCATTTTTCGCAAGACTTTTCCATGAAATTCAACAAAACAAGAAATGAGCTGTCAAATTGACAGCAAAACGGGTTTCTATATTTTGAAGGTAACCATTGCAGGGATGGGGTAATTAAAAATGTGATGGTAATTTAGTGTAATGCATTACAATTTTCCATGTAATTGAATGTAATGTGTAATTGATCATTTTTTTAATTACATGTAATGGTAATTTAATTAATTACATTCAAAAAAGCATTTAATGCTCAATTACTTTTGAATTACATTTGAATTACATGTACGTTTATGGTGTTACAGTTAAGGATTTGTGTTTAATAATATAAATTGTAAAATTATATGTATTTTTCGAATATTAATATCAATGCTTTTTTATTATATGAAGTCTGTAATTTATTCTAAAGTTTTAATATCATTTATTTGACCTACAGATTTTTTTTGAATAGTCTTATAATTTAAAAAATGTGATAATCATATATAAGGGTTGTTCAGTTTTTAAGAAAGATCTGTAACTAAATAGATTGATAATAAACACCTTGTTAAACAAAAACAATAAAATGTGTCACTGTGAAAAATCTTTCTGAGACAGTTCATTTAGAATTTAAAATCACTGCATACAATCATTTTGTCAAATTAGTATACACAAAAAGATTATAGAAGTAAAAATTAACAGCTGTAAAAACAAACAGCAATTAATCAAATTAAAATGTTCAGGGGCAATGTCACTATTACAGATAGTTTATCTAATTAGCAAAATATTGCTAATATTTAGACATTGTTTGTACTAAAAATCATTTTCAATGTTGTGACAAGCACGTTTTTTAATATTTTTAAAGTAAAATAAAAAAATATTTTAAATTCATTTATAATTTCTTTATTCATGTTATGTTTAATTCAAATGATTTCATTTCTGAGATGTCAAAATACCCCTTGATGTATTGGCAAGTTAATAGGAACAAATTCCCTCTCCTATCAATATAATGATCTTCTTATCATAAAACTTCCATGTCCTGATCAACCAATATCTTGCATAACATTAGCTTCTGTCGAAAGACTATTTACAATTGCTGTTTTCACACCAGAAGATTCAGACTAATTGAAAAAACATTAAAATAACTATATTAAATGATTATCAAATGCAACGCTTAAACTTTGCTTACATGAATATTTTACACATGCATTATATAAACATGTAAAATATTGTTAAAAAATATCATGATGAAATGCAATGTGTAATTCAATTAATTACTTTAGTAAAAGTAATTGTAATTTAATTAATTACATTTCAAAAACTATGTAATGTGTAATTAGTGTAATTGACCATTTTTGCAATGTAATGTGTAATTTAATTAATTACATTCCAATGTAATTGACCCCATGTCTGAACCATTGTTGAACTTAACACGGCAGCTAGTACTCATCAAATTGATGTATTCTAATGTCATGTATGATACATACTTTCAGGATTGTTTGACCTGCCACGTTCTGTGCCTATTTTATAATTTATCAAGGATCATATGTCCTGAACGGTAGAAGTGAAAATAGTAACTATCAAACTTGACTTTGTCATCAGTAACAAGATATTTGAATTATGAAAGCATTCGCAGAGCAATCGTCAATATAGAACTTGACCTTGCTTCATTTTGTCATCAGTAACAACATGTTAAAATTGTGAAAAGGATTAGTTGAACGATTGTTTGAACGGTAAATAAGTCATTTGTAAGTTATTATCTTGATGTTTATACAGCAACAAGTATCATTATAGACTACCTTGGTATAATGCTGCTAAAACTAAATATCATGATGTATCTACAGACTCAAGTATCACTATAGACTACGGTAACCTTGGAATAATGATGCTAAAACTAAGTTATCGTTATCCATCTACAGAAACAAGTATCACTATAGACTACGGTAACCTTGGAATAATGATGCTAAAACTAAGTTATCGTTATCCATCTACAGAAACAAGTATCACTATAGACTACGGTAACCTTGGAATAATGATTCTAAAACTAAGTTATCGTTATCCATCTACAGAAACAAGTATCACTATAGACTACCTTGGTATAATAAAGCTCAAACTTAATTATCATGATGTTTCTACAGAAACAAGTATTACTATAGACTACTTTGGTATAATAAAGCTCAAACTTAATTATCATGATGTTTCTACAGAAACAAGTATTACTATAGACTACTTTGGTATAATAAAGCTCAAACTTAATTATCATGATGTTTCTACAGAAACAAGTATTACTATAGACTACCCTGGTTTAATGATGTTAAATTTAAGTTATCGTGATGTTTCTACCAAAAAAAATCACTATGGACTACCATGGTTTAATGATGCTAAAACTAAGTTATCGTGATGTTTCTACCGAAAAAAGTATCACTATAGACTACTCTGGTAACAACATGTTAAAATTGTGAAAATGATTATAGTTGAACGATTGTTTGAACGGTTCATAAGTCATTTGTAAATTATTGCCCGGAAACGCCATGAAGTGCCATTTTCCAATCTATCAAGGACCATAACTCCTGAATGGTATACAAGATCGAACTTGACCTCCATTTCGTCAGTAGTAACAACACATTAAAATTCGAAAAGCATTGGTTGAATGGTTAATAAGTTATTGCATGGAAAGTGTTGGCAACGGCCCAACATCAGTACAAAAATAATGCAAGTCTGATTAAAAAAAAAATCACAGACAGTACAAAAAAAAACATGAATGTGACCATGTGCTCCCGGAGGGGGCCTAATCTCCTCCTAAATGTGACTAACCTTATGAAGTTCTGCATGTGAAATCCTCTAAAAAGAACCAGAGGTTCATTAAATTAAACTTATAAATATACACAAAGGTGTCAGTGCTCTAACGAAATTTATCCTTGCAATGGTTTGAAATTTTGACCCAGATACTCAGATCAAGTTTGAATTCGGTTGGGATCCTTTTTTGTTCCTTAGTAATGCCTAATGACTAAAAGTTAGAAAAGAATGTGTTTACATTTAAGTTGCTTTAAAATTTCACAGTGTTTTTTTTACCGCAATACAAAGGTCTAGTTTTGTTTATGTCATTGTGACTTCTATGGTTCACTTGGGAAAAAATGGTAATTTTGACCGGTTCATATACCAACTTTTCCATGGATCCAATTCTTTTAAATTGTTACTAACGCAACCAGACCCCAAAATAAAAGTTTGAATTTGACAGTTAATTAAAAAACATTGTGTTGCTTTTTCTTTTCTATGCAGACCACCATATTTTGTATGGTTGTTTGAGTAGACTACCAGATGCTTGTTAGGTAAATACATGTACACAATTAATAACCAGACCAATACTGGATCTGTACACTTATTATGTAACGGGATGTCATGTGGCTAACAAAACCAATCCAGTAAAAGTTGATAATTTTATTATTGGCACCAGACGTATTCAATATAATGAAATAAACGCCCAAAATTATGGATTTTAGGCTCACTGACCACTCATACTTGTGCGTCAAGGATGTGCATTCACTGATATTTTCAACTATAACAACCACATGACTTTGGACAAATCTTCAATACAAAAGAATATCCAACCCCGTCAACTATCAGCAGCGAACTAACTAGATAACTATCTACCCGTAAAACGAAAACAATAACCAAGCATGCATGACTAGCGGGAAATCTACCCGGACTAAACTCATTTGCATAATAATGTAAAGGTAATTCACATTATATAAAGAGACCAGTTTCTATACAATAAATTCCAACACTTTAATTAAATGATTCAAACAATTTATTAAAAGATTTAACTGCTATCTTTTTATTATTTATTTTCTGACTTTTATTATTTTTATAGCAATGGTTTCACAATAAATTATCTTAATTTGTTTAGTAACTTTTATTTCATAAAATAAAACACATATATAAAATTATATTCACAAACACCACATGACCACTTAAAATGTCACTATTACAATTATATTCATATGGTAGGGATTTTTTAACTCTCCATTAATAGAATTACTTTTGCATATAATGTCTTTCCATGCTAAATGCAAGGGTTCAAATTTTTAATAGCTTTGAAAAGTTCTTGCCATCGCAAGCAAGAATATATATGGTTTTGGAGTGGACATATAAAAATAAATGATTTGACCTTGAAGGGTAAATGTAAAGGTCAGATGTCATCTTTCATGGGACGCATCACATTTTCTTGAGGTGTTGCACCCATGTGCCAAATATCAAAAGCATATGTTAAAGAATAAACAAGTTTCAGACAAAAAAGTGTAAAAGCAACAAGTTTTTTTTACAATGAATTCAAAGGTGAAGGTCAAAGGGGGGCCAATATTCTATTGTTAACATCCATAACAGTTTTTGAACAGTATACATAGTAACAGTTGATATGGCAACCAACTGAAAATAGTCTGGAACGGACTCTTTTCTTTATGAGAATCTATCACTTAAAAACCTTTAGAAATTCAATATATAAGGTAGTTGCAATTTAGTTCATGTAATACCATTTTGGTTTGCCAAAGCATACTTTCCCCATTTTTAACAAGTTTTACTATTTTTGCAATGTTTTACAAAATGTACCTTATTTAATGGAAATATGAAAAGAGATACAAAAAATTGTAGTTCATTTTTTTAATACCAACATAGTTTTAGACTTTCAAATAGGTAATTACCTCATGAGTGTTGTTTTCTGATGGAGATTAATAATTGAAAACTGCTAGAAACAGGATTTTTACCAATACATTCCATGAAAAATTCGCCCTTTCAGCCCTACTATTCATTTGAAAAAAAAAGTCAAATTTATAAACAAATTATAAAAAAAAAATATTTTTCCAGTCAGTATGTTAAACTGAGTTCAAAAATATATTTTTTTTTATGAAATTAAGTGTTTTTTTTTGTTGAAAACCCCTGCATGGAGCTCTCTGGCATTGCTTCTTAATATATTTCAATATTTTCGATTGAAATAACTATTAATAAAAATGACAATGTTTTCACACAAAATAAAAATGAAAAAAGTTATTTAAAAAAAAGATTACATTAAAGTTTCAAACTACGTTTACAGTATCTTTTTCAAAGTTGTCTGCCAGCTTAAATTGAGATATGAAGCGCTATCCTAATTCAGTTTTAAAATAATACCATCAGAAAGAAAATAAAAAAGTATTCATACAAAAGTTTGTAAGGCTCATGTAAATTGGTTGGTTTTCCTCAGTTCGAAAATATTTGCAAATTCACTATATCGAACTAAAATTATCTGCATACCATTATCAAAGCTCAGTTCACTATTTAAAGAGCTCAAAAACATTTCCCTTATAGATACAAATTTTTGGTAAGTACACATATCTAAGCCAGAAAATTGGTAATATATTATTAACGGTACCAATCTTACTTCATTAGATGTGCATCTCGACAATAAATGTCTCTATAGTAAAGCGATACTGATATAAGATAGTAATATACGGACAAGATGTAATTAAAAATATTTCTACTCAACAAGTGGCCTTTTTTGTTTGTTTTTATCAAATGCAATACGATAGGTCTTAATGTTTAAAAATAACTCAGTAGTACAGTTTCATTTCAAACTATTGATTTGATCCGAAATCCGTCACTTCATATAGCAACACAAAACTCAATACTATGCTGACGTGGCTGCGTACTTTTACATCCAAAAATATATCACATCCTACATTAACGGGGATGTTGTTTATGGAGCCCGTAAATTTATAAACGATCCACGTAAACTTATTATTCCTGTTAATATATGTATTCTTAAAGGTAACACTTTGGTAAAATCTTTCAGTATTGCTAACATTGATTTTGTTCTTTATAAATTAAAACCTAACTACACATGTATTGCTTTACAGGTATGAACACTTATGGTACACCATCATGTCGATACTTATATATTGGAATTACACAAGGTGATATATTATATAGACTACGATGTTACAAACAGGACATATGTTGCAAATTATTTATGATTAATTACAACAGATTACAACTGTCGCAGAAAAAGTAAGACAATTGTTAACGTGGTTATTGTTTAATAATGCATGTATGTTTTATTTGTCTATAATTATTTGTATAAATTAATTGCGTTGATTTATTCATGTTACACATATATATGGTATTCTTTAAGATGAGGAGTTATACAATCAATATTTCCTGTCATGTTTAAAATTTGCTCAGAGTGATTGCAAACCTCTGCTTTGCATTCTCTTTGCATTCCCAATTTTCCCATGTGTTATTGCCAAAAATATTTATGCATTAAACAGAAAGCTTCCAAATTGTCAATTCTAGCAGTAGCATTTTAATATCTACATTATAGAAGGAACATATTATGGTACTGTGTTGTTTGTCTGTCTGTCCACCCGTCTGTTTCAAACCAACCGTCATACCAAAGCTAAATAATCCGTTATGAAACTTATATGGTATTCTGAAAAAAACGCCATCATTTTGATTTTGAATCAAACCACATCTCTATATTCAATTATGACTGTCGATAATAATACTTGGTATGATTGCTAATGATACTAGTATCCACCAGAGACCAAAGAACGCAGATTTTTAGCAACTACATGTCCCCGTACGGCTTTCGGTAATTAGCGGTATCCATACCGTATCGTATGGAGTCGTTATTAGTCATCATACATTTTTGCTTGGTTGTCTGTCTACTTGAAAGGTATAACAGAACAACAGCAGGTTCTAACAGCAACAATGATGAACAATACAAGATTAATACAGATCTCAATGTGACTTAAACCATCATTTGATTTGCAAGGAGATATAAAATGTCAATTTAAACACATTTAAACTATTTTGTCCTCTATTTCGACAATTATAAAATCGTATTGTATGGACAGAAACTGTGAACAGCAAAAATTATCAGCAATACCTAATTTGCCAAACACTAATATGACTGAAACAATCAGTTGACTCTTAAAGGGAGGTATTGCAATTAAATGACGATTTTGACCAGTTTTAGCATGTCTGCCTCTTAGGCATTACAGTTATTTTTTAGCAAAAACAGACTGAACCAATGTCATCTGGATGGATTACAGTTCCTGTTCTTCTTTTGGCACCATGTAAAAGAATTAACATCAGGTGGATGAAAATGAGACACAAATACTAGGAAATAATTTTTATAACGAAGTAACTGTAAACTCTTGCTTTTCTCGGGGATCTAGGTAATTATAACCCTTTCATCTTCAAGTACCGTATGCAGTGTTATTTTTGCGGGGTATTTTTTTTTCGCTTATTTTGGCGGACAAATGAAAATCGGAAACTAAATTCCGCGAAAATCTATGCATACGTTCGGTACATTCTAATAGCTATATATCGTTTTGTGTAGGGTCTTTTTTTTCCCGGTCGACAGGTCAATAACGGATGGGTTTGCTTGAGCAAAATTAATGCCAAAGGATACTGTAAATACATGCGTGATAATTAAACAATGTATATGAATACCCTTTTTATTTAGTGTCAACTAATATAAGACTAAGAGTGTCTTTGTTCTACCAGAAGTGATCTGAGCCGGATCACCTCTACCAGATCACCCTAGCTTAAGTTTCTTTTTTCTGCATGCTTTCCATTGTTCGATAACATTTTGGCGGGAATGACAAATCCACAATAAAACTAAGATATACTTTTACGGAATAGACTAACTATCAAAATATATGTAGATAAAATACAGTGTCTATGTTGGGATTAGAACGCAAGACCTTTACCATACAGACCACGGCTCATACCCCTACATTAGGACGACTGGATACAAACTCATAGTTAATTTAATATACTTAAACATTGTGTCCGGGGCTCATTAAGGGTATATACTATATAGTAATATATAAAGTATATCATAATGATTGTGTGGCGTTCTAAACAAGATTTTTTGAAGCGTAAATGATTTTTGTTTATCTTATCTAGAACAGCTGGGATGTAAAATAGCTATCCTATTCGGACTTGGTGTGTCAGTGTAAGATCACCCTTTGACCTCCGACCATCGAGATGATCTTACACTGACAAACCGCGTCCTCATGTGTCGGTTAGTGTATAGACAGGTATATAATATGAAACTTAGAGCGAGGGGCTCTTAGTTTCATATTATATACCTTTCTATACACTATCCAATTTAGCACATATTTACAACTTGAGTAATCTTGTGATTAGTCTATTGGCATGTTTTGACTGACTAGATGTAGCTCATTTACGTAGTTTTGTAAATCTACTCACTAATATCATTGTAAAAATGGGATTTCAAAAGGCCCTTGACTTTAGAATGAAAAGAAGGTATAGCTGCTGGTGTAAGTATGTTTATTGATATAAAGCGGTGTTTTACTATACATGTACTTATGTACATGGTAAGATGACAGCATAAATTTACCAAAAGCAGACAATTCTATAAGTGAAAGCTTTACATTCTTGAAAACATTTTTTAATTTCACATAAAAACTAAAACTATTTTGAAAATGCTTTTGAATGAGTACAAACAGTTGGATCCCCCTTCCATATCTTTGGTTGAAACATCTTTTAAAAAATGGCTGGATCTGACCCTGGTATGTACCCATAGGTAGTCTAGTGGATAGTTTACATGCATGAAATATTTGTCACTGGAAATTAGGCAATCAATAATCGACCAATTTATGATGAAATATATCAAATTGCTTTATTAATAATTTCCCTTCAAAAGATTCATGGTTGACTCTTTTTGTATACAAAGTAATTGCATGGAAGATAAAGGATTACAAATTTTAGATGGAGTTGTACTTTAATCAAGGTATAAAGAACCATAATTGTTACTCTTTATTTTAATAAAGAAACTTTTAATTGTCAAAAAAAAATTAAAATCAAAAGACTGATTAATAGGATGTTAAAAATCTGTTTGAAAACTAATTACAAGCTATTTAGTTACATTTGAAACACAGAATTTATTTCAAAATAGCCAGTAGCAATTTTTGTTCTAATATGTTGATTACGATACAATGAAATCTTACCCTTGTGGTCATTCATGCGTAGTTACTTAGTACACGGAAAAAGTATCTATACTATTAAACGAGAAGACCTCATTTTGTGTGTCGCTTCTCTCCCTTCCACAATAAATTAATCATCATGCCTCTGTGTCCTATAGGTAACACGCATAGTCGCATTTGTCATCCATTCTTATGATTATTCAGATTGAGTTATTTTGGGAGAAAAACGACAAAAGAGGTGTCCGGAAATTGTTTCCGTCATCAGACTGACTTTAAGTCATACATAACACTTCCGATTTTAAACATGCATTAGTACAACCAATCGTATGATAGATAACAAAAATGAAAAATAAATAAGCCAATCAGAGCGTTCTCCATATCATCTATACTATTAAACGAGAAGACCTCATTTTGTGTGTCGCTTCTCTTCCTTCCACAATAAATTAATCATCATGCCTCTGTGTCCTATAGGTAACACGCATAGTCGCATTTGTCATCCATTCTTATGATTATTCAGATTGAGTTGTTTTGGGAGAAAAACGACAAAAGAGGTGTCCGAAAATTGTTTCCGTCATCAGACTGACTTTAAGTCATACATAACACTTCCGATTTTAAACATGCATTAGTACAACCAATCGTATGATAGATAACAAAAATGAAAAATAAATAAGCCAATCAGAGCGTTCTCCATATCATGGTTTTTATATCGCAAGAACCACACCTATTATACGCGTTCATCTACATGTAAACAACGATTATACTACTTCAATATATAGAGACTCTTTGTATTCTGTCTACTGTTGACATGTTTACTATTTAAGGGGTTATATATATATATAGAAATAAGTAAAACATAAGGAAACAAGAATGTGTCCATAGTACACGGATGCCACATAGGCACTATCATGTTCAGTGGACCGTGAAAATGGGTTAAAATCTCTAATTTGGCATTAAAATTAGAAAGATCATATCAGAGGGAACATATTTACTAAGTTTCGAGTTGATCAACATCATCAAAACTACCTCGACCAAAAACTTTAACCTGAAGCGGGAGAGACGGACGGACGGACGAACGAACGAACGAACGGACGGACGCACAGACTAGAAAACAATGCCCATAAATGGGACATAAAAATTTATTGTTGAAAGTAAACGTAGTGATATGGCCAAAATGAAAGTAGGGTAGAGATTAGAGGGGGACAGGAACTTTTTCGGGACGTCGGGGTCGGGTGTTTTTAAGCTCTGGATTGATCCTTACGGGATCCAGTAATATCTTTTTCGAATTTCGGATGTCGGGATTTCATTTTTTTAAGCCCGGGATTTCGGGGTTAGGACCACTCATCACCCCTCAAATTAGCAGTTAGTCATTTATACAAGATTCAAATCCTACCATGGCATGTTAATAGGGCTCTCAAAAGAAAAGGCACTGATGGATTGTCATAGAAGCATATTTTATAGACTTATAATGGTCTATAAGCAGTTACATTTATTTCATGTTTGAAGCAGTGTAAATTTTTAATTCAATTTGACTTTTACAAAAAAATGCATTGTAGCAAAGGTGAAGAATAATTGTGGTCTGAGGCCAGAAACACGAAAATAATTGAATTCAACAGAAAGGAAACAAATAACGGACTATGGAAAAAAGGCTGAGGGCTTTTGATATCTTTTATGAAATTCTCCAGACAATATATCTTTCACAAAAATGTATCCTACAAAAGTTTACAAGCCCGCGATTTCTAGTGTACTATGAAAATTAGAAGGCATATTCAAGCAATTTGATTGGACGAGAAGTTGTAAATATGTGCTAAGGGATAATATTACAAGGTACTCAGTTAGGTAGTTTACCTTTCTTAATTAGTGTCAAATTATATAAGAGTTGTATGTCTCTCATGCTAATTTTATAACCTAATTAGCACATCAAAGGTCCGGTCAATTTCATAACTTATCAACCGTAACATTTACAAGACGTTTGTTCACCTGATACACATATCTATGTTATCGGTATTTTATTGAATAACTGTATGAATATATTCACGTAGACAGACGTCATTAAGCAAAAACATGTTAAACTGTTTTCTACGTGTCACTTTTTATAAATTTTTAATAGCAACATTTCAGTATCCGTCAAAATATTTGATTGAATATTAAGAATCCGCCAAATTAAAAACCGCCAAGATTTTTCATATATATTGTTGCCCCTAAATCGCGAAATTTTACGTGAAAAAAAAACCCGCTATACGGTTTTAAATCATTTGTTTTTTTTGAGAATGTGGCGTTGATGCCAAATCGTTGATAGTCTAATAAACTGGGCATAGTGGGGTTTTGTATATATTCCTTTGAACTCTTTGCGAGGATTATGACAACTAATCTCACTGCAGTCGTAAGGCTTTGACATTTATTTAAGAACATATATCATGTATTTTGACCTGGACATGACTTACTTTGTGGCTTTTGATTGTTGTCTTATTGATTAATTTTTAACAAGACTATAACTTTACTCATCTTTAAAAAAAAAAATTGCAAAGAGGTGTCCTTTACAATCAGTCTCATTCAGATATGGATTCTTAAAAAATCATAGATTGGGTAAAATGTCTTCAGTAACAATTTTCAACAATATCAAACAATTCAACTTTGTTTTAGCCAGCACTAAATAGTAAGATATTGCTTATCGTTTTGTTTTAAGTTGTAAAAGATCTTAACTTCCTTAATATGCAATTATCCCAATAACCCAAACATTATATAGAAACGACTATAATGCAGGTTTTTCTCATTAACAATATTTGTTGTTGGTAATGCATTGATATATCAACAGGCGGTATGGGTATTAACTGTGCACAGATTTGTAAATTCTTATAGACATATACGAATCATATGTTATACAAAACACTGCTAAAGCCAAAAGAAATCCAAACAAAATCCTTCTATTTCACTAACATTTTTTGATCATGTCATTCCATTCAATAAAAGTGTTTTAGATGAATAGTTGACTTCTCATATAACCCTATCGGAACACTGAAAACGTCCAGTTTAGTTTTTGTCAGTGAGTACTTAAATATATTTTCCCTCGAATTGACACTGTCTACCAAACTGTTCAATGATTTGCAATAAACAAGACATAAATTTTGTATAACAGATGTTTGACTTTGAGTGTCCTTCAGAATGTTATCAGTACAAGACAAGTACAGCTTAACACTGTCAACAAATGTCTCTAAACCGCACATTTATCGAAAGGAAGAATAAATGTCATATAGGAAGAAAAATTGCTATCAAAAATTTCTAAAGAGCCCCAGTGTACAAAATGTAATGTTTAGGGCACTCATTTATAAAACTTGTCAGAAAGTTAAAGCCAAAGTTTGATCAACAAATCAAGATTTTGAAGAATTTCTTACTTTGTGCAGCTATTTTGTATTAACTTGGATCATGACCTTTAACATATTCACTTTTAAATAAACAAGTGTCCTTTCTTTCCTACTACAACCACTTTTATATGTGTCGTATACGATAATCCATCCGAACTGACACATTGCACCTCATATTTCTTCATTGTTGGTCTATTTTAGCAGCTTATGATCTAAAAATGTACAAGATTCTTTACATCCCCTACATTATCCTGATAAAGATAAATCCAAAAAAAAAGCGCATAAGACGCATGAAGTTAATAAAGAGTGATTTTCATTTTCTAGCACCTAATCGTTACCACTGACGGTTGCCTTTAAGTTACCGATGCTACCGTAACCTAAGTAGTCAAAGCTTTATTACCGACATGATTTTTAACAGACCTTTCTTCAATTATCCGTTGATGAATAAAGAAATTTCCTTCTAGCAAGGTTGAATTATGATGAATTTTGCTATTTTTTAGGTCTTGTTATGTCATATAGCTCTTCACGTGTTTAGGTCTTATATATATTTGTCTTTCAAATGTTCGGGTTTGAGTGTACCTGATGAATGATATATCCAGAATAACGCATCAGACGCACGAAACTAATAAAGTGTAATTTTCAAATTCTATTTTAAGTATTTTCAAGTTAACCTGATCGACCAAACGCATATACATAACAGATATATCTAGTTACCAAGCCATTATGATTCCGCTCTTACATCCATTGTCAATAATAGGTGTAATAATTAAGCAGAGGCAAAGCTTTACAGTTTAAAACCATATAGTGTTTAAAGAGTAGAATTTGTTGTTTTAGAAATTTACAAACTAACGATCGATTTCAAGATCTTTGTCACATCTGAATTCAAGCGTATAGTTACAACAAAGGCCGAGATAACATACCAAAGGGCCGAGATAGGCCGAGATAACATACCAAAGGGCCGAGATAGGCCGAGATAACATACCAAAGGGCATATGTTCAATGCTCTTCAACTTCGTACTGTACTTAGCCTTTTAACTTTTTTAATTGAGCGTCACTGATGAGTCTTTGTAGACGAAACGCGCGTCTGGCGGACAAAATTATATGCCTGGTATCTTTGATGAGTTTTTTTCCAATTGTTGTACTATTATCATCAATCTGTGCGTGAGCTTGACTGATGAAAGGGAAGGGAAAATCGACCACATTCCCAATAGTGAAGAGGAGTATATTATATTCTTCAAACACCAAGACAACATAAGTTTTCACTCTTGCAGATTTTAACTAAATTCGTTGGACAACATATCAAATAATATGTCACTAAACCAGTTCAAAACAATACCGGCACGATTTTGTGACAAGAGTTTATTTTGTACGGTTATAAGAGCTGTCATGAAACATAAAACGACGACATAAATTAAAGTTTACCGCTGGTTATATACCTATATGGAGTTATTTTCTCTCAGAACGACAGGTCATTCTTTTTCAGAATCAACCCGGACGATACCATGTTTCAATGATATATGCTCCAAGGTATAAACTAATGGCCTGTGTGAGGTCATTATTTTCCTTGATAAACATGCAATATATGATTTACTTCAAAACTCTATTCGTCTAATAGATTTTTGTTTCCGATTTGGAAATTTATTTTTTAAAGTTCAATCGATGATGGGTGTAAAAGAAACCGTCATTGTAGTCCCGCATTTTAATTTTAGAAACAAGTAACGTGAAGTTTTGTTAATTTATCGCTACAATAAAGAAACATTATCATATATGTCAGATGAATTTTAATGTAGACTTTCATAAAATAAATCCAGATTGAACATATTCGTGATTAAGATTTTGAAAATCTTATTGAGTCAAACTGAATAGGTTGATTAATTTTTGGTTGCTTGCTTAATGTCCAGTGGCAAATATTTCATGCAGGTTCAGAACGATACACACTGAATATGAAATCATACTGTGACCTACATGTGTTTATATTCGTCTTCGTGTCAGTTCTTAACTTTTTTAGATTTATGTATACCTTTTACTCTATCAAATGATCAACTAATAAGATAATCTTATATTCTATTAAATAAAATTAACGTAACTAACGAAAGGGTCGGGTGCGGAGGGTATATAATTATATTTTTATTATCTTTTAATAAAATGTATTGCTATTCAAAAGACAATCTTTCTGAATTTTTCATTCAATTCAAGTAAAATTGTTAAAAAAATAACCACTTTTCCGCGATAGAAATAACATAACAAATAGAGAAAAAAAAACATACCCCCTCCCCCTTTTCCATAAGCTTAGTGGTACAATAAATTACTGACAATGTGTTTTGTATTTGTCATACACCGTTATCGGATTGCAACAAACATTTGTGTCTTACTTCATGCAGTTACAGTAATATTTTTATTGTGTATGGATAATAATTTTTAAAAGGTTTATATCTAAATTATTTAGTGAGTTTTATTTCACATTCTACATGAGCCGCAGGGCGTATTAAAACCTGAACGCATTGGAAAGGAATATCCCACTTTAGTGTTGTCGGTAAAATAGGATACTAAATTTCACAAATCTTTATAAAATTAATTTTTTTTTGGTATACAAGTCAGATAATGCATATTTTAAGGTTTTTCTTGTCGTAGAACATAACTTGGGGTGTCAGGATTGTTCAAAGAAAGACCTCCCTCCGTGCAGTCTTTCATTTTATCAATCCTGACACCCCTCGGTGTGATCTACGACAAGAAAAACCTTAAAATATGCATTATCTATAACATATATGCATATATCTCAAAAATTCATTCAAAAAATAATTATTAAAACAAGAAAAGTGGATTTCAGTTCGACATTTCATGTTTAAACAACCTTCAAAAAGCTGTTAAGAACTATTACTCATAGAAAGACAGACATGCATAAGAGCAATGAAAAAAGCGTCAGTACATACATGTATACATTCTGTTTTACACGTCAAACCAGAAATCTAAAATATTCAGATACTACTTAAAACATATTTACAGTCTGTTTGTTCGTGATGCAATCTACTGAATTTATACTTAAAGGCTATTCTATATAAATATATTTCAAAGCTCTGTGTTTCTCTTACCTCTTTAAAAAATAACAATAGTTAGAACGGATCTATGACAAAAAAAATTATAGTTGATGAATTTGACTAATTGGTACCAAACATATCTCCTTCGTGCACTAACTTATATAAAATGCAATTTTAATGACAACTTAGTTTTTTGTAATAAGAAAGGGAATGTAATCTTAAGTTTCGCTGGAATTTGTTTCACTATGTATACTTGAAATCACCTTTAGCAAAACTGTTCATATGCATTAATAAAACAAATTTTGTAGATAGTCTATGTGTTCGTTGTTTTGTCTTAATTTGGGAAAATCAAATTGTGAAGTACAACCACAGCGAATTAAACCACAATTGTTTCTCCTTTAAATCATAATAACCTGAAACTTAGTCAAAAGGTCAAGTTTTTGGAATGTCAAAATTTATAATGTGATTTATTTTCGGTAACATAATCGAACATCCGCAGTAACATGATGCACTTTAAAAATAGTTAGAGACATTAAATGTCCTCTCCATAGAAATGCATGTATCACGTAGATTGGTCCATTGGCTAGTTTTGACCCACATGTATCCTGTTAACGATTCTTTTCCTGTAAGATAAAATAAAAGAAACATTGTAATTTATATCCTATTAAAGAAATGAAAAGAAGTCATCAAAGATATCAGGCTTATAGTTTTGTACGCAAGATGGCGTAATAATAATAATTGAAAAGTCCCAAAAGTTGTGCCAAATCTGGTTTAGACAGAAGCAAAATATTTCGTTGATATATAAACAGTTAGATGTTATATTTTTGCCGGTAAAGTGAAACTTTACATTTCTAGTAGACATTTTCAAAACAAATTTTGATTTGTATTGTGAGGAGAATAAATGTGTTTGAAGTTTAAATTTGTAGCGACGTTAGTTAAAGCATAGAATTTAAATGAAAAGGAATAACAACGATTAATTCTCATGAATTAATGACCTGCAGAGCTCTGTACTAAAGTCATATGATTTATCCAATTATTGTCTCCGCAGAAAGACCCCTTTGGTTGTAAATGGAACTGGAATTTCTTATTAGTCACGTGATTTAACGAGTCCGATAATTATACCTGTGGGAAATCCATAGTTTATTAATAACAAGGCGGCGCTGTATCATATAAAACTTCTAACGTTAGAAAGAAATCGAATGGTGTAAAAAGCTTGAAAGACGGACGATAATTGTTTAAACTACAACCGTTTAACATGGAAAATTGTATTTATTTTTGCCTTTTTTTGGTTTTTACTGTTTATTTTAAACTGATCTAGAAGTATTTTCCTCATGAAAGCGGATCTCGAATAAAACAGATAATAACGATGATGCAATCAGATTTCAAAAAATAATGTAGACACATGTAGACATTAAATATTTGACCGTTGAAATGTGCCAAGTTTATCGAGATTTAAAAAAGGATATTTAATTTCAAGTATTTTAGATTAATATATTTGTAATAGATATTATGATTACATTATTGAAACTGAATAATTGAAATCGGGATAATTAAGTCGTCGTAAAACATGTGATATTTATATTTATTTTTTAAGTGTTTGAAAACAATTGTAACTAGTATTAATTAAGAGGCTGTCCAAGTATATATCAGACAAATCCTATGATATGGGTGGCACAACATAATTTTTTTCCCACTGAATTTTTGGTTCCAATGCAATGTTTATATCATACAAAGGATATATATGTCAAAGCCATTTTAGAATCAACAGTGGATGGCTCAGAAAATGATTTTAAAGTTCACTAACAATGCAACAAAATGTTGTACAAAATGAAGAGTTATCTCCCCTTTTCAATGAATTTTCAGTGCTTTCTATGTATTTTTCATTTCATTTGTTGCAGTTAATATAAAAACACAATTTAACTTTGAGAAAGAATGAATTTGTGATATGAAATAGATGAAAAAATTTTGAAAACAAAATATGTCATGTGCCATCTACTGCCTGGTTTTTCCATGGCCACCCTCTTAACAAGTTACAGCAAAAAGAGAAACAACCAAGCAAAATGAGCTTGACGCTATATTTATAACTGCAAATTTATTTTATATACAAAATAACGAATATAAACGTTTAAATTTATATTTTAATTGACTGGTATCAACGAAAGATTTCGATAATTTGTATTTAAAAAAAGGAGGTCAAAACATTTTTTTGTAAAATTATCTTCTAAACTTTCAGAAATAGATTCTTAATTATCTATAAATATTAATATTGAAAACGATCCACCCTTTTCCCCCAATTTCATATGTGGTAACTGTCGGCTTGAACTTTTGAGATCGAAGAAAGACATAAATAGGAAAAATAGACTAAATATTAAACGAGTAACTTTATTCGGCAGCGTACAGCATGGAGGCCTTATGCGACCTCTGGCGCGGAGAGAATTAAGGTTAAGGTAAGGTACAGCAGCGGTAAGTAACGAGTAAACAATTCGGGTTATTTGTAAGCATATCCGATCTGTACGTACATTTCCATGAACACTAATTTGACAGAAAAATGTCAGTGATTAGATCAATCACATTCCGAGAATCAATTACCATTTCATATCTTTAACCAATTTCTAAACAAAGGTTTTCGGCAGGAGGTTATTTGTTTGGTCTCATCTTACCTAGTGCAAACATTCATTGCTCAATTATATTCTTCCGCGTAAACGGCCATTACAGGCCAATGCTGGAATCAAACTTAATGGGACATTGTTCATTTGTTTACTATCTTTGTTTATGTTAACACTTGAAATATTGAAGACAATTATTCCACTATTTTGTAAAAAAGGTATCTTTAAACAAATCATTCTTGATGTGCCTATTCGAAGCAAGGAGCCTGTAATTAAGTGATTGTGCCTATTCCAAGCCAGGGGCCTGTAATTCAGTGGTTGTGCCTATTCTAATCCAGGAGCCTGTAATTCAGTGGTTGTGCCTATTACAAGCCAGGAGCCTGTAATTCAGTGGTTGTTGTTACATGTAGTTGTCTCTCATATTTTTTTATTTATAATTTTGTAATAAATCAGGCGATGGGTTTTTTGTTTAAATTATTTCACATTTTGTCATCTCAGGGCCTTTTATAGCTGACTATACGGTATGGGTTTTGCTCATTGGTAAATGCCTAACTTTGACTTATGCTTGCATACAAGCACGTCATTTGAACTCTGATGGAATATTGTTTCATTGGCAATCAAACAATGTCACCCTATTTTAATATTGTAGATATGTTGTACACTGACTGGATAAAACAGTTACAGTTGTATTTTGAGAGAAAACAAAAACTTAAACATTATTATACAATCATGAAATTAAGATTGTATACAAACATACTAACTGATAAAATAAACTCATCATATATACCAGGACTAAATTTTGTATGTACGTCAGACGCGCGTTTCGTCTACAAAAGACTCATCAGTGACGCTCGAATCCAAAAAAGTTAAAAAGGCAAATAAAGTACGAAGTTGAAGAGCATTGAGGACCAAAATTCCTAAAAGTTTTGCCAAATCCAGCTAAGGTATTCTATGCCTGAGTTAGAAAAGCCTTAGTATTTCAAAACTTCTAAATTTAGTAAACAGTTAATTTAGAAAGATTGCAATCAAAATGTATAAATAAGATCCTGCCAATATCAATACACTTTCTAGTAGGTGTTAAGGGGAGGGAGATCAATTCGTGGAACAACAGGTCTAAATAAGTGTTTACGTCTTACATTACCATGTATCCTACATACTCTAGCAGCACTTTCAGCATTTCGTTTTGTGTTGAAATACCATACAACTACGGCTACAGAATGGTACAACATTCTAAACATTCAATGTTGTATTGCCATACCATACAAAAACGGATATCGGATACAGTTTCTTTATATACGCTTTCTGGTACTAAATTATAATTGTTCATATTATATTAAAATACCTCTTTTGATAACTGTAGAAGTAGAAAATACTAACGATGACAAACATAGATAAAGCAACAACACCAACAGCGGAACCGATGATCAAGTGTATTTTTGTTGTTGACGATGAATCTGAAATATACTCAAATTTAAAACCACGACTATTTCATATTTAGTCTAGAAAATATCAGGATCATACAGAGGTTTTGCTATGAGCACAATGGTCTTAGATCACTTGTGTTTTTACATAAATGACTTTATAACGCATCGAATAAAAAATATCAGAGAGAAATGCAAAAGTATATCTCAACAAACGAAAAACAATTCATATATCATTTTATTTAGAGATTGGGTAAGATGTAGAAAAAAATAAAAATTTTCAAAATCAGTTTTAGGCGTGATATGTTTTTATCTAATTATATATAACATGTCCCTTTATTAATTGAAATGTCAATGTATGATACCCTCAGCACATCAATGATAAATGCAAAAATATATCTCAACACCTCAATTTGGTTTTTATTCCCTATGTTGAATGTAACTAGCTAGCATCTTAATTTGTCTTTTATCAGGTAGTTCATTTGCATCCTCTACGTTTTGTATCTATGTTTCAAAACAACTTCGTTACTCAAATTGAATAAATTGCCGAAACATAATTGCTCATGTATCTGTGCTATTTTTGGGTACACATTTTTTTAACCTTCATTACGTTAACTAGATATAGTCTTACCCGATCTAATTCCATTTACGGTTGAAGTTTCCGATGGACTATCTGATAAATAATAAGATATGAAAAAGTAAGAAACTATTATTTTGAGATACAAAATATATAACCCATACAGACAACAGCATGTCAAAAAGAATTGCAATAGTTAATAAAACATTTCACTATCTTTTTAGAGTTTAAACAACAAAAACTAAAAAAATGCAAAACTTGAAAAGACTTTAGCGCT
Source organism: Mytilus galloprovincialis (assembly GCA_037788925.1). Classification (NCBI taxonomy): domain Eukaryota; kingdom Metazoa; phylum Mollusca; class Bivalvia; order Mytilida; family Mytilidae; genus Mytilus; species Mytilus galloprovincialis. The sequence continues at coordinate 3,252,082 of CM075334.1, read as the reverse complement.
TTAGAACGATAAACAGACTTTTTTTTTTATCATTTCTGTACTCGTTGCAAATGTTATATTCATAGTTGTAATGGATGATGAAAGAAAGAATGTCACTTTAACTAGCGACAAATATATAAAAAATACTTTTATCTCTTTAAAAGGAGTTCGCAGGATAATGAATAATGGATATTGGAGATATGTCTACTGATATGAAAGTGACATAGTATGATTGTCTATTAGACACCTATCCACACAAATTAAAGTACTGCAAATATATGTCACCATTTTAAACATAAAATATTTCGTTTGATTTTTGCTTGGTTTTTCCACAAATGTGTGTAGTAAATTGGGTAACTACAAGATAGAACAAACCATATCAGTCGCATTCCTAACAGTACTATTGCATGACAGGCTTGACATTTGTGTAAAATGACAAACGTTGCACTGTTGTTACAGTCGCGAACATTGGGAATCCCCTGTTTCAATTGAAGCATTCGTTGTTAACTGCTATTGCTTTTTTTCCTCCTGTCATCTATTATCATGTTTCCAACTACCTCAGGCAAAGTTGACTTGAAATGAAATTTGCCATTCTTTTTTGATTCCTGAGTCACATAGCTCCTCAAGTTTTCAGGTATTATACATTCATGGCCTTACCGTGCTTGGTTTGAGCGTTCCTGATGGAGGTGTTTCCGGAAAAGCACTTCGGGCGCATGAAATTATCTAAAGTGCTATTTTCATTATCTGGCACTGGGTCGATACCACTGATGTCCTCCAGGGGTGTCAACAGCTCTGTAGTCCGTGTTACAGTACTTATTTAAAAACCTAAGGTTCCGGCTCCCTTGGCAGGGTTGACCCTGGATGAGTTTAGCTGTTCTTTTAATATCCATTTTGATCATGTGGATCCACACGTCTTTTACTTCATTGGCTTTCAATTGTTTAGGGTTGTGTGTTCCTGAGGGGGACGAGTCCTGAGTAGCGCTTCGGACAAACGGATTAACATATAGTTATTTTCTGTTGATAGCTGTCTAAATTACACATAAGAATAATACAGTATTGTTTGCATTTTATATCTGTATATTGTTATTATGATGTTTAGTATGCGCACATCATTTGGTAAAATCATTCTACGGTTATATTGTTATTTTTATTTTATTTGTTTATATTATATGTAATTGTATAATACTACCATTGCAGTTGGTGAAGTTATAGTTTATTATCAGTATCCCTTCACACATAGCACCTGTGTCTCCTAACTGCGTGTTATTTTGTAAATAAAACTTGAATTGCTCCAAATCACAATTTGTACAGTCCAGTGGATTGTTGTCTAGTGTACTGTTGAAACAAGCAATAACAATGAAATTTTCATAAACTATCTTTGATACATAAAATATTCGATTTATTACTGTTCTAAATTAAAAGTTTAATCCTTTTCACATAATGAAAAGAACACTAGTATGTCGGGTATGACGGCAAGTAACAACTAATAAAAGGTAAAACAATCCGTTCTAAAACTGCTTGTGCTATCTTCATACTAAATGAGTGGGCGTTGTACTGATTGACATTTAGGTCTTGGAGAACATGGTTTATTTATGTGTTGTAATTGGTCCAAGAATTAGCTTTTAGTAGCTGTAAGTACTTTTGAATCGGCTCTTTAGGTTTTTTTGTCACTCTGTTATGTGTTATGTACTAAGTACCCATCTTTTCCATCTGATTGTTACAGTTTGTTCTCTTGCTGTTTTTCTATAACACAATCCCTGGTTAAGGAAGATAAGGGGTTAACAAATATGTATAACTCGTCACATTTTGTATGTGCCTGTTTTTTTTTAAAATCCAGGAATTGTTAGCAATTGGTTGCCGTTTTCTTCCGTCATATTTGTTAATCGTTCATTGTTTTATAATAAATCCGGCAATTGGGGTTCAATTTTAAAAATTAACACTTTTTGTCGTATATGGCCCTTGAAGTTTACAACACGGAATTTTGTTTTTTTTTTCATTTTTAAAAGACTTAAGGTTACGTCTAATTGTTGACAGCTTTGTTTTATGATCTATGAATTGATTTATCATTGGTAATCTTACTACATTTTCTCATTAGACTCACGCCTTAAAGAAGGATAAATAGTGATGCACATAACCGTCCGTCCGTGAGGTTCCGGTTGAATACTAGAGTACTGCTTGACCAAAGCTTTCGGAAGTTATTAACAATGTCATGAACTATAAATACATCGATTTGGATGATTTGACATTTACTGTTTAATAGATGTATTCCCCCTAGCTACCTTTATATTTGACTTGTGTTAGTTTTCAGATGAAAACAAAAGTACTGTTAGACAATTTATGTTTATATTTAATATTTTAAAAGCATAAAATACTGGTGACATTTATTTTAAATTTTGGCATTTACTGTTAAAGATTATTTCTGCAAACATGGTTATACGTGATCAATAGATCACTTTATTCTACTTTGTATAACCATCTTACAGCCCTAATTCCTTGTCGCAATTACATAAATCATGTCCAACGTATCATTAGCAGCTTTTTAAGAAATCATGTCACTCGGCCCTCTTTCACTGTTGGTGACGACCGTCACGGAACTGTTGGATTTTCATGAATGTGTCCTATGGCGAAATGTTAATGCAATTTTTTCCCCCCATTATTGTATTCTTAAGGTAAATCGGGGTTGTAAAATAGCAGTACACAGAAGATCTTGGTCTTTAATGATTAGTCTTTTGAAGAGAAGCCGCGCGTCTGGCGTACACACTTTTAATCCTTATATCTATGAAGAGTTTATTTACAACCAATGGGTCGATGCCACTGCTGGTTGAGGGTTCCTCCCCTAGGGTATTACCAGCCCAGTAGTCAGCACTTCTGATTGATCTTTGTAGCGGATGCAATGTGGTAAATATTTAAAAATTGATTGTAGCAGGTGTAATATACCTGTAACGAATGTTTTTTTATATAAAAATATCCGTTTGACCACTAGTTGGATATGTCTTATATAATATAGACTTTCATTATTTTGATTTCTAACATCCTTTCACTTAGATATAAAGTTATGATTTACTGCATATATCTGTCGTCTTTAAATATAATGTTATCAACTGGTCATCTAGATATCCTTTTGGTACACGTTGATGTATTGTCCTCATTTTTCTTTAAATATTTGCGTTTGTTTAATTTACGCGTTTCAACTCTTACCGCGAAAATAAAACTGTCGCAAAAAGTTCCCTTTTTACAAAACTTAATTATAGGACCTACCGAATTGACCAATGTCGTGCATGTATAGTGGTAAATAAAATCGTTTACCTCCAAATTTCCCCCATTTAATAAATGAAAAAAACCTGACAAACAGCGTTAATTAGAAACACCTAATGTCAAAAGTCATTTTGGATGTCCAAAAATTTTCCAAAAATCGTTCCGAGAATAAAACTGAACATCTTAAAACGACATCCATAAAAAGTCTTACGCAGAATAAATAATGTATTATCATTCAGAATTATTATGTTTGAATGTGTCAGCCATCGGAAGGCAATACTTGTTGAAATGCAATCAAGGTTAGTTGCGCCTTTAAAAATAAAATTAAATTGTCAAATTATTTTGTCAACTGTTAATGACTTACAGTGTAGTTAATGACGTTAATCCCTCGAACATTTTTCCATTAACAGCTGTTATCTGATTGTCTTCTAACTGTCTAAAATACAAAAAAATACATAAGGTACAAATGCATAGACTCGTTTTTTCGTCTTGTTTCCGTACACAAAGCTACTTTCCATAATATTTTTTTTAAATTTTTTAATCGTAGTTGAACATATTTTATTTACCGTGATGGGTAAGAAGTATTGTTCGTAGCAATGCCAAGGTTTGGTGAACAATAAATATAATTTCAATAAGAAATACATCTAAGATGAATTATAAGAATTGTACGAAAATGGCAAATAAACACATTCAATTAGTTCACGGCTTCGAAAAGTGTGGTTAACAATTGTTTATAACCAGCAAATCTATGATTTGCAATACAAAAAACGTCATGCAAGAATGCTGTTGGGCCTGTAAATTTCATATCTACAGACACGTCAAATAAAGTTAAATACTAATTCCTAGTTAATTGAAAGACTGAACATGAATTAATAAAAGAGCTGTTCAGATCAAATTGACAGTTGCAGTTCAAAATTGGTTAACACAATTCTTTACTTTCACTTTTAGTTATATTTCTGTCCCTCAAAAATCCAAATTTCAATGAGTGATGACATCTCATATACATCAGTGAACTTCAAATTGAGAATACCACCGAAAGTAGATGGTCTGCTTCATATCTTGATCTTTTCCTCGATATTAACAAAGATGGACGACTTCAAGTTAGAATCTATGACAAACGTGATGGTTTCAACTTTCCAATTGTCAACTTCCCACTTCTCAGCAGTAACATACCCTTTACTTCATCGTATGGCGTTTAAAAATCTCAGTTAATACGTCTCGCTAGTGCATGTTCACACTATATGGACTTCATGAACAGGGGTGTGCTCCTTACACCAAAATTACTCAAACAGAGTTATGAGGAGGAACGACTGAAATCAACACTTGATAAGTTTAACGGTCACCATCACGAATTGGTTGTCCGATACGATGTGTCTGTGTCTCACTTGCGACATGTTTTGCAGTCTTAGATCTTTATATTTCAGTATTGTCGTCTGATCTGTAATTTTACCGATTCATTCTTATTCCCTATTGTGACTGAGTATGAAATTACATGGCGGATAATGCATGTATAGCAGAATACGCTTATCCCGTCGAAGCACCTGGTCTGACTCCCTTTGGAGTTCCTGCGATTCCATCAGTTTATTTTTTGTTACACTAATTTGATTCTTCCTGATCAAAGTACGAGATTTTATGAAGTTAATATAATAAATTACTTACCAAGTGACTTGTATTTGTCATAAACCGAAACAAATTATTTGTGTCTTGCTTCGTAATTACAGTAAAATTTTGATATAACTGGACAGTCATTACTAACGTTTATATAGATAAGTGAGTTTTATTTCACCTTATGATTATGGTTATACCTAAACGCTTAAGACATGTAAGAAAAAAATATCCCACTTTAATGTGATCGGGAAAATGGTATATAATTGATTGCAAATCTTTGCAGAAAATAATATTTTTTGACGGCAAATAAGTCAGATAATGCATATTTTACGGTTTTTCTTGTCGTATAACACACACTAAGAGTTGAAAAAAGGTTTTAGATTTTAAAATAGTCTGGTCTTGAACATCACTGAAAAGACTGTATTTATCGAAATACGTATCGAGATCACTAATAGTGGTACAATTTAAATTTTTCAGGTAGTCTTATCTTTTGGTTTTATATTGTTCCTCAACAAAAGAAAGATTAAAGACTTGATTATTTTTATTTCAATGTAATATATAGATTAAAGTAGTTATGGAATTCTGGAATTTCTGATGTTTTGATGAATAGTGACGTACATATGGGCGGGGTGATAACATGTACAAAAGTTAACTTTGAGCAGACATTTTGACTGCATTTGAAGTTAACTTAATGTATTTCGAGCATACAAGCAAGTTTAATTTTATCGGTGAAACAGTATACTTTAGTTTACTTTTAAGGACTGCTCCAGTCTTATTGAAATGTTTGTTCAAGACCAGTATGTGTTTGACTAGTCCTAAGGACAAGACTACTCCGCACCAGACCAGGCCTGTAAAATCGTCTGCATTTGACCGGTCCTGTGAAAAGGTAAGCTCCGGACCAGACCTATAGACAGTATAAGATAAGGCGATGTGGTATGATTGTTGAGGGTAAAACTGTGGAAAGAGACATGTACGCTTAAATATGTAACCACGTCTGTTGAGCCATAATTGTTAATAACAACTACATAAGCGCCCTAGGCGACGTCACTGAATTCACCCACGACGACAATGGGAAAGAACAAACTTAAGTACGTCGTCATACGGCGACAGTTTCGACATACTGGGGCCCGCAAAAAGTGTTTATAATTAGAAATTCAACATTTAATGTCCATATTTGAAAAAAAAAGATTAGATTAAATCGTCCGTTACTCAATGAGTGTACGAAATTAAATTAAGTTAACTAAAAAAAATGTTTAGAGTTTATATTCTGTTACACCGTTCCGTTATTTATATAGTTCGTTTGATTATATTCTTAATCTATTTATGTGTTCCAGTCTAGGAGGATTATTCATCTTTAACGTTAAAACATCGTACCGTCGCTACCTTTCCATCTCTCATACGTATCCGTTACATGAAAATTGCAAGGTCATTACGATCACGAGGAACATTTCGTCGAGACATCATCTTGGACACAATTCGTGGCTAACCACAGAGTGAGTTAATTATATAACATTGTATTTAAAGCCTTCAAATTGCCTTTCGTATGATTGAACCTTTTCTCCGTGAAATACTGGAAATGTAACCGTTCTTGAAAGTACAACACTTTCTCGGATTCAACGGACTGTGCAATCAATTATTTTGGACATTTCATACACTAGAAACATTAATTCAACACATTGTAAAATTGTATTTTATTTGTTTTTCAGCTTTTTACCATTTGTTAGATTGGTTTAAGAATAAATTGTCAGCACCTGATATTCTTATCGCTTGAGCCCAATCGTGGTTATACTTAATGGTCAGGCCATTACAGTAAAAAGTCTACAACTTGCCTGTTGTGTCTCACAGATAACGCCACTCCACGTACAGTAAATTGACGACAACCTGTCTTTACATATCCAAACAAGGAACGTAGCAACGTACATACCTTTACACTGACAGTAGACTACATATCTTGTGTGAACTCGGCAGCAACCCAACAACGTTGAGTCAACATGGATCCAAGTCATGTGGAACAACAAGAAGAGATACAGCCCCCAGAGGGAAATGTCCCAGATCTAGAACTCTTACAAAATCCGTCTAATACCACACATTTAGATGAAAATCCCGAGACTAGGCGAGTAACGAGATCTCACCAAAAAAGGTAAAATTAGAGATCCTTGGGTCAGATATAACGACCCAGTTATTGGAAATCACCACACCTCCCAATGAACTTCAGCAAGTCTTAACAGCCCAGGACAATCTTGTAAAAGCCTGTACAAATTATCGTAGGCTCGCAGACGAATATCTTGACGTTCTAAAAAGGACCAGAACGTTGGACAGTCAAAAAGACATAGACGCATGTAACCTTACATTGGATCTCCGTCTGTCCAAAGTGGAACTGGCCATGGACTCTTTACACGAGCATCGCCTCGCCCTAACAAAGGCCAAATCAACTAAAACAAAGACCCCAAGGGGTAAGAAAACCTCGCACAGCGGTAGCTCTAACGTGTCAGACATGTCAAGCCTGGCACGGAGAAAGCGTGCCAAGGCAGAGGCTGCAAAGTCTAAAATAGCATTCGTCGAAAAACATGCCCTTATCCTATAACAGGAAACAATGTTAGAGGAACAAGCCCTGTTCAGACAAATTGAAATGGAACAGGAAGCAGCACGCAAAAAGGCTGCAATGGAACAGGAAACCACACGTAAAAAGGCTGAAATGGAACATGAAGCCACACGTAAAAAGGCAGAAATGGAGCAAGAAGTCGCTCAACGTAAAGTTCAACTAGAACAGAAGGCTGCACAGAGAACAGCTGAGCTAGAACAGGAGGCTGCTCACAGAAAAGTGCAATTAGAACAAGAGGCTATGCGCAGGAAGGCTCAAATGCAACATGAAGCCGTACGGGTAAGCCGTGAAAAAGCCGAGCTGAAAGCCAGATTTAACATTCTTGAAGCACAGAGAGAAGCTGCAGCCGCAGAAGCCGTGGCTCGTATCCTGGAATACGATGACAGCCAAACGTTTAGCGAAGTACCTGACGAAAAGGAAGACCCGCTCCAGCGTGTGCAAGATTTCGTCAATAAACTTCCTGTATCTACTGTTGTAAAGGAAATAACAGGACCTCAAAAGAAAAAAACAAATTCCTGTTAAGATCGAGCTGAGTCACGAAGCACCAGCGTTCGTGCCGTCCGTGGCACTGAACTTGCTATCACAGACATCTGCTGTCTTACCTTCCGATACTAAGTCACCGGAAGTTACCTTAATCCCAGATCTGGGATTAGTAACCGGCATACAAAGACTAGGCCTTTCAGATGAGAGCCCTACTGAACACCAAAAACAGGGTGTTAAAGAAGCGATCCCTGTCTTACGCACAAAACAAGACTTTAAAGAAGAGATCCCTGTTTCACACCAAAAACAAGGCGTACAAGAAGAGATCCCTGTTGCATACCAGCAACAAATCAATCCTACGTCGGAAATAACCAGATTTCTCCTACGTAAGGACCTGCTTTTCTCCCGGTTAACAAGCTTTAACGATCGGGCTGAATCCTTCCATACATGAAAAGCCAGCTTTAAAAACGTCATAGACGAATTACAAGTTTCTGACTCGGAACAAATAGACCTACTGATTAAGTGGCTAGGGCCAGAGTCTGGTAAACATGCCATGAGTATTAGGGCATCAAATGCCAACAACCCTACTAGAGGCCTACAGAGGTTATGGCAAAGACTGGATGAGCGATATGGTGCTCCAGAAATGTTGGAAGCCTCTATCAAGAGCAAAACTCATCAATTTTCCTACCTTGACGAACAAAGATAACGCACGTCTTTATGACTTGTCTGATATTCTATCAGAAATCGAATATCACAAGGAAAATCCCAAGCTGGGATGTTTGCTTGCTTATTTCGATTCTTCGTCCGGTATAAATCCTATTGTGGAAAAACTACCATACGGACTCCAAGAAAAGTGGATAACAAGGGCTTCAAGATACAAGTCCAAATATGAAGTTGCCTTTCCGCCATTCACAGAATTCTCTGCCTTCATCAGGGAAATGAGCAAAATTAAGAACGATCCTGGGTTCATCTTTGGATCAAAAGTAACACCAAATACAAAAGACTCTAAGCCAAGGTTCACACCTCAGACGTACTCTAAAGTCAACGTCCATAGGACGGCTGTTGAACAGCAAACTGAAGACAGCAGTCAACAACAAAATCTGTGTATCCTACACAAGACAAAGCATACCTTGAATGAATCCCGAGCATTCCGAGCCAAACCAATCGAGGAACGCAAGGAACTGTTAAGACAAAACAATGTGTGCTACAAATGTTGTGAGTCAACCACACACAGAAGTCGGGACTGCAACGCAAGTATCAGTTGTAACGAGTGTGGAAGTGAACGACATACCACAGCACTTCACATCACTAGACCACAACAATCTGAAAGTTCCCAGTTTAGCTCACCCAGACAAGCCTACGGCGGGGAGTTAACACAAGTCTAAGGCGGGGAGCAGACAGAGTCAGCTGAAACAAAGTTAACCTCTGTAAGTTCGATCTGCACAGAGATCTACAAAGATCATCAGAGCGAAAAATATTATGCCAAGATATTACCTGTGGACGTGTACCACAAGGACAAGACAAACAAAATTATCAGGATGTACGCCATTATTGACGACCAAAGCAACCGGTCTCTTGCCTCGCCTGAATTCTTCAGTCTGTTTAACGTTCGGGAGAAACCTGAAAACTACTCTCTTACGACATGCTCCGGCAGAGAAGCTACTTCCGGGAAAAGAGTAAAAAATTTCGTCATAAAATCTGTAAAAATGACGTACAATTTGATCTGCCTACATTAATTGAATGTAATAATATTCCCAATCATCGAGACGAAATTCCTACTCCTGAAGTTGCAATGCATCATCCTCATCTGAAAGAACTCAGAGGAAGCATTCCACCAATAGAGGAACGTTGTCAAATGCTTCTCCTTATTGGAAGGGACCTTATAGAGGCACACCACGTCCTTGAACAACGCCTATAGCTAGGACCATCCCGAACTCCATTTGCCCAAAAGTTGAGACTTGGTTGGGTCATAATTGGAAATACATACATTGACAAGCAAACTTCTCCTATTGAAGTCAACACAAAGATAACTAACGTTTCAATCACGGAATCAGAACAACGTCTTGCCTCAAGACCGGAAATAGCCGTCAAGGACAAGAATCCAATTGTTGTTCAGTATAACGACAAAAACTTTCATTCGAATGCCAAGGTCGCAAAATCGCATCCAATACAATCCCTTGAATTTACAGGACCTAGTACCAAGCCTGGTAAACGCACGAATTCCCCTAAAGGGACATCACTCGCGTCACTAAAAGCAAAATCTTTGACTTCTGTAGAAAAATCTATAGATAAAGAAAATTTCATTCCGAAATCAACTGGACCTGAAGTTCATGGTGAGGAAATCAGTAGCATTCACAAACCTATTCCGATAGAAGGACCTATTGCTAATATCAACCTGCCTTTGAGCAAGCAACCTCTACTCCGAGGAGGAAGCAATATTGCCAAATCTGACTTGAATTTTAGTGAAAAGGAACCAGTAGTCTTATCTGGACATTATCACAAAGGAACACCTTTTCTTGGATATTACTACAACAAAATCAAACATAGAGGACCCCACTTCACAGATAGAACAACTGGATCAACAGGATGGAACGTTAGGACGAAACGCTTAATTTCGTCGTATACTCAAAAAGATTTGACATTTCGGCAAACCGGAAGAGGATCAAGTATCAGCTCTCGTCATACCCAACGCAGGACCACCTTCAACCGTCGTCGCCGTCTAACAACGTTGGAGAAAACAGTTCCTACTATCTCAAAAGCAACTATGGAACATTCTGCAAATCGCAGCAACCTTATTGGAGAGATCCTTCTTCTTAGGACAAGAAACTGTGCCGAACCCAGTTTCCCGTGGAATTAATCTATTCTGGAAACTTTATATTGAGAGGTCGTAAGTTGAAACCTGACATTTCTCATACGACCAATAGTGGACATTACTCTTGTACATAATCAATTTATGTTTGGATTTTATTTATTTCATATATTCATATGCGATTTAATTATGGAAAAGTGATATCAGATAGACATCAGACGGGGAGTATTCTGTTACACCGTTCCGTAATTTATATAGTTCGTTTGATTATATTCTTAATCTATTTATGTGTTCCAGTCTAGGAGGATTATTCATCTTTAACGTTAAAACATCGTACCGTCGCTACCTTTCCATCTCTCATACGTATCCGTTACAGGAAAATTGCAAGGTCATTACGATCACGAGGAACATTTCGTCGAGACATCATCTTGGACACAATTCGTGGCTCACCACAGAGTGAGTTAATTATATAACATTGTATTTAAAGCCTTCAAATTGCCTTTCGTATGATTGAACCTTTTCTCCGTGAAATACTGGAAATGTAACCGTTCTTGAAAGTACAACATTTTCTCGGATTCAACGGACTGTGCAATCAATTATTTTGGACATTTCATACACTAGAAACATTAATTCAACACATTGTAAAATTGAATTTTATTTGTTTTTCCAGCTTTTTACCATTTGTTAGATTGGTTTAAGAATAAATTGTCAGCACTCGATATTATTATTGCTTGAGCCCAATCTTGGTTATACTTAATGGTCAGGCCATTACAGTTTACCAGGAAAGTCTTTTTAATCTTCTTCATCATGTCAATCTACATTGTCTATGTACTTCCGTCACTTCTATCGGGCCTTCATTATCGCTGTTTGTGTCGGTGGAGTACTTCTGTGTGTTATGTTTTCATGTTGCTCGTCAGTGTAATCGCTTGTAACATCCAACGGTGTATCTGTTGCCACCAACGGAAATAATTCTAAAATTGACATGGATGTCTCACCATTGCTTCTCTGTATCCGTGTTGCACGTACAAATCCATCATTTCTTCCTAATAGATCGTTTACGATTCCTAATGTTCAATTCATTATGGATTTGACCAGTGTCTCTAATATGACTAGATTGGTCGTTTTTCCTTGAAGCTTATGTAATTCACTTAATGCAGTTAGATACTCGGACTTCCATCATGTCAAGAAGTGTTGTATCAGTAAAGTGTTTCTTTGTGCACTTTTCTTTATGTCTCCATAATTCATGCAGGTTGGATCGTTGAATTCCTCTATTTTAATTCGCAGATATGGAATCGTTGATATTCTTCTTCCATACAAAAGATGAGAAGGGGTTAAAGTTTTGCAGTCTCTTATAACCGATTAAAAAATATCTAAGCGGCCTATCATTCAAAATTCTTTTTTTTCTGTCACAATAGTCTGGAGAGTTTCTATATTGACATGAGATCGTCCAAGTGTGTTTTTCAGGCTTGTCCTTGTTATAAGAATTAGACTCTTCAAGAATCCACCATACCAAGGTGCGCGTTTCGGTATGAATTTCCGATCTATTTCTCGAATAGATAAAGTATCTTTTAATGTAGATAATTCACATACTCGTTTCAGTTCCCCTGATCCTGCACTGTACGTAGAAGCATTGTTTGGTATAAGTGTCTTATGTTTTGATTTACGACTGACGAAACGCCTGTATGCTTGAATAAACGAATGTACGGTAAAGTTCGGTACCACTTCAAGATGCACTGCTTTTGGCAGAAGCACAGTTAAATGGACATATCTACGCTTTTGTCAAATTTCCTTTTCAGTCTCTTACAAGTACAGTTCCTGTCAATTACACTCTGGTGACTGTAAATGTGAAATCTAATTTGAGGTAAAAATGACTTGTCTGGTTCAACGAACGATTTCCCGATCTCTATGTGGAAATACACATTTGCGGAGTAATTTCGTTACATATTGCCAAATAGTTGGTATCCAAAACGTCTATAAAAGTCCTGGGTGCCTCTTTGACCGAATGGTCCAACTACTGTTTCATTAGTCTGTCAACTATAAGATTGTGAGTTCGAACCCCCCACATGGCAGGTGCATTAGACTCCAACCTTAATTGACTAGGATTGTCAGTTTTCACGCGAAGGTCGGTGGTTCTCTCCAGGCACTCCGACTTCCTCCACAAATAAAAAATGATCGCCATGCAATAGCCAATAGTGCTGAAAGTGGCGTTAAAACACCAATCAATCAATCAATCTATGAAAGGTGCTAACTGTCTCACTCGAGGTACTTAGTTTGGTGTTTCTGTGGTGTACCCCTCGCAGACATGACATATTATTTGTGTACATAGACTCCTGGAAATCTAAAATCTAAGTTTTAACTACTGTTTGAATTGTATGAACCTCCAGCGGTCCACTTTTGCTTGAAATCCTATCCCGCCTACACTTGCAGATAAAACGATGGAAATTGTCGGTGATATGTTGTAATCTCATATACGATCCATAATTGGAAATATCCAATGTGTTGGTTATACCGGCTTTCTTAATTTGGTTAGTCAAATCCAAGTTGTCCGATTCTTCTTAATTCCCACTTTCATCTACCAGTGACGTCAAATCGGTGTTTTTCCAACTGCTTATTTCTGGCGATTTTAAGCTGTCTATCAATTCTGCCTTTTCCGCCGGGTTGTTATCAGTAAGGCAATTCTGTTTATTCATTCACTCGATTTGTTATAAAACGCGTCAAAGTCTTCGTAGATGTCACCCAAATAAGTGCATTGCTGCTATCTGGCCAAAATACCATTTTTTTATATTTAAGCATTGAATGAAGACATGGAGCTAATCGTACTTCGATGAGTGTTGTCATAAACTCAAGATGCGGAAGTGTTCAGCATTTTGCTGATACTACTCTGATTTTTGACATTACTAAAGTCGTTCGTTTTTGTTGCTCAAATATGCTGCTGCTCCATACGCCTATGAACTTGCATCTGGAAATACCTGAAGTATTATCTCCATTGATGTAGTTGTCTTGGTAAAGATATACCCATTAATGGTTAATTTTGTTGCTTTTTTATAGTCAAATCTGTCGATGTAGTCTTCAAGTTTACCGAAATCTGTTTGTCCCATTAGAATCCCCATTTCCATAACTCCTGTAACAGGATTTTAACTATAAAAGTGACCGGACTAAGTCAACCAACTGGGTCGTAAATCTTTGAAGAATATTTCAAAACTTCACTTCGGTTGCATTTTAAAGTAAGAATTTCACGCTTCGGGTAGGAGATCTCGTCGTTTCGACTGTTCCATAGCATTCCAATTATTTGTGTTTACTTATCCGTATTCTTTTAAAGCTAATTTAGCACTGTTGGAACACCATTATCTCAAATTGAATCCAGCTCCCGCCATCAAGCCGCTTGCTTCCATGAAGTTAATATACAAATCTTCTTTTTTCATACCAGATAATATGTCATCAACGTATATGTCTGTTTCTAGCATTCTGACTGTTTCATTGTTTCCGAATTGTTTCAAATGTTTCTGTATTGTGGCGTTGAGTATAAAGGGCGAAGACGTCGTTCCAAATGACACTGATCTGAATCTGAAAGTTTCCCCGGACTTCCTTGTTTTGTAGGGTCATTGAGCCACACGCATCCATGACATCGTGTAAAGTCTCTATCTTCTTCCATCAATCCAACATGTCAGAATACTTTTTCAATATCGGTACATGTAGCAAACTGGTTGGCTCTAAATTGTACTAGAATATTTGTTCAACTAATCTAATATTGTTGGTGTGTCCATTAGACAATCATTTAGACTTTGATGATTTGGTAACTGATGACAACTGCAGTCGTACACTATTCGTATGGGGAAAGTGCTAGTTTCTTTTGGAATCGGGTGATGTTGAATGTAAAGGATTTCCCCGCTTTTCTGTAAATTTTCATTTATTTTCTCAACGAATCCTCGGTGTTTCTGTTCGGGAGTTATATCCCCATACTTCTTTAGTAATGTAGGATCCTGGCTAAGTTGTTTATTGACATTCTGTGTTCTTCTTCTCGTTACTATATAGTTGAATGATAATCCATCATGATACTGTTTCCGTGACAACTTTGCAAAGTATTATTCCCTCTGAATTCAATCAAATTGTTATGGAATGTTTCCTAAAAAACCAATATACTCCAATCTCCAAAAGGTTTCTAGAACATGCCCTTCCATTTTATGTGAAACAAAAATGTTGAATATGGTATCTACAAGTATCAACGAGTTTTCTCTATTGCCGTTTATTGGACCGGAAAGTCAGTAGCCTAATTTTGACTTCAATGCAGTTGGACCATTTCCTCGTTCAACCGCATCATGCAATATATCACAGTAGAAGTCTGCCCCGATTTAAAAGAACATTTCAAACGACTGTTACTGACTACCGGAATTTCTAGTTTAAGTCCTCGTAAATGGTTAGGTCCTCTGTTAATGTGGCAATTTTTTTCTGTATGGTATGGCAATCATAGATACGATCAGAACGCGTATCGGTATTATCTGCCCGGCGTCTGTTTCTACGTAAACTGTTGATTTATCCAAGTGTCATTCGTTTTTGTAAAATTTCTATTCCTGTGTACATTAATTGAGTTTTCTCGCTTAATCCTCTATTACAAATGATCCTCATCAAAAGTATATTGGTATCTTAACATAAGCAGTCGGACCATACGAGTGTTACGGCAGTTTTGAAAAGTTCATTTGTGCGTAAATCTGCTAATCATGAGTGTAGAACTGTCCTCTTCCTTCTTATTCGTGTCATTTACAAGATGTCTGATTGAAAGCTGATGAAGTCTGCCAAATGTCCATTGCTATCATGAACATTCATATTATGTGGCCTGTCATTTATATTGTGAACAATTTGCTTACTCTTGTCATTATCTTGGTTTATGCTGTTGTTAATTGGCGTTCTGTACATATACGTGTGTGGTGTCTTTGTTGCTAATACGGCACATGTGTTTAGATTTACATTCATGTAAACGATGTTAGCCAAAACAGTTGAAATATAATTTCTCACGTTTTACAATATTGATGCGTGTTGCTGGATCGGACAAGTTCGTGGAATACGTTGGTACATGTATATCTTGGCAGAATACAGAAGGTTTAGTTTCCAAATTCTGGTGGGTATTTCTCTCATTAGCACTTGATTCTGTCGGGATCTTGTTAATTTATTCCAGTAAAGAAAGACGACGTAGTCATTATATTGTATGAAGTTTCATTGTCTTGTCCTTCGTCTTTTATTTTTATTTCAGGAAAGATACTCTTCGAGAGGTATCGTACCAACCAGCTTTCAGTTACACGACCAAAAGAGAGGCGAAAGATACTCAGATGATATTCAAACTGAAAATGTCATGGTAAAAAACGAAAAACGACAAATAATAGTATAACTGATCGTACGGCCTTCAACAATCTCAAAGACACCAATATAACAACATGTTAAACAATTCAAACTAACACCAACTGCCTGATTAAAAACATAACAAAAAAAAACAAAAACAAATATAACAGACAGCAACTAACGTCAACCAATGAAATACAGGCTCATGACTTGGGACAGACACAGATAGAGTGGGGCGGGGTTTAACATGTTTGTGAGCGATCAATCCTCTCGCTAAGCTAGGACAGTGGTGTAACAACACAACATAAAAACAAACCCTTAAAAAAAGGTTTAACATGGCTTGCTTATATCAGACTGCTTTTGACAGTCCATCATGTTTAGCACTATTCCTACAAGACATATCTTTTTGACTATTTATACGTTAATTTTAGTATTTGTATATTATCCTGGTATCTATGGTGAGTTTATTTCCAGAACAGCAAATATAATACTCTTTATAAACATATTGAAATATCTTTGTTGATGCATGACAGTTATTATATTCTTGTAATAAAATTACGGTATAATATATTTTGTTCATTTGTCAACATAAATATATATACATGAAGCGAAACTTCTTTTTCGAAGACGGATACAAAGCATTCTAAAAAATAAATGTATACGATTGGATGGTAAAAACATGTTTAACTTGCTTCGTTCCCCTATTTGTTAAGTCCCCTTCAAGGTAGATACGCGTACATGTTATATTCATCGTAATCTTTGATTAACAGATCATATTTCAAGCGGAATATTCAAAATGAAAGTTGTATAGTGCCCGCATATCTAAAATTTTGTATAATCATCTCAAGCACTTTTTAGAATTTTTCGGTATTATCGATCAGCTATTCGAAGTTTGTATTATATTGGTAGATTGATTGTTTTTTGCTAATTAACGTCTTGTATAAAATATGTCATGCATGTTGAGGACCTAAAAAAATTGACAATAGCTAAAATGGTAAGGTTCTCGAAGGAATAGAGTTGACCGGGATGAAAAGCGCACAGTTTTTACTGCAACTGCAAAATTAAGGTATCTTGGATATGAACATTCATTTTATATTATAACATGCCACATATGGGCCCTTCAGGGAGGTGTTGCTTTGGTTCTTTAAACGCATCGTAGTCAACTGCCCTATTCAGACCGGACGTGCCTGTTTATTCATGCAACCACACAACCAAACAAAAGCACCGCTTTACGACGAGTGTAACAGTGGTAACGATTGCAGTCCAGAGACGACAATGTTTCTATACCAAGTCAACCCTTGGGATCGTGTGTATTAGAAAAAATAAATAAACACAAATTATTAGTACAATGCATCCTGACATACAAAGTTTACTGACCAGTTCAGTATTTTGAATACAATTAAGACATGACGGCACTTTTTATTAAAGCTGGCAACCACTTTTAGTTATGTATACCAGTTTTGGTCTCATTTATATTATGCAATCCATCCCCAGTTACCATATAAACTAAATTATGATAAAAGCATATAATTTTCAATATATAATACAAATATAGCCAGTGTTTATTGATGTGGGAGAACATTTTTGTGATAGAATCCATCCTGAGATATCAATACTACTGTTTTTAATGCCGGTTCAGTATTTTAAATAACATCAAGAAACTCTTAAGTAAAGCTGATAAAACAATAAAGATATGTATACCAATATTAGTGTCTGTTTATCATTCAATCAATCTTGAGTTACCACATTTACTGATTTATGATAACTTCATACAATTTTTGATATAAATATATAATAACTTTTATTATATGACTATAAATTTTCTGTTTTCTCATTGGCTAAAAGCATAGGAAATCCTCTTTGATAAAACAATATATTCACCGCGTCAAAAATCACGAGAGGTTAATATAAGATTTGGAACAGCGTCCGTGTACCTAAATATAGAAACGGGGAATTCTTGTTAGCTATTTAAGGGATGTATAAATAAAATGGTTTTTAATTGGACGACCGAATAAATATCAACCAATCAGCGCTCTCGACATAAAATCGTTTCGATCTAACAGACGACAGTTACATGTTTCCGGCAACAAAGTATTGCTGGAGCAGCAGAAGTAGCTACTGAAAAACGCTTTCCATCGTTAAATAATGAGGAAATTAAGAAGATTTTGATAGAAAAGGATTCTAAAAATACTCGCCGATCAACAGATTCTAGCGTACATGTACATGTATCTAGTTTTTTATTCTGTTGTATTCAATATTGTTCATGTTTTGTTCTTTAAAAATTGAAATGATACAATATTCTTCTAGTTTTAATTATGCAGAATTAAATATGCCTAAAAATCAAACCCAAGCATAAAATAAAAACAGTCTAGGCAAAATACCATCTAACCAAGGATATATTTCACAATCTAAAAATATGAAAATGACACTGAGAACTAAAGAGTCATATAATAAAGCAATTGTTGACTTTTGATATCAGTTGATACAATGATTTATCAACCCCAGATGTGATATTCACCTCGGCCGTTGGCCTTGGTGATTATCACATCTCTGGGGTTGATAAATCATTGTATCAACCTCATCAAAAGTCAATAATTGTATAATAACGGATCAGAACTTTTATATAAAAAACATGGCTTAAATAATTTGATCTTTATTATAACTTCCAATGTACACAAGCAGTTTGTCTTATTACAATATTACCAAGATCTTGTTTCCATTTTTTTAGAAGATATTTTTATTCTAATGAAGTTTGTAAGTATTTATATCGATAACCAAAGACATTGTTTAATATGTTACCAGTCTATACAAAGCAGTCCTGATCACAGCTGACTTATTGTGAAGCATGCAGGTAAATTAAGAGCCATTACATAGCCCCTTAAATTACAAAAATAGAAAAATTATTCAAATCTTTCAAAATGATGTTAATTTTATTGATAATTGAACAGGCCTTCATTTCTGTACTTTAAATTTGTATGTCATTTTTTCTCTCTATGTTATGTTTTTGTCCATTATCCTACGTTTTTTGATATTTTAGCACCGTATTATACTCTATCCTTATTTTTTTGGGGCCGTACATTCTGTACTGTTTGTCCTATATTATCTATTCTGTAAACCCCACACAGAGCATTATGTAAGATAACATAAAAAAACATACATACTAAACATTGCTAGTTTAATGTCTTTTGAAAATCTGAAGTAGGTTTTTTTTGCAGATTTATATATTTTTTTTAATTTCAAATTTAGAGAACCAAATCAGCGGCCTTGCCATACATTCTCCCTTATAAAGGAATATGCAAGTATATTTTGAGGAAGGGGGAAATTGGACGGGTGTTTAATCTTTGACATTTCCTAGAATTATCATAATTTGAATACAAATTAAGGGGTTGAACTGACCTGTAAAAGTGTAATTTAAAGGGATCCAAACCCTCCTTCTTTGTTTTTTGCTTGACCCTAAAGACCCTTTTCCATGTACTTATTCGAGGAACTGTCTCCTCCTCAACCATGGTTTTGTATTTGTAGGAGGCAATCAATCGATCAATCGAACAATCAGCCAAACCCACCAAGCAAGCAAATCAATCGATCAACTAATCGATATGAATAATTTGTCACTTGATCATGTAGTACGGCGGCTTTGTGAAAAATTGTGCATATCCTGCTACGAGCATGCAATTTGGCATAGACCTTCCTCAACTATTACTATTTTATTTCAGATAGGTAGGCATTTGAAAAAAATGTCTCACTTCCGGTAAAATCTAAAATGGCGGACGTCATACTAAAATCAGCCCAATATCGAAGGCTAGTGTGTAAAATGTGTTATTATCATGCTACTATCATAATATTTGTACAAACCTTTGTTTTTTACTTTATTTGGATAAATTAAATAGATTAGATGTCTTCAGAAACCCTACTTCCGGTTAAAATCCAACATGGCGGACATTGTACTTAAATAAGCTTATTTTTTAGGGAGTGTGATTGAAATGTGTTTTAACGTATTGCTACTATCATTACATTGTGCAGGAACCTTTCTTTGGTGCTTCTGATGGATACAATGTATAAGACATATGTCTTAAAAACCCTTACTTCCGGTAATATCCGAAATGGCGGACATAGAAATATCAATTTATTATTCAAATTTTCAACTGGTTTTAAAATGTAAAGAAAATGATTTTTTTTTGTGCTGGTCATTAAACTTTTGGCTTTAAGTTATCACAAAAACCACTTATTCTATCATGTTGTAAATGTTTAAATATAAAGTTGACACTTCCGGTAAAAATATGACGTAAATTTCAAAGATGAGTCCTCAATCCATTTCTATGATGTAGAGTTTTGGATAGATTGATTAAAACAAAATAAAATCACTATAGTACTAAAACATATTTACAATTACTACTATTTGGCCAAGAATACATGTTTATTCACAGTCACCACCACATGCACACAAGGCAGTGCACGGGAGACCCACTTTTCCACATTAAAAATGACCGCGGCATCCTTTCTTACATCCATAATATACAAGCTTCTGAAAAAAATGATGAGGCCTCAGAAAGAGTTTTTTTAAAAGGGACCCTCTTTGTCCCTTCGCAATCCATTAGTGCCTGGACTAGGTAGCATAAGAGCCAATCCCAAGCTCGTCTCACTAAATACCTGCATCAGTATATTGCACGTTTTACATGCTTGAAAAGACTAGACTAAACCGGTAAAGGTATGGGTTAGAAATAAGTGTGTGTGATCACTCATTGCCTAGTGCATTGGAAAGGCAATTGGTAGTTATCAATCCAAAGATTTTGCCTCCCCAAACACAATCCATAGTACGTCTGCCCCTATGGCACGGAATAGCGAAATAGTATTGACAGCATCATCAGTGACTGTTAATCATGACTCGTTGAAGTTCGTGTTTCACTATATCAGACACATGCACCATGATTTTAGTGTCTATCTCTTTATGTGAACATGGTGCTACACTTGAAATACATCACGTGGTGGATAAGATAGAATATACTGAACATTTGTTGCTACAACTACCATACTCATCAAAGACTTCTTCCACTCAAGGTATTTTATTAAGGTGAGGACATAATACCCAATCATCATACTGGTTAGGAAACACCTTGAAACTGTAACAACAGTGGGTGTAGTGTCGGATGCGAACATAGACAATACTGTTAGTTTGAAAGCTGCTAAAAGAAGCAAGAGCAACATTTAGGGGAAAGGGAATACACAGACGAATTCAGGGGTAAAAACATCCTCAAAATGGGCAAAGTTTTCTGAGAGATGACGACAATAAGAAAGAACTTTGAAGTTTTCATTCACAGTAGCTTGCTCAATACAATTTTGAGTACAAGGTAGTTGTAGTAACAAATGCTCAGGATGTTCAGTGTTATCCACCACTTGATGATGTTTCAAGTTTAGCACCATGTTGAACGACAACAAATTTATGTGACGTATACAATTTTCTGACGTCAGACACTCAATAAATGTGTTCGTAGATAGTAGATGTTTTTGTGTTCTGTTAAATTGTTCCTTTTAAAATTGTTAAACGATGATGACTGATATACCCATATTTTGACTATTATATTTATTGTGTCTGTTTATTTAACGCATCAATGTAAACATATCGGAAATTGATGAGACTGTCATTAAAGTGAGAGGGTTAGCGCTATAGAACCTGGTTTAATTCACCATTTTCTACATTTGAAAATGCCTGTACCAAGTCAGGAATATGACAGTTTTTGTCCATTCGTTTTTGATGCGTTTTGTTATTTGATTTTGCCATGTGATTATGGACTTTCCCAATTGATCTTCCTCTAAGTTCAGTATTTTTGTGATTTTACTTTTTACACAAAGAGAATGACACTAAAATTAAAATCGATGTGTCTGATGCAGTGAAACACAGACTTAACTGAGTCATGACTCGAACAGTCGATACTGATGTCATTGCTGTTTCGCTATTCCGTGACATAGGGGCAGACAAACTTTGGTTTGCATTTGGAAGGGGAAAAAGCATAAGATATATATCAATCCATGACCTTCCAAATGCACAAGGCATTAAAAGATAACACGTTTGCTGGAAAAGGAACTGCATTGGTGACATTAATGGAGTTTAAAGATGTGACTTTAGCATTTAGAATGATGATTGACCAGCCAACATCACCATATGGATTTGATAAATTTAATGTCATTGTAAACGATACGTGGTTTTGTTGTAAGATCGAAAAAATGAAACAGATTGGATTAACAAGGCAAGAAAATATGTGTTTTTGGAATTTATGGATGTGAGAAACAATACCACAGTCTTTGTAAATATGGGAAATCAGCTCTCCGATTGTGAATTGAGGCCTAACGAGAATGCTGATTGGGTATTATGCCCTTACCTTAATAAAATACCTTGAAACTGTCATACGAGTGGATGAAGTCTTGGATGCGTATGATAGTTATAGCAACAAATGGTCAGGATATTATATCTTATCCACCACGTGATGTATTTCAAGTTCAGCACCAAGTTCACATTTAGAGGCAGACACTAGAATTATGGTGCATGTGTCTGATGCAGTGAAAGTCGAACTTAAACGAGTCATGATTCGAACAGTCGTTAATGATGATGCTGTCACTACTGTTTCGCTATTCCGTGACATAGGGAAGACGTACTATGGATTGTGTTTAGGGAGGCAAAAATGTTTGGATTAATATCTATCAATGGCCTTTCAAATGCAGTAGTCATTGAGTTTTTAAAAGTTATCCTCTTTGTCCACGCCTGGAGTGGGTAGCATAAGAGCCAGTCCCAAGCTCTGCATTGCCTTGTGTTCATGTGGTGGTGACTGTGAATAAACATGTATTCTTGGTCAAATAGTAGTAATTTTAAATATGTTTTAGTACTATAGTGATTTTATTTTGTTTTAATCAATCTATCCAAAAACTCTACATCGAAGAAATGGATTGAGGTCTCATCTTTGAAATTTACGTCATATTTTTACCGGAAGTATCAACGTTATGTTTAAAAACATTTACAACATGATAGAAAAGGTGGATTTGGGGATAACTTAAAGCCAAAAGTTTAATGACCAGCACAAAAAAAAAATCATTTTCTTTACATTTAAAAAAAAGTTGAATATTTGAATAATAAATTGATATTTCTATGTCCGCCATTTCGGATATTACCGGAAGTAAGGGTTTTTAAGACATATGTCTTATACATTGTATCCATCAGAAGCACCAAAGAAAGGTTCCTGCACAATGTAATGATAGTAGCAATACGTTAAAACACATTTCAATCACACTCCCTAAAAAATAAGCTTATTTAAGTACAATGTCCGCCATGTTGGATTTTAACCGGAAGAAGGGTTTCTGAAGACATCTAATCTATTTAATTTATTCAAATGTATTCGGCTGATTTAAGTATGACGTCCGCCATTTTGGATTTTACCGGAATTGAGACATTTTTTTCAAATGCCTACCTATCTGAAATAAAATAGTAATAGTTGAGGAAGGTCTATGACAATTGTCATGGTTGTAGGAGGATGTGCACAATTCGTCTGAAATATGCTTGTAGCCGCCGGACTAATGTGTTGATGTTATACAAAAAAGTTTTCATAAAAAACAACCAATAATCATATTAGAAAAATATTTAAAAACCTGCGCTCACAATTGTTTTATTTTTATAGGTAGCAATGTTAAAAAAGCTATTAGTGTTCCGAGTAAAATTATAATTAAATAAGTTCATACTTTTTAGATGTTCCCTTTTTTAAAGGTCTAAACTCTCAACTCTCGACTCCCAATTTTCAAACTTTAAGGTAAATATTTATTTAACATGTCTATTCTATAGTATCTTCCTCCACCAAAATTTATAATTATATAGTGAGGAGACATTTAGCTGCGCTCTTAACATTAAAAATCCTCTGATTAGTAAATGTGATCGCCTCTGTTATTAATGATTTGAATATAGAAACCCTTGTGAAACTGATTATCACTTTTATGGGGATGTCACCACGTTAACCAACATCAACGATAGGACCACATAAAAACAGCACCGAAAAAGATGAATTGAAAAAGCCGCTGTCGAAAAAAATATCAGCTTCTGTGTAATAATGCATTACAAATGAACTAGATAAATCGCCAAAAAAAAATTCTAAATAAACAAGGAAAGGACTTTAGAAAATACCTTCACAAAGTGTAATTTTACGAGAAATATGCATAACAGAGATGATATATGATGCGACACCATACCAGCAGCATATGACGGCAACAATTTGTGTTGTGGTGTTAATTTACTTGCAAGAATTTAAGAGCCGCAGAAAACAGATTTACGTAGATAACCTCATCATAGATACCAGGATTAGAAAATAGTAAGCAACATAAGGTGAGATATGACTGTTTGAATATCTATAACCCTATTGCATTTGTACCGACACATGTTTATAACAAAATACATAATCATTTAGTTTTTTTTACATCGTGGTAATCTGATTCCTTTTCAAGTATTTGAAAAATAACATTTTTAGGTCTTTCGACTTTTCTTTGGAAACCCTATTGATTTTGTTCTGATTATTATTATTTTTTCTTCCGCCAATGTTTGATCTTGCATCCAATTTTTGTTTCGCAATATGTTGCTTATATATTTTATGTATAGTATTGTACAGTTTACTGTTTTTCGTGTGTGTGCATCTCCTCCGTAACAAAAAAAAAGATATCGACAAAATTCTTTTTCTAAATTGTTTGTTATATCCTCAGAAATGTTTGGCTGATTTGGATTGAAGCGATCCGGTTAAATTTTATAGGAGTTATCTACCTTTACAAAATAAATTTGTCGTTATGTTTATGTAACTCATCAACGGTAAGCCATATAAACATAGAGTCTTTTATTTGAGGTCCTTTGTTCATACCTTAGAAAATGAGGTCAAGGTCAAAGGTCAAGGTCAAAGGTCAAGGTCATGTTCTCCATTTTGACTTTTGCTTGCTGTTGCTTTTCATCTGACACTTTTAAAGATATATATAAAAGAACTAGTGCAAAATGTTTCCTTTATTGGGATAAAGATATGATACATTTGGTTTGAAACAATCTAAGGACATCTTAAAGAAGTTATTGCCCTTGAAATGTTTTAATTTAAAATTATTTGATTAATACTTCAAATTGGTTCATTAAAAACCCATATTTTTCAAAATGTCGGATGACATATGACCTTGAAAAATGTTCACCGGAAGTGACCTCAAGTAAACCGGAAGTAGGCACATTTTTCCATGGCAAAGTACATAGAAACCTTATATTTTAAAAAAGGCATATATAAACCTATCATTGTAGACCGGATGTGACCACCAATAAACCGGAAGTAGCTAGTTATCTCCCTTATTATAGGCAAAAGTATATAGAAACCATATATTTTTGGAATCAGTGTATATACAGCTATGATATGAGACCGGAAGATACATTTTCTCAACCGAATAAGCAAACTATCTACCTAATTTTAGACAAAAGTATATAGAAAACATAAATTTTTAAATCAGTTTGCACAAACCTATCATTTGACGCCAATAGTAACTTTGAGTAAACTGGATATAGCCTTTTATCAATAACTTCGAAAATTGATGTGGAAAGACCTGCAATTGTTCTCTGAGCAATTGGTTTTTGATTTTAAATTTATTTGCTGAATCACATTTGCAATATTCATAAATGCAAAAAGACATACCTAGAAAATATTAAGCAACTGAAGTTGAACTATAGCTGTTTTAAAACTTGTTTACATATTGCATATGCACTAACAGATGTTAATAATACAATAAATAGTCATTATTCATGTCTGTTTTGAATGACTTATGTTAAAGTAGATTACATTTAAGGTCTGCTTTGACATTTTAAATACTTTTTGTTCTCAAACAGTTTTACTGTAATCTGAATAATGAATTTTAACATAGAGCCAATTATCTTAGTTTTCCATGCTCCAATTAAACTTCTTCTATTAAAAAGTTACGTGAAAACTCTCTATTGAAAAAAACTGAGGATCTGATAAAATAATATCATTTCGCTTACAAAAAATTAAAGTCCTTATTTTATATTTCTTAGCAATGGTACACTGGAACGTTATACTAAATAAATTAAAACGAAATTTATATATTTTTTTCGAAAATTGCGAAGTGTATTTCAAAGGAAATTACCATATTAATTAACTTCACAAAAATCATACATGAATAAAAGGAGATGTGAGATCAAATGCGACAACAAACCAGTAACACATGGTTGCAAATGATGTTTTGCTGAATCAGTTTACTTACAATTTTGTAAGAGCCGCCAGTCCCTGAAATACATTCGGATGAAGCGTGGTAATTTTATTACTGTTCAAGCTCCTGAAAAATAACATTTTCGAAATGAATGTCTGCATTACATTTTTCATATTCATTTATACAAACAGATTTACGTAGAAAGTCTTAAGAAAGTGAAAGTGAAGTAGAGCTGTTTGAAAAATCGATAACATACAGCATACATTCTGAAAGATGTTAATAATACAATAAACAGTAATTATTTATGTTTGGTTTAAATGATTTATGATAAAGGATGTAACCTTTCAGCTTTGATATAAAACTACCAACACTTTTGTCCTCGGACAGTTTTGACGCAATATGTTATTAATACATTTAAATATATCAACAATTATACAAATGACCCTACTTTATGACAACTATTTTCAATACCAGTGTGGGCAAATTTAAATTGGGATCTTCTGACGCCAAATAGTATTATCCATATTTCATATCGTACATCGACATCGGCGATAGAGTCGAAATGGATTGTATACAAACAGACAGCAATGCATTTTTCAAAAGTGGCTGTTTAAAATACCCTTCAAAACTCTTAAGTTGTCTAAGTTGGGTTTGTAGACTGTTAATTGTCTTTTGCTGTTTTTCGCTTTTTCCCATTGCGCTGTCAGCTTGTTTTGGACTTATAAGTTATATAATATTTCTTTCCCATTGCGCTGTCAGTTTGTCTTGGACTTATAAGTTATATTATATGTCTTTTCCAACTGCGCTGTCAGTTTGTCTTGGACTTATAAGTTATATTATATGTCTTTTCCCATTGCGTTGTCAGTTTGTCTTGGACTTATAAGTTATATTATATGTCTTTTCCCACTGCGCTGTCAGTTTGTCTTGGACTTATAAGTTATATTATATGTCTTTTCCCATTGCGCTGTCAGTTTGTCTTGGACTTATAAGTTATATTATATATTTTTTCCCACTGCGTTGTCAGTTTGTCTTGGACTTATAAGTAATATTATATGTATTTTCCTACTGCGTTGTCAGTTTGTCTTGGACTTATAAGTTATATTATATGTCTTTTCCAACTGCGCTGTCAGTTTGTCTTGGACTTATAAGTTATATTATATTTCTTTTCCCACTGCGTTGTCAGTTTGTCTTGGACTTATAAGTTATATTATATGTCTTTTCCAACTGCGTTGTCAGTTTGTCTTGGACTTCTAAGTTATATTATATTTCTTTTCCCACTGCGCTGTCAGTTTGTCTTGTACTTATAAGTTATATTATATTTCTTTTCCCACTGCGTTGTCAGTTTGTCTTGGACTTATAAGTTATATTATATGTCTTTTCCCACTGCGCTGTCAGTTTGTCTTGGACTTATAAGTTATATTATATTTCTTTTCCCACTGCGTTGTCAGTTTGTCTTGGACTTATAAGTTATGTTATATTTCTTTTCCCACTGCGCTGTCAGTTTGTCTTGGACTTATAAGTTATATTATATTTCTTTTCCGTCTGCGCTGTCAGTTTGTCTTGGACTTATAAGTTATATTATATTTCTTTTCCCATTGCGCTGTCAGTTTGTCTTGGACTTATAAGTTATATTATATTTCTTTTCCTACTGCGCTGTCAGTTTGTCTTGTACTTATAAGTTATATTATATGTCTTTTCCAACTGCGTTGTCAGTTTGTCTTGGACTTATAAGTTATATTATATGTCTTTTCCCACTGCGCTGTCAGTTTGTCTTGGACTTATAAGTTATATTATATTTCTTTTCCCACTGCGTTGTCAGTTTGTCTTGGACTTATAAGTTATGTTATATTTCTTTTCCCACTGCGCTGTCAGTTTGTCTTGGACTTATAAGTTATATTATATTTCTTTTCCGTCTGCGCTGTCAGTTTGTCTTGGACTTATAAGTTATATTATATTTCTTTTCCCATTGCGCTGTCAGTTTGTCTTGGACTTATAAGTTATATTATATTTCTTTTCCTACTGCGCTGTCAGTTTGTCTTGTACTTATAAGTTATATTATATGTCTTTTCCCATTGCGTTGTCAGTTTGTCTTGGACTTATAAGTTATATTATATGTCTTTTCCCATTGCGTTGTCAGTTTGTCTTGGACTTATAAGTTATATTATATGTCTTTTCCTACTGCGCTGTCAGTTTGTCTTGGACTTATAAGTTATATTATATTTCTTTTCCCACTGCGCTGTCAGTTTGTCTTGTACTTATAAGTTATATTATATTTCTTTTCCCACTGCGCTGTCAGTTTGTCTTGGACTTATAAGTTATATAATATTTCTTTCCCATTGCGCTGTCAGTTTGTCTTGGACTTATAAGTTATATTATATTTCTTTTCCCATTGCGCTGTCAGTTTGTCTTGGACTTATAAGTTATATTATATTTCTTTTCCCACTGCGCTGTCAGTTTGTCTTGGACTTATGAGTTATATTATATTTCTTTTCCCATTGCGCTATCAGTTTGTCTTGGACTTATAAGTTATATTATATTTCTTTTCCCATTGCGCTGTCAGTTTGTCTTGGATTTATAAGTTATATTATATGTCTTTTCCCACTGCGCTGTCAGTTTGTCTTGGACTTATAAGTTATCTAATGGCAACTTTGCCCAATGCGGTAACGTTTTAGAGTTGTAAATGAAAAATTAAATTTAATTTTGATCACAATTTCCGGATTCGTTCACGATTAAAATTTTGTTGTAGTTTTACTTTTACATTAGATACATAATTTATATAATAGATATAAGAAGATGTGGTATGAGTGCCAATAAGACAACTCTCCATCCAAGTCACAAATTGTAAAAGTAAATCAATATAGGTCAAGGTACAGTCTTCAACACGGAACCTTGGCTCATACCGAACAACAAGGTATAAAGGACCCCCAAAATGACTAGTATAGATCATTGAAACAGGAAAACCAACGGTCTAATCTATATAAAAAAAAACGAGAAACGAGAAACACTTATGAATCACATCAACAAACGACAACCACTGAACATCAGGTTCCTGACTTAGGACAGGTGCAAACAAATGCAGCGGGTTTTAAAGTTTTAATATTCACCAACCTTCACCCTACCTGAAACAATAGTTTGACATCACAACATAGAAAGACACACTCTAAAATATCAATTGAAATGGCTTAACTCAATTAAAAAACATATTAACAGAAACAAGTGAACATACACCATGTATACTGAACGAATAAATACTTCTAAACGCCCTTAGTTTATATTTCTTAGCAATGTTACATCATTAACGTAATACCAAGTTTAATTAAAAACCAAATTTTCATATTTCTTGGAAAATTGCTCAGCGTTTTTCCAAAGAAAGGACCATTATAGAAATTACCTTCACAAAATGGCATACATGAGTAAAAGGAGATGTGAGATATAATGCAATATCAAACCAGCAACACATGATTGAAAATTATGTGTTGCTGATTCAATTTACTTACAATCTTTTAAGATCCGCAAATCTCTCAAATACATTCGGAGGCAGCGTGGTAATTGAATTGTTGTGAAGAGTCCTGAAAAATAACAGGTTTGAAATAAATTTCTGCATTTCATTTGTCATATTCAACAATACAAACATATTTACGTAAACAAATATTAAGCAACCAAAAGTGAGGTACAGCTGTTTGAAAATTGTTTTTTAAAACATAGAATCTAGTAAAATTTCAAGGGCAGTTATAATATCAAAGCAGGTCCAATTGACATAGTTCTTTTGTTTGTTGTTACTAAAAAATACCCTTAAAGAGTTTGAACATATATATTCGCATTCTGACTTTTTAAATATCCATTTAATTAGGTGTGTGAATTTTTTGTTAATAACATTATGAGGCAAAGTTGTATATAGTGAGAAAAATAATAACTTTGAACAGATTCAAAATCACCAATATAAGCATGCAATTTATCAAGTACTTCCAAAGAATTTTTGACACTCTAAAAGTAAATAATTCCACTTTTTTCAAAGGCTTTATTTGAACAAATTATTACCAGTTTTTTTTATTGTACTAAGTGTACTTGTAAGTAA
This sequence comes from Mytilus galloprovincialis, assembly GCA_037788925.1. Taxonomy (NCBI): domain Eukaryota; kingdom Metazoa; phylum Mollusca; class Bivalvia; order Mytilida; family Mytilidae; genus Mytilus; species Mytilus galloprovincialis. The sequence continues at coordinate 3,221,734 of CM075334.1, read as the reverse complement.
ATTAATCTGTTTAGTAGTGGAACAATGGCTTGCAGACGAAATCAGTCTATATTTGTAAGGTGTTTTGTGGAGCTTCCGAAGCCAGTGCATAGTTAAAACTTTCATTGTATTTGCTTTTGCTTGTAAAGAGTTAGCTAAAAGTTTATGTTTGTTACAGATGTCATTTTCCGAATATGGAGTCAGTTGGAAGGTGGGTATAGTCGTGATTTCCTTTTGCTGAACCTCAATGTAAAATTTACGTCAATTATAATGATATTATTAACAGCCTTAATCTTATTAGCCGGGACAAAAACAAATTCCTTGGCGAGTTCTCTTAGCTTTATGTTTGATACGAGAAATAGGGCTATTGTGTTGTTAGGAGTAAAATGTTGTTTAAAATGTTGTATACGTATATCATTTGTGTTCATTACTGAATTAAAAAAAAAATCTAAGGATTTCTAGTCAGCTTTTTCGCGTTTTATCCATTTCAAGCAGTAAGTACGGAGTGAGGTGTGGATGGTGTTACAACACTCACTGTACTGAGAAATGATTTCAACTCTCGGCCACGAACGATTTTAAGGTCTCCTGTTATAACATGGGAGCTATAGAATACTGACAGAAGTTTATAATACAATACATAGTCATTATTGATGTTTATTTAAATGGTCCATGATAAACGGTATAACCTTTAATGTTTGATCTTAAACTACCAATACTTTTAGTCCAGCCGATTCGTGCATATCTTTAGAAGAATTGTGGGTTTGATGATACAAGCATGAAACTTGGCACGATTGTAGATATATATTTGATAGTCAACCTAAGCTATTGAACCACTTTAAAAAATCTAATATGGCGACTTTTTTCATGATGTCTGCCAATCAGTCAAAATTTCACAACCATGTATAAACTAAAACAAATAATTTCCGAAACAAATCTTTTAAAAGCATATGAAATGTAATCAAACGTTTCTAGTGATCCATAACGCTATATTAGACTTTTCAATGTTTTTGAAAAGAAAAGACGGAAAATATCAAAATTGCCACCAAAAAGTGAAAATGAACAAAACTAAGACAAGGCTTTGATGATATTTATTTCTTCGATGGAATTGCACTTTGCAGTTCATACCATGTTCTAGGGATTACGTTTCAATGACACATGGATGCTGCTTGCATGACAATTTAATGAAAGATCCCATAAATCGAAACATTCGAAAGTTTTTAAGACGCCATCATGATTTGTTTGACTGTTAAATACCATCTGAGTCACAAATGATAATGGATATGTTCATCTTCTCCTTTCCTAAATCCTTTATTTTACTTCGATAGTGAATCAAGATGATCTATAAATACGACTATTCACAGAATGTCTACTTGCAATGAGTAACACCACGCGTTCTATCAGTTGGCCAGAAACTACACAATCTCCTTGAATACCTGCGTTGACTCCTAGTTTTAAGGAAAAGGGACTTGTGTTGTATATCAATTCAATGTTTAATTATTTGCTCTTTATTGATCAATGCCTATGTTGTCAACCAGTAAACGTTTTGTTTATCCATCGTACAGGCATAGACAAACGTATTTCATTTCAAACGTTCACATTCGGTCAAATTTAAGATAATTTACATGGTTTTATCATGTTTTAATTTTAATGATTCTTAGGGTTAAAAAAGTGACATTTATGAATGTACTATTATATGATGTATGCCTAATTACTAGATATGACTCATATCTATTTAAACGAAAGCACCCAGACAGGTGTCACCTGTTGAACAGGAACTGTTGACCCTTCTTTAGCACCTGCTATCATCCCCAATTTTAAGTTGGTTTGATGGTGCTCAATGTTTAAAATTTTGTGTAGTATTTTACTGACTGCTGAATGACTTTTTGTTTTTCCATGTTGTTACCTGAATTGGTTTTACTAATAATTTTTGAGTGCCTAAGTATCTTCTCAATGTTTTGCATCATCATCTAAACAACGACATATTTTCGGAAATACTATAACGATTTTTCAAGTATGAATGATCAGGTGAAACCAACAGTTATTTGTAATTTAGAAAATCACAACCATGACGTTACTGGTAATACACCAACGTATTAAAGACCACGGTTACCGGTTTTCTCTGGAGATGCAAAGAGTGAAACTTCATTTGACGTGTGGAATTTTGAAGTGAAATGATTACTCCGAGAAAACTTGTACCCGGAGTTAATCGTAGTACAGTGTATGAGAAATTTTTTGAACAAGAATGTGTCCTCAGTACACAAATGCCCCACTCGCACTATCATTTTCCATGTTCAATGGACCGTGAAATTGGGGTAAAAACTCTAATTTGGCATTAAAATTAGAAAGATCATATCATAGGGAACATGTGTACTAAGATTGAAGTCGATTGGACTTCAACTTCATCAAAAACTACCTTGACCAAAAACTTTAACCTGGAGCGGGACAGACGGACGAACGGACAGACGGACGAACGGACGAACGGACGCACAGACCAGAAAACATAATGCCCCTCTACTATCGTAGATGGGGCATAAAAATCAAGTCCGCAATACCCTGCTTACACTTCCTGAGTCTGCTACATCACCTAAGATCCTAGAAAAATTGAAAGGCATTTACGGAAATGTTTATTCAAATGAGACACTTTTAAGGATCACTCTGATTCAAACAAAATTTTTCCTGAAACTGACATTATCAAGATGCTTGGTTTTGATTGACAACATATTTGTTACGTTCGGAGAACGTGTTTTTCAACAGACTGTCGGCATTATAATGGGAAACAATTGTGCCCCTCTTCTTGCCGACTTGTTTCTTTATTATTATGAGGCTGACTTCAAACAGGAACTTCTTAGGAAGAAAGATAAGAAGTTACCAATATCCTTTAACTCTACTTTCCGCTATATAGATGACTGACGTTCTTTCACTAAATAATTCAAAATTTGGTGACTATGTTGAACGCATCTATCCCATCGAACCAGAGATAAAGGATACAACAGATACAGTTAAGTCGGCCTCATATCTTAACTTACAGCTAGAAATTGACAATGAGGGTCGGTTGAAAACAAAACTTAACGACAAAAGAGATGATTTCAGCTTTCCAATTGTGAACTTTTCATTTCTAAGTAGCAACATTCCAGCAGCTCCTGCATACGGGGTATATATCTCTCAATTGATACGATATTCCCGTGATTTCATTTCCTATCATGATTTTCTTGATAGAGGGTTGCTTCTCACAAGGAAGCTAAAAAACCAAGAGTTCCAAATGGTAAAGATGAAATCATTCCTTCGTAAATTTTACGGACGCCATCACGAGTTGGTTGACCGTTATGGAATAACCGTTTCACAAATGATATCGGATATGTTCCTTACGTCGTAACTACAATCTCCTTCCCTTTCATCAATGTGATCTACCGAATTAAGACTATTTACCGGATTTGTTATAACATAAGCAACACGTCGGGTGTCACATATGGAGCAAGATCTGCTCACCCTTCCGGAGCACCTGAGATCACCCCTAGTTTTTGGTGGGGTACGTGTTGCTTATTCTTTAGTTTTCTATGTTGTGTCGTGTGTACTATTGTTTTTCTGTTTGTCTTTTTCATTTTTAGCCATGGAGTTGTCAGTTTGTTTTAGATTTATGAGTTTGACTGTCCCTTTGGTATCTTTCGTCCCTCTTTTACAGTCATTTTATACTAAGAAGCAAGAAAAGGGTCAATCAGTTGCCGATTACGGTAGGAAATTAGAGGATATATTGCAGAAAGCATATAGTAAATGTAATTAACTTCAGAAGTTAGAGATGCTATGTTGAGAACAAAGTTTTGGTCAGGTGTCAGGTATTCTGCATTGAAAAATGCTACCAGATACAAATATGACATTATCAAAAACTTTGACGAATTAAGAAAAGAGGTAATAGCAATTGAACTAGAGCTTCAAATTTCAGTTGCTTCTAAACCTTTAGCTAATGTCACATATCAACCAGTTACGGCTGCATCAGGTATGAGTGAACTTATACACAAGTTAGATGCATTTAATACACATTGATAAAAGACTTGATAGTTTCAAAGGCGAGCTAAAGATAGTTAAAGATTCTCAAGGTGATGATCAACATAATAAACAAAACACTAGACCACAAAGATCCTGTAATTTGATTAATAGAGGTGCACAGAGAGGTAGATTTAATAATTATAGAGGTAATGGAAGGGGTCGGAATAATTATAGAGGAGCTAACAGAGGTTAGTCAGGAACAGGTAACAAATTTCAGAAATCAGAATCAGAATTTATACTTCGACTAGTCTCTGTCGCAGGGCAGACAAGAGACTTAAAAAGTACGATAAGCCCTATATTTAAATCAGACTTAAATAAGAATAAATCTTTGTGAGATAGAATGGCAGGTATGGAGAATTAGTCATTTATCCAGGCTAATTCTATGAAGTGTAAAGCTTTAATAGTGGTTCGATGATTTCGACGGTTTCTGGCGATGTTTTGAAGTTGATGAAACCTTCATTTGCGGGAATTTCTCGCTACATTGAAGACCTGTTGGTGACCTTCTGCTGTTGTTTTTTTCTATGGTCGGGTTGTTGTCTCTTTGGCACATTCCCCATTTCCATTCTCAATTTTATTGTAGTTAAAGATCTGGATGAATTTGAGTTATCAGTCAGGTTTGCTGGTGGCTCGAAACTGTCGTATATTGGTTATGTTGATGTCGAGGTTCAGATACCTTTTCTACAAGGCTAGCCTTTCTATGTTCCTATGTTGGTTGTACCTAGGTCTGATTATACTGAGAAAGTACCTGTTATTGTTTGGGACAAACATTTTCCGGTTGGGTATGCAGTTAGTACACCGTCTTTATGATGATATTCCGATACCAAAAACAATGGAATGTTGCCTTTTCGTGTAAACAGGATAACAGTTCGGTAGTGGTTCGTTCTTCCAACAGAGGCCTGTTTAAGCTGTTCCCTTCATCAGTAATAACCATATCGGTCATGGTGAAACTAAAAGATGACGCAAATGCTGAGACTTAAGTTACCGATAATTGTTCTATTTTGAGCGAGTTATCAGAGCAGGTGGTTGTTTGTCCCAGAGTAGTATCAGTCAAAGGTAATGGTAAACTGAGGGTACCTGTTAAGATGTGTAATATAACAGCAAAGCCTGTTGTTATCAAACCTAAAACAGTTCTTTGTGAGTTCGGTGGAGTTACTGTTGTACGTGATGATTTTGATGATCAGACTGAGACATTTAATGAAGAGATAAGGAGAGTCTTGAAGAACTTGGTATTAACGTCAGGGAGGACTTGCCTGACAATACAAACGTACAATTAAAAGGTTTGTTAACTAAATGGAAGTCGATCTTTTCTACAGGACCAACTGATCAAGGGTACACCACCATAGTGGATCATGAGATTAAATTAACAGACAAAACTCCCTTTATGGAACCATGTCAACGAATACCACCGTCGTTGTACGAGGAGGTCAGTGAACATTTGAAGAAAATGTATGAAGTCCCTATTCTTCTAGATTTAAGTCTTCTATTTTGTTTAGTGCACAAAGTCTTCCACGCATAGATGAGACCCTATATTGTCTGACCGGAAGTAAGTATTTTAGTAAAATTGACCTTAGGTCGGACTATTGGCAGTGCAACCTTAAAAAGTCTGATCTTTATAAGACTGCATTTAGTCTCGGTCCTGTCGTTTTTTATGAGTGAAGTAGGTTAGCGTTTTGTTTAACCAGTGTTTGTGCAACATTTCAGCGTCTCATGGAGAGATGCATGGGTGAGATAAATCTGAGAGAATGCTTAATATATCTGGATGATAGTGTGATGTTTTGTACGAAGCTGAAGAGCATATGAAAAGACTAGAGTCCGTCTTCAGTAGATTGAAGAAGCTTGGCCTTAAATTTAAAGGAAGTAAGTGTGAGTTCTTTAGGAGAGAAATTAAATGCATGGGCTTTATTGTCTCTGAAGAAGGAATTAAAACAAACCAAGAAAAGGTAAAAGCAGAACGAAACTGGTCAGATATAAAAGAAGGTCAGAGGTCTAAACCGATTTTAGGATTCACATCCTATTACAGGAAGTTCGTTAGAGATTATGCTAAAATTGTAAGACCACAAAATGATCTTTTGATAGGGCACCAGACAAACAAGAAACAGAAATAGAAGAAGAAGAAGAAACCCAAACCAACCAAGTGGAAATGGGGCGATGAACAGCAAAGTGCTCGAGAGCAGCTGATAGAAGTATTGACTAGTGCCTCTTTTCTAGTTTTTGCCGATTGTAGTCTACCATTCATTTTGAACATAGACGACAGTGGTAATGGGTTAGGCGCCATATTTTATCAACGCTAGAATGGTATTGAAAGGGTGATAGCATATGCGAGCAGAACGTGCTGCGGAAAAATTGTATCCGGTCAATAAACGGGAGTTTCTGACTTTGAAATGGGCGGTTACTGATTAATTTCGAGACTATAATTACGGAAATAAGTTTGTAGTCCGCACTGATAATAATCCGCTTATATATGTCTTGGGTAAAGCCAAACTAGACGCTACATCACAGAGGTGGATAGAAGAATTAGCAGATTATGATTTCAGTTTGGTTTATAGGAGTGGTAAGTCGAACGTCGACGCTGACAGTTCGTCAAAGATTTTATTATGAGCATCAGTAATTGTTTAGCGATGCTGTTAAAGCTGTATGCGATGCTATTTGAGTTTCGTCTAGCTGACCACCAACTAAGAGCATTTTTATGTCTCAAACTCTGGAAGGTAAAGTCCATAAGGATGTCCCGAGCTAGATGCTTTTTTAGACATTTCTTAATTTCTTGGGATGTAGAACAGAAGGAAGACGAAGATATAGCGAGGGCACTTGAGTTAAAAAGAGCAGGACAAAAAACTACAAAGAGAGAAATTGATAAGCAATTTTTAAGTTACACGTAAGTTACTTTACGGCTGGGATAAATTAGTTATTAAGAAAGGAGTCCTCTATAGGGTAAGTAAACTCAACGATGAGAAATATATCAGCTTCTTTTACAGGCATATTGCTTTCAGAGGTTTACACGACGATGCTGGTCACCAAGGCAGAGCTCGTACTCTATATCTGGTCAATTCCATATCTTATTGGCTTGGATTGAAAAAGGACTTAGAATGTAAGCTGGCGTCTTGCCCGAACTGTATACTAAGGAAAACTAAGAGTAGTAGATTTGCTGAAGAAGTAAGTTTAGAGATAAGTCAACCACTGGAGATGATTTGAATAGATTTTCTCTGTTTAGAACAGTCGAAGGAAGGTTATGAAAATATACTAGTGATAACTGATCACAAGGTATGCCCAAGCAATTCCACCACGGAATCAGACGGCTCCGACTACTGCTAAACTAAATGCCTCTGGAAGTCCTTTATTCAACCTTATTCCTTTATATACATAGTATACATAGCGATCAAGGCAGACATTTTGAGTCCAGAGTCATTAGTGAGCTATGTATTATTACCGGTATGGTGAAATCAAGGACAACTCTAGCTCACCCAAGTGGAAACGGTCACTGCGATAGATTTAACTCCACACTTTTAAGCATGCTTGGAACCTTGAACGACGAACAGAAGCCATATTGGAAGAGTTACGTGCCGTCTTTGGTACATGCCTATATTGCCACAAAGCATGAGAGTACGGGATACAGCCCTCAATTTTTAATGTTTGTGTGGCTTCCTCGTCTCACTATTGATGCTTTTCTAGGTGTTGATAGATACTTATCTCAAGGTAAGAGATACGGATCTTTAGCTAGTCAGTTAGAAAAGAGATTACAATTTGCTTAATAGACAGCTGCTAAAGTTGCAGAGAAAGCTAGCAGAAGACATAAAACCAGGTACGATTTAAAAGTGAGAAATTCAGTTTTGAAACAGGGAGATATAGTTCTTCTCAAGATCATACATAAAAAAGGTAAACAAATGCTGGCAAACCGTTGGAATAGAGAGCCATACATTGTAGTATCTCAACCAGATACAAATATCCCCGTTTATGTGACCTGAGTTTGGTAAAAGTAAGTCGAAAACTTAGACAGTGCATAGGAATCTACTGTTACTCATTTATTCTTTGCCAACCGAAGAATTAGTACTTCATAGTAAGAAAGAAAGAAACAGTTAGTGAACAAGTGAATCCAAAAGAGTCGACGATGAGACACAGATTTTAGAATCTGTAAAAGATACCTAACACCTTGACTAAAAATAATTTGCCTCGTTAAATTTCCATAAAATTTCGACAAAATATTTGCTTTGACCCTTTGACAAAAATATCAAAATTTCATAAAGAAATTCAACCAGACACATCATCGGAAAAAAATGGTTGGATATATAGCAGTTTGACAAACACTAATTTTGATCATTGAAAATCCTGATATTTCCTTAACAATACAACCTGATTAAAACGTTCAGCTGATTTTACAGAGTTATCTCCCTGTAGTTTTAGGTACCACCTTATTTGCTTAGAATTCAGATATTGCCAATGAGGTAGGTAGCGTTCCAGAAAGTACATATGTACTTGTGAAACGTGGTACATCTAGACAGTCGATATGGTGATTATTTGTATTTTTAAGGATAGCACTTATTTTTTTGTTTTTATTTTTACATTTCCTTTAATATGTATTGCTGTTTTCTTGCTCGATAATCTTGATATGCACAGAGAGGCAGTGCTCACCTCGGCATATTGAGAGGTCGATCGGAAAGTTTTTATTTTAGTAGTGTTAGTACATAGAAGTATTGGTTTACTTTCCAGATATGTATAGAAAGTCTTACATTGTTGCGTCAAGTCGTGGTAGTAGCATGAGTAAGGTAGATTGTAAGCAGGCTACCATTATTCCTGATGGTACTTATGATAGGTTGTGCAGTTTGGCTGAAAAGCGACTTCATAATATCGTTCATCCTAAAATAGTGTATTTTGTTGCCGGGATCTCAGATATTTGTTCTTTGATCCATATCCAGAACGAAAAATACAAAAAATCATAGCTTTATTTAGAGATAGATCATGTTGCACTTATACAAGAAACTCTGTCAGATGTTGAAAAAAGTATGAAAACTATAGTATGCAAAGTTGTTTTCGCTACTATAACAACAATGAATTTCCATAAATGGAAATATACATTCACAGGAAATCCATTGGTAAAACTGTCCACCTGAAATACGAGTCTGATTATGAGAGAATGCAGGAACAATTAAATATAATTTTAAACTCAGTGAATACATATATCAGTATATTGTACATAAGAACTCAGAACATGGTGTTGTAACCCCTTTCTTTCACTATATTGTTCATAAGTGGAGTAAAAGTAAAATTCGTTACATTTATTCGCAGTTGCTTGAAGGAGTACATCCTACTCATGCATTGAGCGTCTCATGGGCACGTCATATGGAAGCCACGATGGATAAAAATGAGAGAAATTTATAAATATTATGTATAGTGTATTTGCTGAAATACATTCTACGATAATTCAGGGATGAATTATTTTTTTCTTGGTGGGGAAATATGTCACCGTTGTACTTGTTTGAATGTTTGATTTGTCATTCGTCTGTTCATTTATTTCATTCATTCAACTTTCTGTTTCATCATACTAATTATGACGTTTGACTGAGACTGACGACAGTTCATATATACGTCACTACACAATTTCAGATACACGTCACTACACACAAATGATTTAGATATAATAAAACTATTATTGCACGCACGCGGGAAAATAAATGTACCCCTTATATATATATATATGTGTGTTTTAAGTATTTCACTAACTGCTTTACTGCCTCTCTTCGTGGTTACTTTAACACTGACACACTATTTACAATTACGGTTTCCCGATAGAAGTTCATTCAGTTAAAGTTACATGGAAATATATGATACTTATATCGTCAAAATCTATAATAAGCTTCATTACGGCTTTTCCGTACTTTTTACATAGTTCCCTAGTAAAGTTAAAAATTACGGAACTACAGCTATAAATTGTCTTATTTGCATTATTAGTTCACTAAGTAGTACTTTGTCGAATTCATAAATCCGCCAGTTCTTGGTCTCTATTTAGTTTGAGGTAAAATATTTAAGTTATGATTGTTGTTATTATTTTCCGATTTGTTGAAAGATTTGTATATGTTGAAATAAATAAAATGTATATATTTACAGTTGATAAAAGTGATACCAAGTCACTGTCTGATATTTGCCATAAACGTAAAATTTGGTGTATGTCCATTTCACTGTGAAACATGTCTCAGAAAAAAATTAACACATTGCTCAGCTGGATTGTGTTTATGGAATGTCCAGTCGTTGTGACATATTTGACCTCTTCCTGAAACATTGGTCACTGCAGACTGATATATAAAGGCGGTTTACCGTTTGTCTTGGCTCTACATGCGTGGAATGCTGTCCAGACATACGTAATGTGTTCATAATCATCTACTTAAAGTCATCTGTGTTAACATTTTGTTATCCTATTTTTACCATGTAAGGATAATTGACTAATTATACCAGGTTGGCATACATGTATTGGTGAGACGATTGACAGAGTGCATGTCGATAAAACGGTTATTATTAGATGCAAGTATGAAACAAATTGTTGTATTTGGCTAGTGTTAAGGATATATCTTATTCTATAATAGTATGCATACTAAGTTATATCAATAATACGAACAGCTATGTTGGCGCATAATATATTGGTTAAAGTACCAAAGAATAAAAGGGAAATGCATATTTTTAAAAGCATAAAGTTATGACGAATTTGCAAAGTTATACTAAGAAAATGCTGAAATATTGCAATTGTCGTACAATGTAACGAATCTTTAGCCGTAATTAAACTCTTGTTGTGAATATTGTCCACGGCTACTGTTGTAAAACTACCAGGATTCGCGGAAGGAACCACATATGCAATGTTGAATGTTTAATAGATGAAATCTTCTTGTACTGTAGATAAATGGATCATTGGATCATACATAAACGACAAACGTAAACTGTGCATGTTGTCATTTATTACATTTGTACCTCCTCTCCTGGTCCTTGTATTCAGCAGAAGGGTTATATACATTAGGAGATGGTTTTAGTTTAGTTAAAGAAGAAGAAAATAGAAGTAACTTCGAAATGGATAGAGTCGTATTTGCCTCAATGTAATTACTCGACTGCATCTAAATATATGACCAAACGATTATCAACTACTAGTAAAATTTTTAATGACTGTGGAAAAGACTTTAGTCTACTTCATCTCTGTTCGAACTACTTGCATGTGCAGTTTTTGCACGTATAGCTGTAGTATAAGCAGATAGTTGCTGTTGCCTGTTTAATCGCAACATTAAAATAATAATTGAACTGAAGAAGCAAGCACTTGCATTGGTAATGGCATGGCAAACATGAGATTACTGGAATTGTTTTAGATCATTACTATGTCCTCTTCTAGTTGATCATAAAGAAAACTGTCGAAAATTATACATTCTAGTTAAGTCTAGCTTAAATATTGGAATAACACCATTGTCTGTACTTGATCCCTCGTTGTAGACTACTGTTCTGCAAGATTGGTTACGATTTTCTATACTTCCATCACAATTCCTTTGATGTTTAGCTTTAGTATATAAATGTGGCATACACTTGGTATAATATGACACTTAGTTTTACTGAAGTTACGTTAAAAAACACTGTTTGTAACCTTATATAAGGGATATTTTTTTATTTTGATATCTTATGGTCGCAATCTTGGAAAAAACCGCCATAATGAATTTCAAATTGGATCAATAGCTAATATTGTTCAACGCTCGCAGCACTACTACCATGCCAAATTTGAACTTATATATGTGATATTTGATGTTTTTGATAGTTTGAGACGGCCATCTTGGAAAAAAAAACGCCATATTAAAATTCCAAGGTTGGGTCATTGCTGATATTGTTCGAAACACCCAGTACCAGTACCATGCCAAATTTGACCTTATATAATTTATGTAGGTTGAATTTGATATTTTTTGGCGGTCATCTTGGAAAAAGCCGCCATATCGAAATTGCAAGGTGGGTCAATAGGTAATATTGTTTGAAACACACAGAACTACTAAAATGCCAAATTTGGTGCTTTTATCATGAAACCCACAATTTTGTCATCGATATGCAGGACTTTTTTGTTCTCGGAAAGTTTAACAGCAATGTTATTGATACATTTGAATATATAAACAGTTAAATATAATATATATTTATATATATAAACAGTTAAATATAATATATATTTATATATATAAACAAGTCTAAATTGAAAACAACGTTCAAACCTATGATTGCGTTGAATGAAAACCGCATTTTTTTATATGTGTGCATGCAAAACAAACTTCTTTGTAGAGGGGTCTAAGTGCAGCACAAACAAAATTTTCCAAAAGACCAAAAAAGTTAAAAAGTATATTTTAACAAAACGCATTTGACTAGCAGGTCGAACAACGGATGTTCTTAAACCCTGCTGACTGCCATAGCGATTGCCAATTAAACGGATCATCAGATGTAACAAAAGGGATCTTAATTATTAAATCAATACCAAAAAGAAAACAATAAAAGATGGTATTTCGCAAACATGAGTTGCAAATATTGGTACACCATATCCGGATTTCGACAATTATTTTCTTTTCAGTGATGTAAGGAATCGAAACGGTATTTGGAAGACCATATAGTTTACCTCAATTCAGGATAGACTCTTGAATTTTGAAGAGTCGAAATAAGATGAACGGATTCAATAAACCCGAAGGCATATATAATAAAAGCCCAAACGAAAAAAATTAAACAAGTCTAAATTGAAAACAACGTTCAAACCTATGATTGCGTTGGACAAAAACCGCAAATCTTATACGTGTGCATACAAAACTTATTTCTTGGTAGCGCTGTCTTAATACAACATAAACAACATTTTCCAAAAGACCAAAAAAGTATATTTTAAGAAAACGATTTGACTAGCAGGTCAAACAAAGGATGTTCTAAATATATATATATATATATATGATCCGTTCATCCTATATTGAATTTTAAAATTCAAGAGTCTATCTGAAATTGAGGGTAAATTATATGGACTTCCAAATACCGTTTCGATCCCTAACATCACTGAAGAGACATATATTGTCGAAATCTAGATCTGGTGTACAAAAAAAATATTGACACCTTGTGTTTGTGGCATGACATCTTGGTCACAAGTTTATCGTTATCTGTTTAGTATTAAATTTATATTAAGATCCATTTTGTTACATCTCGTGATCAATTTTATTTGGCAATCGCCAATGGCAGTCAGCAGGGTTTAAGAACATCAGTTGATCGACTTGTTAGTCAAATGCGCTTTGTTTAAAAATACTTTTTCACTTTTTTGGTCTTTTGGAAAATGTTGTTTGTGCTGTATGTAGACCCTTCCACAACGAAATTTGTTTTACATGCACACGTATAAAAATTGCGGTTTTTGTCCAACGCAATCATAGGTTTGAACGTAGTTTTCAATTTAGACTCGTTTATATTTTTTCGTTTGGACTTGTATCGTATTTTCCCTCCGGTTTATATGATCCGTTCATCCTATATTGACTCTTAAAATTCAAGAGTCTATCTGAAATTGAGGGTAAATTATATGGCCTTCCAAATACCGTTTCGATCCCTAACATCACTGAAGAGCCATATATTGTCGAAATCTAGATCTATTGTACAAAAAAAATATTGACACCTTGTGTTTGTGGCATGACATCTTGGTCACAAGTTTATCGTTATCTGTTTAGTATTAAATTTATATTAAGATCCATTTTGTTACATCTCGTGATCAATTTTATTTGGCAATCGCCAATGGCAGTCAGCAGGGTTTAAGAACATCAGTTGTTCGACTTGTTAGTCAAATGCGCTTTGTTTAAATATACTTTTTCACTTTTTTGATCTTTTGGAAAATGTTGTTTGTGCTGTATGTAGACCCTTCTACAACGAAATTTGTTTTACATGCACACGGATAAAAATTGCGGTTTTAGTCCAACGCAATCATAGGTTTGAACGTAGTTTTCAATTTAGACTCGTTTATATTTTTTCGTTTGGGCTTGTATCATATTTTCCCTCCGGTTTATATGATCCGTTCATCCTATATTGACTCTTAAAATTCAAGAGTCTATCTGAAATTGAGGGTAAATTATATGGCCTTCAAAATACCGTTTCGATCCCTAACATCACTGAAGAGACATATATTGTCGAAATCTAGATCTGTTGTACAAACAAAGTATTGACACCTTGTGTTTGTGGCATGACATCTTGGTCACAATTTTATCGTTATCTGTTTAGTATTAAATTTATATTAAGATCCATTTTGTTACATCTCATGATCAATTTTATTTGGCAATCGCCAATGGCAGTCAGCAGGGTTTAAGAACATCAGTTGTTCGACCTGTATGTCAAATGCGCTTTGTTTAAATATACTTTTTCACTTTTTTGGTCTTTTGGAAAATGTTGTTTGTGCTGTATGTAGACCCTTCCACAACGAAATTTGTTTTACATGCACACGTATAAAAATTGCGGTTTTTGTCCAACGCAATCATAGGTTTGAACGTAGTTTTCAATTTAGACTCGTTTATATTTTTTCGTTTGGACTTGTATCATATTTTCCCTCCGGTTTATATGATCCGTTCATCCTATATTGACTCTTAAAATTCAAGAGTCTATCTGAAATTGAGGGTAAATTATAGGGCCTTCCAAATACCGTTTCGATCCCTAACATCACTGAAGAGACATATATTGTCGAAATCTAGATCTGTTGTACAAAAAAAATATTGACACCTTGTGTTTGTGGCATGACATCTTGGTCACAAGTTTATCGTTATCTGTTTAGTATTAAATTTATATTAAGATCCATTTTGTTACATCTCGTGATCAATTTTATTTGGCAATCGCCAATGGCAGTCAGCAGGGTTTAAGAACATCAGTTGTTCGACTTGTTAGTCAAATGCGCTTTGTTTAAATATACTTTTTCACTTTTTTGATCTTTTGGAAAATGTTTGTGCTGTATGTAGACCCTTCTACAACGAAATTTGTTTTACATGCACACGGATAAAAATTGCTGTTTTTGTCCAACGCAATCATAGGTTTGAACGTAGTTTTCAATTTAGACTCGTTTATATTTTTTCGTTTGGGCTTGTATCATATTTTCCCTCCGGTTTATATGATCCGTTCATCCTATATTGACTCTTAAAATTCAAGAGTCTATCTGAAATTGAGGGTAAATTATATGGCCTTCCAAATACCGTTTCGATCCCTAACATCACTGAAGAGACATATATTGTCGAAATCTAGATCTGTTGTACAAACAAAATATTGACACCTTGTGTTTGTGGCATGACATCTTGGTCACAAGTTTATCGTTATCTGTTTAGTATTAAATTTATATTAAGATCCATTTTGTTACATCTCGCGATCAATTTTATTTGGCAATCGCCAATGGCAGTCAGCAGGGTTTAAGAACATCAGTTGTTCGACCTGTATGTCAAATGCGCTTTGTTTAAATATACTTTTTCACTTTTTTGGTCTTTTGGAAAATGTTGTTTGTGCTGTATGTAGACCCTTCCACAACGAAATTTGTTTTACATGCACACGTATAAAAATTGCGGTTTTTGTCCAACGCAATCATAGGTTTGAACGTAGTTTTCAATTTAGACTCGTTTATATTTTTTCGTTTGGACTTGTATCATATTTCCCTCCGGTTTATATGATCCGTTCATCCTATATTGACTCTTAAAATTCAAGAGTCTATCTGAAATTGAGGGTAAATTATATGGCCTTCCAAATACCGTTTCGATCCCTAACATCACTGAAGAGACATATATTGTCGAAATCTAGATCTGTTGTACAAAAAAAATATTGACACCTTGTGTTTGTGGCATGACATCTTGGTCACAAGTTTATCGTTATCTGTTTAGTATTAAATTTATATTAAGATCCATTTTGTTACATCTCGTGATCAATTTTATTTGGCAATCGCCAATGGCAGTCAGTAGGGTTTAAGAACATCAGTTGTTCGACTTGTTAGTCAAATGCGCTTTGTTTAAATATACTTTTCACTTTTTTGGTCTTTTGGAAAATGTTGTTTGTGCTGTATGTAGACCCTTCCACAACGAAATTTGTTTTACATGCACACGTATAAAAATTGCGGTTTTGTCCAACGCAATCATAGGTTTGAACGTAGTTTTCAATTTAGACTCGTTTATATTTTTTCGTTTGGACTTGTATCATATTTTCCCTCCGGTTTATATGATCCGTTCATCCTATATTGACTCTTAAAATTCAAGAGTCTATCTGAAATTGAGGGTAAATTATATGGCCTCCCAAATACCGTTTCGATCCCTAACATCACTGAAGAGACATATATTGTCGAAATCTAGATCTGTTGTACAAAAAAAATATTGACACCTTGTGTTTGTGGCATGACATCCTGGTCACAAGTTTATCGTTATCTGTTTAGTATTAAATTTATATTAAGATCCATTTTGTTACATCTCGTGATCAATTTTATTTGGCAATCGCCAATGGCAGTCAGCAGGGTTTAAGAACATCAGTTGTTCGACTTGTTAGTCAAATGCGCTTTGTTTAAATATACTTTTTCACTTTTTTGATCTTTTGGAAAATGTTGTTTGTGCTGTATTTAGACCCTTCTACAACGAAATTTGTTTTACATGCACACGGATAAAAATTGCGATTTTTGTCCAACGCAATCATAGGTTTGAACGTAGTTTTCAATTTAGACTCGTTTATATTTTTTCGTTTGGACTTGTATCATATTTTCCCTCCGGTTTATATGATCCGTTCATCCTATATTGACTCTTAAAATTCAAGAGTCTATCTGAAATTGAGGGTAAATTATATGGCCTTCCAAATACCGTTTCGATCCCTAACTTCACTGAAGAGACATATATTGTCGAAATCTAGATCTGTTGTACAAAAAAAATATTGACACCTTGTGTTTGTGGCATGACATCTTGGTCACAAGTTTATCGTTATCTGTTTAGTATTAGATTTATATTAAGATCCATTTTGTTACAACTCGTGATCAATTTTATTTGGCAATCGCCAATGGCAGTCAGCAGGGTTTAAGAACATCAGTTGTTCGACCTGTTTGTCAAATGCGCCTTGTTTAAATATACTTTTTCACTTTTTTGGTCTTTTGGAAAATGTTGTTTGTGCTGTATGTAGACCCTTCCACAACGAAATGTGTTTTACATGCACACGTATAAAAATTGCTGTTTTTGTCCAACCCAATCATAGGTTTGAACGTAGTTTTCAATTTAGACTCGTTTATATTTTTTCGTTTGGGCTTGTATCATATTTCTCCCCCCCCCCCCCAGTTTATATGATCCGTTCATCCTATATTGACTCTTAAAATTCAAGAGTCTATCTGAAATTGAGGGTAAATTATATGGCCTTCCAAATACCGTTTGGATCTCTAACATCACTGAAGAGACATATATTGTCGAAATCTAGATCTGTTGTACAAAAAAAATATTGACATCTTGGTCACAAGTTTATCGTTATCTGTTTAGTATTAAATTTATATTAAGATCCATTTTGTTACAACTCGTGATCAATTTTATTTGGCAATCGCCAATGGCAGTCAGCAGGGTTTAAGAACATCAGTTGTTCGACTTGTTAGTCAAATGCGCTTTGTTTAAATATACTTTTTCACTTTTTTGATCTTTTGGAAAATGTTGTTTGTGCTGTATGTAGACCCTTCTACAACGAAATTTGTTTTACATGCACACGTATAAAAATTGCGGTTTTTATCCAACGCAATCATAGGTTTGAACGTAGTTTTCAATTTAGACTCGTTTATATTTTTTCGTTTGGGCTTGTATCATATTTTCTCTCCGGTTTATATGATCCGTTCATCCTATATTGACTCTTAAAATTCAAGAGTCTATCTGAAATAGAGGGTAAATTATATGGCCTTCCAAATACCGTTTCGATACCTAACATCACTGAAGAGACATATATTGTCGAAATCTAGATCTGGTGTACAAAAAAAATATTGACACTTTGTGTTTGTGACATGACATCTTGGTCACAAGCTTATTGTTTTCTGTTTAGTATTAAATTCATATCAAGATCCATTTTGTTACATCTCGTGATCAATTTTTTTTGGCAATCGCCAATGGCAGTCAGCAGGGTTTAAGAACATCAGTTGTTCGACCTGTTAGTCAGATGCGCTTTGTTTAAATATACTTTTTCCCTTTTTTGGTTTTTTGGAAAATGTTGTTTGTGCTGTATTTCGACCCTTATACAACGAAATTTGTTTTACATGCACACGTATAAAAATTGCGGTTTTTATCCAACGCAATCATAGGTTTGAACGTAGTTTTCAATGTAGACTCGTTTATATTACAATTTCTCCTTTAATGGTGAACATTACCTTCAGATAAAAGGGACAGCGTTGGGACGAAAATGGCACCGTCTTGGGCCAATATTTTCATGGGCAAATTGGAGAAAAAAAATCATTTCAACATATTTATCCAAACCTCTGTCTTGGTTACGTTTTATCGATGATGTTGACATGAAATGGATTGAATCCCAACAAAAACTGGATGATTTTACCAGACATGCAAACAACGCCCACCAGTCAATTAAATTTACAAATGAAATTTCCGACTCAAAAATATCTATCTGAGACACACCTACATCTATAAAGGACGGTGTCATATCAGCAGATCTCTACTGTAAACCTATAGATAAACATCAGTACCTTTCTCCCCAAAGCTGTCACTCCAAACACTGTACACAAAGTATCCACTACAGTCAAGCTCTCAGAGTAAAGCGAATATGCTCCTCTGAGGTGGCTGCCACTAAACTGTTACAAGAACTTCGCGGATTTTTGACCAAACGAGGTTATAAAAAATGCGACATAGATAAGGGGTTTGTGCGTGCTAACAATAACAGCCGCAATGACCTATCACAGTACAAACAGAAGTGATGCAGCGAAATAGGTCCGTTTTTTTTACACCCAATCCCGCCTTTACTAACCTTTCACGTTTGATCCGTGCCAATTGGCAGATTATTGCCAAGCACCCACAATTATCCAAAATCTTTCCCAAACCTCCTGTCTTAGCTTTTCGGAGATTAGCATGTCTGAAAGACTTATTTGTGAGAGTTGATGTCTCTCTAATAAAAGCTGTTTAACTACATGATGGTGCAAGTCGTGTGGTAACAGACGATGTCTGACTTGCAAAAAAATACTGAATACTCATACATTTACTTGCCACTCCACTGGGTCTGTGTACACAATATTTTTCAATGTAACTTGCAAAACCCATAATGTGGTATACCTTCTTCAGTGTCAATGTGGCATGCATTATGTTGGCGAGACAGAACAGCCATTCAACAAACTCATGAATGGTTATCGAAGTGACTACACATGCAAGCCCGACCTTCCCGTAAGTCGTCATTTGAGATCACCTGGGCACGCCCAAGCTGATCTCAAAAACCTTACCATCACAATCATAGACCACAACGAGGGTTGGTCAAGGACCGACAGACTTGCTCGGGAAAGGTTTTGGATAAGAAAGTTAAGGACAGTTTCCCAAGAGAGCATAATGAAAAAACATAGAATGAGTCATTTGTTTTCCCTACCATCACTCATTTCTCTACCATCAATTGTTTCCTGTAACTCAGAAATGCATTCCTAAGAATACATATTACTACACAGTCTTTGAACTATTTCTATACCTGTACCAACTCTAAAAATTTTGAACTGTTATAGTTTTAATTTGCAGGGTTCTATTCATTTGAGAGGGATGAACAAGTACGAAGTCACGTTCAGCGATTTATTTTTGTTAAAATTTATTATTATCATTATTTTTTCAATCATTATCCAACTGTTATTTAGTTGGGTTGTTTGAATATGCAGCCTCTCATAAACATGTTTTACCCCGCCGCAATTTTACGCCTGTCCAAAGTAGGAGCCTCTGGCCTTTGTTAGTATTGTATGATTTTTAGTTTCTTGTGTATAATTCGGAGTTTAGTATGACGTCCATTATCACTGTACTAGTATACATATTTTTAGGGGCCAGCTGAAGGACACCTACGGGTGCGGGAATTATCGCTACATTGAAGACTCATTGGTGGCCTTCCGCTGTTGTCTGCTCTATGGTCGGGTTGTTGTCGCTTTGACACATTCCCCATTTCCTGTCTCAATTTTATCTGTTGTAATTACTCTACCGTTGTCAAATTTGGAATAATATACCAGCTCAGATCGGTCTGTGCTGTTTCATGGGAATGTATTTCCACACAATCGTTGTTATAACATCTTAACTGTCGTCACTTTTGATATTTCAGAATTGTAACAGTTCATATCGCACATTACTATTTTTATCTGAAGCATATCTTTGTAGTCTCTGTTGTAAATAGCTTTATAACCTACGTCATTTTTTGAATTTTAGAATTGTACAAGCGTCTTTGTTTTCGGTTTTAACTGTTTTATTGTATACATTTCAAGATTGTTAAAGTTCAATAAGAATAGATAGATATGATTCTTTTTACATCATAATCATAAAGATGAAGGATATCTGTTATCCGAAATATGTAACATTTGTTCATTTTATTATTATTTTTTGGTGATGTTGTACCCCTTTAGACTTGTTATATATCATGTATATTATATTTTGTAGTGTACTGTATCATAATTATATGATCCATCGCCCCATTAGATTTTTCGTTGGCTATTATTCAGTCATTTAATATATATATATATATATATAAATTGTCGTTTGTGCTGTATTTAGACCCCTCTACCAAGAAATTTGTTTTACATGCCCAAGTTTAAAAATTGCGGTTTTATCCAACGCAATCATAGGTTTGAACGTTGTTTTCAATTTAGACTTGTTTATATTTTTTCGTTTGGGCTTGTATTATATTTTCCTTCGGTTTTATATGATCCGTTCATCCTATTTCTACTCTTTGAAATCCAAGAGTCTATCCTAAATTGAGGTAAATTATATGGCCTTCCAAATACCGTTCCGATCTCTAACATCACCGAAGAGACATAAATTGTCGACATCCGGATATGGTGTACAAATGTTTGCACCTCATGTTTGCAAATATACCATCTTTTCCGCAAGATTATTGTTTTCTGTTTGGTATTAAATTATTGTTAACAATGTTACCATGTCAGCATACCCCCCTCCCCTTTTGCTCCTCTCCCCTTAATTCACCTCTAATGCATGTCATGATTCGAATTTTATTTTTGAGGCTAACACTTAAACAGATTGCCCTGATTGCACATGCAAAATCAGTTCCTTTATATTAGGTGTTTATTCCAATGTATAATATATTACAAAACAAAACAAAAAAATCATACTAATGCAATCATACTTATATATGTCTTGCTAGGGGTCCTTCAGTTTGTTATTATGTCTTTCATACCATTTAATCTATTCTTTGTCTGTTTTGCCCATTATTCGCTATTCTCTGTATTTTAAGACCCCATTATTCTCTTTTATTATTGGTCATCTTTTATTTATTAATTTTTAAGCCCTTTATTCTGCACAGTTGCCCATAAGGATTATTATATATTCTGTAAACACCATCCGTACCCTCATATGTTAGGCGTATATATAATTTGTCTGATGTATCGAGTTACATCCACTAAATATTGATAAAGTCATCTAATTTAATAACAAATTGGTAAGGCATAATTGATAAAGCATAGTGATATCAGTAAAAGTAAGCTGTAGTTAAAAACTGTATTGTGCTTTTACAGAAAATTCATACATTAAAAGTTCATTTTAAATCAAAGTAGAACTTTTTTTCAAGTTTACTTATAATTTCATTATGATTTTATAACAAAGTTTAAGTAACAAATGTAAATTGAAATACTTACAAACGTGTTGTTGTATTATAAATTCCAGACGGAACTGTCGCTAGACCTTTATCATGGCAATAAGTATAGTCGAAAGGATGAACGCACAAACATGATGAAGGACACCCAAAGACAGCGCTCTCAAAAACAGTGCAAATAATCAAGAAAATATATCGGCGAAATGTCTTCATAGTATGCCTGCAACATATTCATTGTAATGTAAGTGTCATTCTGTGGAATAAAATAGTATTTGACAATGTTGTCAATACACTGAAACTTATCGAACCATTCAAGATATTGTAAACACTCAACAATACTTTAAACATTTATATTTTGAAATAGAATCAGCAGTTATTATATGTCTATATTTTTGGCAATCGCCAATGTCAATCAGCAGGGTTTAAGAACATCAGTTGTTCGACCTGCTAGTCAAATGCGTTTTGTTAAAATATATTTTTTCACTCTTTTGGTCTTTTTGAAAATGTTGTTTGTGCTGTATTTAGACCCTTCTACAACGAAATTTGTTACATGCATACGTATAAAAATTGCGGTTTTTATCCAACGCAATCATAGGTTTGAATGTTGTTTTCAATTTAGACGTGTTTCTATATCTATATATATATCTATACAACTCGTCTAAACATCAACCCAACAATGTTAGATCTGTAAATTTGCTTTAGCAAATTTTTTGTTCTTTACTCGCCGGGATTCGAACCCATGCTACTGAGATATCGTGACATCAAATCGCCTGCACTGTAGCCGTCCCGCTAGACCACACGACCACCTGGGCTTCACAATAATAAAGCTTTCGGTGGCCGTGTGTTACCTTTCCTCGTCAGTTTAAATCTAGCGTCGTACTACAGTACATGATATAAAAGGCATGGAGATGTTATTGTTACAGATCAGCTCAATTATCTATAGTAAAGGATCCTACAAATTAATGCAAGATACAGTCACAGAAAATAATTATATTTATAAGTACGTCTAAGTCAGTGACAACTCTACAACAGATTTATCCATCGGATCATCAGCAATGATGGTGATACATGGCTGTGTACATTATGTATATACAACTCGTCTAAACATCAACCCAACAATGTTAGATCTGTAAATTTGCTTTCGCAAATTTTTTGTTCTTCCCTCGCCGGGATTCGAACCCATGCTACTGAGATACCGTGATCTATATACATATATATATAAGTCTATTTTGTAATGAAGCTTTGCATTTACGATATTAATATTTAGGTATTTTTTTAGTAAAGATTAAGAAAAAAGCATTGCCTGTGTAAATATTTGCAATCATCAGATTATTATGCAGACATGGAGACGTAAAAATTGAGATTGACATGTTAAATTTGGGTTATCACCGGTATGACATGCAGACATTGCAGTAGGCAATGTTTTCATTTGGACTCCATTGGGTAGTCTCAATGGCAATCATATCATATCTCATGATGTTATATTGACTTAAATGCGAACAGGTTAATTAGAAGTTCACGTTGGTATACAGACTTTTTACCTCACTATTCCAAATACAAACCTTGAATTTTAATGCTGCATGAACAAGGTTGTAATTTAGACATACAAACCAATGACATACATGTACGAGAACAGAAACGGCATATAACATGCATACTCTTAACTGCCATATCAGCTACCAAACTAAAACGTATATATCCCGAATAGAATAAAAATATGACAAACATGCAAAGAAAGCAATATAGCAAAGTTTTCACTTCCAAATGTGTCATGAGTAAACTATGTTGAAATAAGAATTTTGCAACACAAATCACTTCAATGACAATAACATATCAAAATCTGAAATATGATTGCATTCAACAGAGAAAAAAATGGAAGTGTTTAGAGTGGGACAAACGCAATACTAGTATATCATATTTATCAAATAACCAACCCCAGTAAAACATTCGATGAAATGACGTCAACCTAGTTATCTAGAAAACTTAATTGAAAGTTTCCTTCTTAGAAGCAATAATTTACCAAGGAGCAAGTGTCATGAATACTATGGACATATAAATAATATGTTCATGCACTTTACAAGTTTACGATTACTGTACATGTTTAACGTCTAATTTGCTATACATTGAATATGCATAGTAAATAACCGTAACATCTTAGTCTTGCTTCATACAATTATTTAGTGTATGTTCACCCACAGACTGTATGAACCAAAGCAGCATAATACAAATTAAAACGAAGCTACGTCAATGAGACAACAACCCAAAGACAAAACTGAATAAGAGACATAAAAATGAAGATACAATCTCCGGCAATATATTTAATTTGTCAAGTTCTAAATCAAGGCAAGGTTGATTTTACTCTAATCAGTAAGTTGATCTTGTCAACAGCAAAAATGTAAAGTCAAGTCCTTTGCTTTGTTCATTTATAAAGGTAGAATCCAACTGTTAATCATTGTCATGCCGGTGGAATCTTACTTCCACAATACATCTTCTTTATGGTTTACCAACTTAATTAGACCATGCTATACACATTTTAGTAACGAAAATTTTACTTGAAATCACTGCAAACACTCGCATATCGATATAAAAAATAATCCGGGAAATTAACACTACATAAGAAAGAGCCACCGTAACGTCCTCGTCAACGTTTACAATAGATAAAGAAAGCTATCCCGTTTCACATGAATTTTTGCATGAAGAAAATCATATGAATCTTACTATTGAGGTTTAAAAAGGACATCGATCACTGTTGGATTTAATATGAGTTAGTTGTATATGTAGAATCATCTTGATAATTTTTTTTTTACTATGATAATTGATTTATTAGTCTAAAGCTGTTACAATTACCGTATTGCTACAGCTTTCACAAACAACGTACCCTGGTATATTAATATCTTTAAGAACAGGGTGTCTTAAAGATAAGTTTCATCATGATATTTATCGCTTAATTATCTATAAGTATTTTTGAAATATCTTTCAAGTGGTGCGTCGTTGTGTCTCAATGAAGTGTAGTAAAACATTATGATAAAATTCAGAAAAGGATTAAATGTGCAGTCAGACCCACGGTAAGTCTATATCGGGGATTATACTTTCTTATGTTCATTGCTATCTCAATAGTTGTTGCTGTCTAACTAATTTTGACCTGAATCGTTTCCGACAGTACCACATGTACCATACGTATCTCTTTAAAATGATTATAATCCAAACATCCTGTGATTATGAAACCAAATTCATATAACCTCATTCATAACTTTAGAAAAACAAATTATCACACATCTGATTATTTCATACGTCAAAAAGATTTGCATATTGGAAGTGTAATGTTGATCTATAAAATTTAACTAACTCTCAACATTTCTCAAATTATTCAACAAAAATATCAAGGATTGCGACTTCATTTTTGAACACTGTACACAGACCACTATAACAGGAGACAAAATGTAACGTTTCAAACTAAATTCCTAAACAACATTCGCGTACGTCAAAAGTCAAAAAGACGGTTATTGTGTGTCGTCGTTATTATTATACATAAGTCAAAATGTCAACAGGAGAAAAACATTATATCGTTTATTTCTGGTCATGACCTAATAAAGCTAAAGCAATCTTTTAACTTGTAGTGTATTAATACAAACTCGTTTAAAAAAACAACTTTGAACTTACCTCAAAACGTACAAGATATATATATATATATATATATTCCTCTAGGCTATGAATGAACATTAAGTGTGTGTAATAATCGTTTATTTTTCATTTATAAGTTCATTGCCACGGTTGCATGCTTTGAATCTTACAATTTTGAATTAAAATATATTGTATAAAAAATGATTGGCTAATCGGAACGTATAAACAACTATATATTTATGCATGGAAAGTCTAGTTTAAATGCACATGGGTCCGATGCAAAACTACCTTTAAATACAAATAAACATGATATGTCGAACAAAAATCTTCAAATATGTTATACAGTTCTTCAACATACACTCCACAAACCAAGTAATTATGCAGAAGTCTTAAGTAGAATATAAGATAACGATATACTGCACACTGCAATTTTACAATGAAGTGCGCCGTAGGATAGTGTAAGTGCTTTAAACGATTTTGGCACTTATAAAAAAATAGAAAATGATGTTTTCATCTTACTCACAAAGACAAATAAATTTACCATTAGCATCATATACAAAGTGACATTTAACGACAGCCATTTCATAACTATATTAATTAACTCACTTTGTATATTTGTTTAATTTCATCAATGAGAGTTGCCTTTAATTATCAGACATATATTACTTCTAAGTGTGATCCAATTTAATCAAAACCGAGAATTAACGTTTTCGGAAGTGTTTCTATGCAAATTGTAAAAGGCGGAGTTAAGAATTCTGAAATATTTAAAAAAAAGAATTGGATTAAATTTTAATATATTCCTTCAGTGAAATAATCCATAGATAAAGTTTATTTTAAACATTTGTATACTTGCAGTATTGGCTTGACATTTGGGTTTTAAAAGTTTTAAAGATAAAACTGGGTAAACATTCATAGAAATATATGCTAGGCGTCTATACAAAATCTGATTTTTCAGCTTTACTGGTCCTTATTTCTTAAGATCACATTTATTAATCTAAAATAACGTAAAGTGAACTGCTCAGCTTTTGGTAATCTATATCTTACTAATTTCTTTTTATAAGTTCATATCAGTCCATCCAGGTATGAAATTATATTTCCTTAACGATTTTGAATAAGCAAAGAATTTTCACATAGTTGTCTAGATTTTGTATTTTAATTTCATAACATAACACTAATTAATAACATTTGTAAAAGCGTTGAACATGGTTTCCCTATGTAATGAACATAGATCACCTTGAAAAGTTCTGGAAATGCATCCCGATGAAAAATAACTAATACGAGTACAATTTGTTTGATACATTCAACTTAAATTTGATATTTGTTTTTCCTAATATGGATTTAAACCCTCAAAGTCATTTTAGCTTCTGATTGTATATTAACAGGAAGTGATATATTATTCTAAAAATGATGATCCATTGCAAAGTCATTGAACTCCCGACAACCAAATAGTCCTGTGCTGTATTAAAAATAAATAAGGAATTTCACACATTGCAAATATATACGTATTCAGTACTTTTGAACTTATTATTAACCTAAGTGTCCATGCAAGCAACTTGATATTGTCATGTCAGGTTCACTGGTATATAAATCTCACGTTTTGATATCCCTGTAAAATTGGAATTACTTGATTTGAATATTTTTAGTAGAACTTTATAGTTTATAAGCCTATTAAGGATCTGATTTACACTGCTCATTGAGAACCCTAGAGGACAGTATTTTTTTTATGAAATCATTTTCTGTGGAAATAATGGTAGTGAGAAATTTAGAAAGTCATGGTCACTATCGATCGTTCTTTATGGGAATTATGTTGAAGTTCTAGGGAAAGGAGATTTTCATCGTTATTTTTTATGAGAATATCCAGATTGAAAAGAAAAGTGTAAAATATGTAGGTAATGGGATTCACATTCTGTAACTCTCATGTTCAATTTTTAAACAATTAAAGTAATTATTTTTAATGTAAAAACAATTGTTTGAGGCTTTGTCTGCTGGAAGAAAAAAATGATTGCCGTGAAGATAGGATAGATCTTTAAGAATATCAGGCTTCTTCAAAACCCATGTTCTTATAATATATGGTCATTTCTAATGTGCTTGTAAATGTATGGACGAATATATTTGATCAATTTAAAAAGTGTTCATTTAAGGTTCGTCTGGTTCCCAATTTTCCAATTTTTTGACCTAGTTTTCATCCCCGTTCAAATTGTTCATTATGTATGCTGAAAGGTCGATTGCTTTCTAAAGTGTTTTTGTATTGGGACGATAAACAAATAATTTCAAATTCTTGAAAGTAAAAGTCCCTAATTAGTAAAGTTAAAAATAGCGGAAACAATGGGTCAAGTGTTGGTTAAAGATATTAAAATATTTTGTATCTTGACGAATTTAATGATAACGTTTGATCTTTGACATAGTCATTTCAATTCAGTTACTGCTTTTTATACGAGGGTCGATTCATAACTTTGCATATAACGTGAAAAAAAAATGGTCAAATATTTCAATCTTTTCACACTAATTTTAGTTTAAGTGATAAATGAAAAAGGATGATATACTCTAGCATGTGTAGACAATTTCAGTTAGTGATGTTTCTGATACGTCATGCATAAACGTGCGTAAATTGACTTATCTAAACGCTGTTTTGAAATAAAAATCAGTATAAGCAAAACTAAAAGACTTATCCAAAACGATATGTTATCCACATTAGAATGTTTGATGTTATACATCTTATTCCAAAATAGCTTTCTTGGGAAAGCATTTGCTCACTTTGAAATATTACCGACAAGCTCCAAAAATTGTTTTATACTGTAATCGTTTGCAGTTTGTATAAAAAAAAAACAGACAGTTCGAAGCTCTAATGCAAATAATTAAGGCACAATTAGAAAATATATACTTTGATCTCACACTTATATATGTCCTGTGAACGTGTGTAGAATGTTTATTAATAGCAATATCATACTTTTAAATGAATGAATTCAAGGGAACATAAAGTGGCCTATTTTTTAAATACTTTATCTCGCTGTATTTGTTTGCATAACTGGATTTATCTTCCAAAGTTACAATTAGAGAAAAAGTTTAACAAAGTCTAATATTTATCGGTATGAAAATGTATGCTATGAGAGCAAAGAATGAATCAAGTCTTCTAAATGCCAACATATCAGGAGTGAATAGACACCTTAAAATATCAAGAAATGTATAACTTATGAAAAAGCAAACTAATTGTTCAGAACAATATGTTCTTAAAAAAATATCCAGGTCATAAGACCACATTTAAAAGAATGTCTGTTTCCCCTCCCCCGGGTCTACCCTTTGTAAACAGACCAGGAAGGCAGGTTCTTTTTTTTTTAACTGGATGTGATTGTCATAGCATGGTCACATGAATGGTTTGACTTGTCCAGTCCAGGCCACTTATCAGTTGTTTGTGCTCAATTTGAGTGTATTTAATTAGATTATCAATCCTCCTGCTTTCAAGCACATTCCAAAAATGGAAACATTATTTTCAGGAAAAAAATAATTTTGATTTTTTTGTGGAAAATAATTTTTTGACCCGGGGGCTTATTTTTGACCCGGGTGGGGGGAGGGGAAACAAACATATTTTTAATTTTGGCCTAAACATGTTGAATTGATTGTTATCTATTATTAGATTCATGTAGACATTTATATCAAAATCATTAAATGTGTCCTTCCAATCATAAACCACTATATAATTTACTCCGGTCTAACTTTTCAATGGAGAACTGAAAACAATGTATTCTTCGAATTAAGTAGCTCAATTATTTAATTATCGTGTATGCACTAAATATAAATAGAATGTATGTTATCGATTATATTTCTTTTTTTCAAAATGCTATGATTTATTTTCCGAATATCAACAGAAAGTATAAGTTTTGTTTATTGAAGTCGAACAGTTTCATATCTTAAGATGCAATTTCTCCGAAAACCAGGAAGAAATTGGATATCTTGTTCAACAAGATTTTTTTTTGAAAAATGTCTTTTTGCATTGTTTGCACTCTGATTTGTAGGGACATTTCATTTTAAACAGTTATATTGGGTTATTATCGTCAGAAAATCAATTTTGAAATTTGGCTGTTTATATAATAAATTATGGGTATTCATTTCTCATCAAAAACAGTTCACTAGAGAAAAATAATATATGCTAAAAGATGGACATAAATATATCAGGAAACTATAATAACATCTCTGGTATCTGTTCATATGTAAATGTTCCAATGCAGTACAACTATTAGGATATGGTAATTTGTTATCAACTTTCTGGTTTTAAGACATACTAAAAGTGATGCTCTTCAATTTGAAAACCGATAAATATTGTGGTGTTTTGATTTTATGCCGTAATGTCCTGTTGGGAAACTTATTTACTCACAAGAAAAATGCAGCATTTCTACAGGGGATAATGCATTACTAGAAACTTTGACAAATTTGGTACAGGGTTACATGTAGCTGGAGATAATTTATTGAATCTGAGGGAAGACTTATAGTCATGACATACGTTCAGGCATTTTTGATGAACAAATGCGAAATCTTGGTCTGCATCTTTCATAGAAGAGTACTGGTATTTTATTGACACCAAAGAAAGATATACAGTAAATACCCTTATCCTGGGCATCGTGGAAAAGGAAAGTAGAATCATTTTGAAGCAGTAGGACGATGTAAAAGAGTTCTTTTAGCAAGTTTTACAAGTTGAAACAGATAAAAGTTCTAGATTATTGTGATGGTGTAAAAGAAGTTCCTGAGAATTGGAAATGTTTGAAGTTTAAATGTATTTCTGAGATAAATTTATCCAAAAAGAAATCTTATTAAACAAAACTTACAAATGTCTTTCCTTTCCTATGGGAAATTTCCATCTACATGTATACTTATATTGAACGCCATGGTACGCCTTAATAGTTTGATAAACATAATTTTGGTTCACTTTAAACAATGGACTTAATATTCGGGGCCAGATAGGGCACCCACCAAACATACATGTACTCCGTTTGCATACTCGGTAAGACAAAAATAAGAGGATGTGGTATGATTGCCAATGAAACGATTATCCAACAGAGACCATATGATACTACCAGAAACTATGTGTGATGTTAACAACACACCTGAAATTAAACAAAACAAGAAATGAGCTGTCAAATTGACATCAATACGGGTGTTGATGTATTCTAATGAACTGTATAGTAAATACTTTCATGGTTGTTTGACCTACCACGTTCTGTTCTTAATTTATAATCTACCAATGAGCATATGTCCTGAACGGTAGAAGTGACAATAGTAAATATCAAACTTGACCTCCATTTTATTTTCAGTAACAAGATATTTGAATTTTAAAAGCATTCGAAGAGCAGGTCATTAGTTTTTGTATGGAAACGACATAGAGGGTCATGTTTCAATATATCAAGGACCATAACTCCTGAACAGTGAAAAACAATTGAAAATCGTCAATATAGAACTTGAATTTGCTTCATTTTGTCATCAGTAACCACATGTTAAATTTTGAAAAGGATTGGTTGAACGATTGTTGAACGACTCAGAAGTAATTTGTAAGTTATTGCACCTACATTTTCCAATCTATCAAGGACCATAACTCCTGAACGGTATAAAAGAAAATTGTCAATATCGAACTTGACCTCCATTTCGTCAGTAGTAACAACATATTAAAATTCGAAAAGCATTGGTTGAATGGTTTATAAAATATTGCACGGAAAGTGATGGCGGCGGTCCAATGTCAGTACAAACATAATGCAAGTCTGAATAAAAAACAAAATCACAGACAGCACATAAAAAAACAACATGAGTGTGACCATGTGCTCCAGGAGGGGTTTAATCCCCTCCTATATGTGACTAATCTTATAAATTCATGCATGTAATGTCCTCTAAAAAGACCGACAGGTTTATTCAATTAAGCTTGGTATACATGTGTACTGTAGTCATGTTTTACATAAAATTTAAATTGGTCTTATTCAATATCATCGAAAACGTCTTTCAGCAAACAAATAAGTGTACAGCTTATAAGCTTAAAATTTCTTTATTTCAGATGACTGAGCAACATCAAATACACACATGAAACTGTGACCCGTTAAAGGACCCTCAAAGTAACCAATGGGGCATTTCAATATCTGTTATGTTTTGTTTCGTATATATTTGACTTTTTTGAGTTATTTCCGCAATGACTTCATTGGTTAATTGATGAAAATGTTCAAACGACAAATGTAACTTTTTTATGGATTTATTAAAAGCTTATTAAGTGTCTGAAAGGATGCTCCAAATATTTCTTATACTTTTTAGAGAATTGTAGGTTTACATATATATGTTAAGCATTAGTGGACTTATGTACCTATAATAAATTCCATGTTAACTTTGTGTGTGCCTTTAGATTTGTGGAGGCAAAAAAAACGGTGGGAATGATCAAATGTTTGATTTAATTATTTGTTTTCTATATTAGAAAAAATCATTATTGGAGCAACTGAAATGCCAAAGTTTAATGCATAGTTTATATTTAAGACGAAGAAGATATCTTTTCTTTAACATACGTCCAGTTAATAATTATTTAAATCCCGAATTCTTTTAAATCAAAGGCTACTATTGAAAGTATAACATGTGCATACAACAACTCATGGAGCATGTCTGCATAACAACGTTAAATATATGATGTCTATTTTAAACTACCCCCACATGTAATTTATTCTCGTATATGTTATGTAATTATGTAGTAAAATATTAAATAATTCACATTACTTACATAAATGTTTAAACGCTAAATTGTTTGTCGAAATTATTCTATATTAGGTTCTTTAGGTACTTAATGTATATGTATATGTTTTTCCAATATAGTTTTCATTCTGGTGAAATATTAGTCCTGAGGTTATCAACAACTCAGTAGTCAGTGCTTGAGTACTGACATGATTAATAGCAACTTTTCTTAACTTTTCCCTTGATTACCTTGAGAAATTATTAAGAAACTAAAGGTTTTAACTCCCTCAGGCAAGGTTGACCTAATATGAATTTGGCTATATTGAAGGTCCCTTTTGATCATATAACTAATAACATGTGTGGGTTTTTTACATTGTTAGTTTTTAACTGTTTGGATTTGAGCGTTTATGATGACCGTTAATCCAGAAAATCTCTTCGAACGCACGAAATAAACAGGTTTTTTTTTATTCAAACATATAGCTTACGTCCTTTGTAATCTTGTTTAGGTATTACATGCTCATAAATCAATGTCTAACTTTAAACATATTTGCATGCAACAAATCATCAATCTTGTCTCATAAATAACGTTAAAGGTTTGATGTATATTTAGAACTATCCCCATATGTAATCATTATCAAATATCTAAAGTTATTATTTATTAAACTGTTAAAATTATATACATAAAATTTTGAATGCTAAATTGATTTTCGCAATTATTCTGGATTATTAGGATTTTTAGGTACTTCATAAATCTCTTTTACCAATCCTTCAAAATGTTCATGGACGGCCGACTCTTATTATTCTTAAAAAAAAGAATCATTGTTTGAACGATTGCTTATATGATGCAAATAACTAGTACTGTGAAGATGAGAGCAGATTTTGTTGAAGTTATTGTAAAGTTAATGTGTGACTTCCTCCTTTATGTTTTATCATCTGTCTTGCTTCATTGATGTCCTGTGTTTGCTTGTTGTAATTGGCATCTAGATTACGACGATTCTCCACTGCCACTAAGTGTTAGTATTATTATGGACTACCTGGGTATAATGAAGCTAAAACTTAGTTATCGTGATGTATCTACAGTCACAAGAATCACTATAGACTACCTTGGTATAATGAAGCTAAAACTTAGTTATCGTGATGTTTCTACAGTCACAAGTATCACTATAGACTACCTGGGTATAATGAAACTAAAACTAAGTTAACGTGATGTTTCTACAGACACAAGTATCACTATAGACTACCTTGGTATAATGATGCTAAAACTTAGTTATCGTGATGTATCTACAGAAACAAGTATCACTATAGACTACCTGGGTATAATGAAACTAAAACTAAGTTAACGTGATGTTTCTACAGACACAAGTATCACTATAGACTACCTTGGTATAATGATGCTAAAACTTAGTTATCGTAATGTATCTACAGTCACAAGTATCACTATAGACTACCTTGGTATAATGATGCTAAAACTTAGTTATCGTGATGTATCTACAGTCACAAGTATCACTATAGACTACCTTGGTATAATGATGCTAAAACTTAGTTATCGTGATGTTTCTACAGTCACAAGTATCACTATAGACAACATTGGTATAATGATGCTAAAACTTAGTTATCGTGATGTATCTACAGTCACAAGTATCACTATAGACTACCTTGGTATAATGATGCTAAAACTTAGTTATCGTAATGTATCTACAGTCACAAGTATCACTATAGACTACCTTGGTATAATGATGCTAAAACTTAGTTATCGTGATGTATCTACAGTCACAAGGATCACTATAGACTACCTTGGTATAATGATGCTAAAACTTAGTTATCGTGATGTATCTACAGTCACAAGTATCACTATAGACTACCTTGGTATAATGATGCTAAAACTTAGTTATCGTGATGTATCTACAGTCACAAGTATCACTATAGACTACATTGGTATAATGATGCTAAAACTTAGTTATCGTGATGTATCTACAGTCACAAGTATCACTAAAGACTACCTTGGTATAATGATGCTAAAACTGTGTTATCGTGATGTATCTACAGTCACAAGTATCACTATAGACTACCTTGGTATAATGATGCTAAAACTTAGTTATCGTGATGTTTCTACAGTCCCAAGTATCACTATAGACTACATTGGTATAATGATGCTAAAACTTAGTTATCGTGATGTATCTACAGTCACAAGTATCACTATAGACTACCTTGGTATAATGATGCTAAAACTTAGTTATCGTGATGTATCTACAGTCACAAGTATCACTATAGACTACCTTGGTATAATGATGCTATAACTAAAGTATCGTGATGTATCTACAGTCACAAGTATCACTATAGACTACCTTGGTATAATGATGCTAAAACTTAGTTATCGTGATGTATCTACAGTCACAAGTATCACTATAGACTACCTTGGTATAATGATGCTATAACTAAAGTATCGTGATGTATCTATAGTCACAAGTATCACTATAGACTACATTGGTATAATAATGCTAAAACTTAGTTATCGTGATGTATCTACAGTCACAAGTATCACTATAGACTACATTGGTATAATGATGCTAAAACAAAGTTATTTTGATATTTCAACCGAACCAAGTATCACTCTAGACTACCTTGGAATAATGATGCTAAAACTAAGTTATTTTGATGTTTCTACCGAAACAAGTATCATTATAGACTACCTTGGAATAATGATGCTAAAACTAAGTTATTTTGATGTTTCTACGAAAACAAGTATCACTATAAACTACCTTGGTATAATGATGCTAAAACTTAGTTATCATGATGTATCTACAGTCACAAGTATCAATATAGACTACCTTGGTATAATGATGCTAAAACTAAGTTATTTTGATGGTTCTACCGAAACAAGTATCACTATAGACTACCTTGGAATAATGATGCTAAAACAAAGTTATTTTGATGTTTCAACCGAAACAAGTATCACTCTAGACTACCTTGGAATAATGATGCTAAAACTAAGTTATTTTGATGTTTCTACCGAAACAAGTATCACTATCACTGATCACTATAGACTACCTTGGAATAATGATGCTAAAACTAAGTTATTTTGATGTTTCTACCAAAACAAGTATCACTATAGACTACCTGGGTATAATGATGCTAAAACTTAGTTATCGTGATGTTTCTACCAAACCAAGTATCACTATAGACTACCTTGAAATAATGATGCTAAAACTAAGTTATCGTGATGTTCATACCGAAACAAGTATCACTATAGACTACATTGGTATAATGAAGTTAAAACTTAGTTATCGTAATGTATCTACAGTCACAAGTATCACTATAGACTACCTTGGTATAATGATGCTAAAACTTAGTTATCGTAATGTATCTACAGTCACAAGTATGACTATAGACTACCTTGGAATAATGATGCTAAAACTAAGTTATTTTGATGTTTCTACAGTCACAAGTATCACTATAGACTACCTTGGTATAATGATGCTAAAACGTAGCTATCGTGATGTATCTACAGTCACAAGTATCACTATAGACTACCTTGGAATAATGATGCTAAAACTAAGTTATTTTGATGTTTATACAGAAACAAGTATCACTATAGACTACCTTGGAATAATGATGCTAAAACTAAGTTATCGTGATGTTTATACAGAAACAAGTATCACTATAGACTACATTGGTATAATGATGCTAAAACTTAGTTATCGTGATGTATCTACAGTCACAAGTATCACTATAGACTACCTTGGTATAATGATGCTCAAACTTAGTTATCGTAATGTATCTACAGTCACAAGTATCACTATAGACTACCTTGGAATAATGATGCTAAAACTAAGTTATTTTGATGTTTCTACCGAAACAAGTATCAATATAGACTACCTTGGTATAATGATGCTAAAACTTAGTTATCGTAATGTATCTACAGTCACAAGTATCACTATAGACTACCTTGGTATAATGATGCTAAAACTTAGTTATCGTAATGTATCTACAGTCACAAGTATCACTATAGACTACCTTGGTATAATGATGCTAAAACTTAGTTAACGTGATGTTTCTACAGTCACAAGTATCACTATAGACTACCTTGGTATAATGATGCTAAAACTTAGTTATCGTAATGTATCTACAGTCACAAGTATCAGTATAGACTACCTTGGAATAATGATGCTAAAACTAAGTTATTTTGCTGTTTCGTCCGAAACAAGTATCACTATAGACTACCTTGGTATAATAATGCTAAAACTTAGTTATCGTAATGTATCTACAGTCACAAGTATCACTATAGACTACCTTGGTATAATGATGCTAACACTTAGCTATCGTGATGTATCTACAGTCACAAGTATCACTATAGACTACCTTGGAATAATGATGCTAAAACTAAGTTATTTTGATGTTTCTACCGAAACAAGTATCACTATAGACTACCTTGGTATAATGATGCTAAAACTAAGTTATCGTGATGTTTATACCGAAACAAGTATCACTATAGACTACCTTGGTATAATGATGCTAAAACTTAGCTATCGTGATGTATCTACAGTCACAAGTATCACTATAGACTACCTTGGAATAATGATGCTAAAACTAAGTTATTTTGATGTTTCTACCGAAACAAGTATCACTATAGACTACCTTGGTATAATGATGCTAAAACTTAGCTATCGTGATGTATCTACAGTCACAAGTATCACTATAGACTACCTTGGTATAATGATGCTAAAACTTAGTTATCTTAATGTATCTACAGTCACAAGTATCACTATAGACTTCATTGGTATAATAATGCTAAAACTTAGTTATCGTAATGTTTCTACAGTCACAAGTATCACTATAGACTACCTGGGTATAATGATGCTAAAACTTAGTTATCTTAATGTATCTACAGTCAAAAGTATCACTATAGACTACATTGGTATAATGATGCTAAAACTTAGTTATCGTAATGTATCCACAGTCACAAGTATCACTATAGACTACATTGGTATAATGATGCTAAAACTAAGTTATCGTGATGTATCTACAGTCACAAGTATCACTATAGACTACCTTGGTATAATGATGCTTAAACTTAGTTAACGTGATGTTTCTACAGTCACAAGTATCACTATAGACTACCTTGGTATAATGATGCTAAAACGTAGTTATCGTAATGTATCTACAGTCACAAGTATCACTAAAGACTACGATAACCTTGGAATAATGATGCTAAAACTTAGTTATCGTGATGTATCTACAGTCTCAAGTATCACTATAGACTTCATTGGTATAATGATGCTAAAAATAAGTTATCGTGATGTATCTACAGTCACAAGTATCATTATAGACTATTTTGGTATAATGATGTTAAAACTTAGTTATCGTAATGTATCTACAGTCACAAGTATTACTATAGACTACATTGGTATAATGATGCTAAAACTAAGTTATCGTGATGTATCTACAGTCACAAGTATCACTTTAGACTACCTTGGTATAATGATGCTAAGACTTAGTTATCGTAATGTATCTACAGTCACAAGTATCACTATAGACTACATTGGTATAATGATGCTAAAACTAAGTTATCGTGATGTATCTACAGTCACAAGTATCACTATAGACTACCTTGGTATAATGATGCTAAAACTTAGTTATCGTGATGTATCTACAGTCACAAGTATCACTATAGACTACCTTGGTATAATGATGCTTAAACTTAGTTATCGTGATGTATCTACAGTCACAAGTATCACTATAGACTACCTTGGTATAATGATGCTTAAACTTAGTTATCGTAATGTATCTACAGTCACAAGTATCACTATAGACTACCTTGGTATAATGATGCTAAAACTTAGCTATCGTAATGTATCTACAGTCACAAGTATCACTATAGACTACCTTGGTATAATGATGCTTAAACTTAGCTATCGTAATGTATCTACAGTCACAAGTATCACTATAGACTACCTTGGTATAATGATGCTAAAACTAAGTTATCGTAATGTATCTACAGTCACAAGTATCACTATAGACTACCTTGGTATAATGATGCTAAAACTAAGTTATCGTGATGTATCTACAGTCACAAGTATCACTATAAACTACCTTGGTATAATGATGCTAAAACTAAGTTATCGTAATGTATCTACAGTCACAAGTATCACTATAGACTACATTGGTATAATGATGCTAAAACTAAGTTATCGTAATGTATCTACAGTCACAAGTATCACTATAGACTACCTTGGTATAATGATGCTAAAACTTAGCTATCGTAATGTATCTACAGTCACAAGTATCACTATAGACTACATTGGTATAATGATGCTACAGTCACAAGTATCACTATAGACTACCTTGGAATAATGATGCTAAAACTAAGTTATCGTAATGTATCTACAGTCACAAGTATCACTATAGACTACCTTGGTATAATGATGCTAAAACTAAGTTATCGTAATGTATCTACAGTCACAAGTATCACTATAGACTACATTGGTATAATGATGCTAAAACTAAGTTATCGCAATGTATCTACAGTCACAAGTATCACTATAGACTACCTTGGTATAATGATGCTAAAACTAAGTTATCGTAATGTATCTTCAGTCACAAGTATCACTATAGACTACCTTGGTATAATGATGCTATAACTAAAGTATCGTGATGTATCAGTATAGACTACCCTGATTTAAATATAGTCTTAACATTTGCTACACTTTATCAGTATTTACGAAATGGTTTGCACTCATTGTTATACATGTTATTTGGAGTGCAAACCATTTTTAAAATACTGCTTTTGATTTCTAGAATAAAAGTAAAATTTCTATATAGGCCAAATATTTCTTTAATTTATTATCATACTTGATGTTATATCGGCGGTATATTTTACTTTTGTTATAGTTGTATTGATCTGAATAATTGGTCAAACAACATCTGGTATAGCGGACACTAACAATAACTTTAAAAGAGGGTGTAACCGGGAAACAATCTGCTAAATGTAATAACCATTAGTAGATGCATGTTTACATCTGTTCTCCTGACGTTTACAAAAAAACAATACTCAGTGGTTTTTATTCTTATAATCCCATTAAGAACGAAAAGTAAATTCATGTAGATTATGAATATTGTTTTTCATTCGAACCCCCTCCCCCCGGTAAATCGATCCATTGTCACAAAAGCCTATGTCTAATTTTTTTAGGGAAAATAGATAATTAAATAGGGAAGCAGAATTTTGCAATATCAATCTCAAATATAGTACGATTAAACCTTAAATTAAAACTAAGTTTTCGTCGTTGTTTTAACCAAAGGGTCCAAAAAAACCCAACCATACAATCTACTTGAATTCGAAAATGTAAATGATACATTTGAAATAAGTGTTTTTCTGTAAACTGACATTTATTCATTCAGTAAAAATGGAATTCGCTATTTTACTTTCTTGAATATATTTATAGACGATACATACAATTCTTTTGATGTAATTTTCCTTTTTCACGCTTCAATCAAAATAATTTCTTTACTTTTATTATTCTAATTTTTAATGAAAAGTGTTTCTCACATGCAGTTCATAAACCATTTCACATACGTTTAAAAATCATTTAATGATTGTATACACTTTATAATCGTTCTTAAAAGTGTTAATGTTGTTATAATAACTGCATTTATTTACAGTTTGAACTCAGCAATAAGAATAAAGCAAAATGTGGGGCACAAGTTAATGACTCAGCAAATCAGCGATGCTGAAACATTACTGAATCTATAGATCAATATACAGTCTCGTGACCTGTAGGTTGCACTTCGTAAATACATCTGTTTCACAAATTACGCCTCTTTTGATATATAATATTCATAGATATTTTGTTTTGTTTACCTACTGGTTCCCAGGTATGATCTCAGAAAAAATATATAGGAACATATTATTAGTTGGACTAAACCGCATATCCAATATCCACGTTAACATAAGACCACTGAGAAGATATCATATTTAGTAAACCTAATAGGGAATAATAAATAAAGGTACAAACCTAATAGGGAATAATAAATAAAGGTACATTCTAAATAGGGAATAATAAATAAAGGTACAAACCTAATAAGGAATAATAAATAAAGGTACTTTCTAAATAGGGAATAATAAATAAAGGTACATTCTAAATAGGGAATAATAAATAAAGGTACAAACCTAATAGGGAATAATAAATAAAGGTACAAACCTAATAGGGAATAATAAATAAAGGTACAAACCTAATAGGGAATAATAAATAAAGGTACATTCTAAATAGGGAATAATAAATAAAGATACATTCTAAATAGGGAATAATAAATTAATGTACATTCTAAATTGGGAATAATAAATAAAGGTACAAACCTAATAGGGAATAATAAATAAAGGTACATTCTAAATAGGGAATAATAAATAAAGGTACATTCTAAATAGGGAATAATAAATAAAGGTACATTCTAAATAGGGAATAATAAATAAAGGTACAAACCTAATAGGGAATAATAAATAAAGGTACATTCTAAATAGGGAATAATAAATAATGATACATTCTAAATAGGGAATAATAAATTAATGTGCATTCTAAATTGGGAATAATAAATAAAGGTACAAACCTAATAGGGAATAATAAATAAAGGTACATTCTAAATAGGGAATAATAAATAAAGGTACATTCTAAATAGGGAATAATGAATAAAGGTACATTCTAAACAGTTTTTCTAACTTGTTGATTGATTGTTTCTTACTTATTTAACGTTCAATTGTGAGTGATATGTTCATTACCCATCAGGGTGGGTTTTATATCCAGCAGGGTGGGTTTTATATCCAGCAAGGTGGGTTTTATAAATAGAGTTAAATAAATACAGCTCACAATTGAACGTTAAATAAGTAAAAAACAATCATTTGGGGAACCAGTAGGTAATAAAAACAAAATATCTATGAATATCATATATCTCTCCAAAAGAGGCGTAGTTTGTGAAACAGCTGTATTTACGAAGTGCAACCTCCAGGTCACGAGACTGTATATTGATATCTAGATTCGGTAATGTTTCAGCATCGCTGATTTGTTGCGTCATTAACATGTGCCCCACATTTTGCTTTATCCTTATTGCTGAGTTCAACCTGTAAATAAATGCAGTTATTATAACAACATTAAAACTTTATTACGTCTCCAGACCCCGTAGATGCAATCGAAGTGATTAGGCTATTTGAAGAACGATAATAAAGTGTATAATAATTATTATTAAATGATATTTAATGTCATAATTTGATTTGACTGGTTTTATGTTATCATTCAAATGGAAATTTCATGTAATATAGTTACGTAATTTACTGATAAGATCATGTGGTGCAAAATCTTAATTGTATATTTTAATTTTGAATGATATATCAAATTTGTATTAAAAAAAGTAAAATAGTGAATACCATTTTTAGCTCACCTGGCCAACAGGGCCAAGTGAGCTTTTCTCATCACTTGGCGTCCGGCGTCCGTCGTCGTCCGTCGTCGTCCTGCGTTAACTTTTACAAAAATCTTCTCCTCTGAAACTACTCGGCCAAATTTAACCAAACTTGGCCACAATCATCATTTGGGTATCTAGTTTGAAAAATGTGTCCGGTGACCCGGCCAACCAACCAAGATGGCCGCCATGGCTAAAAATAGAACATAGGGGTAAAATGCAGTTTTTGGCTTATAACTCAAAAACCAAAGCATTTAGAGCAAATCTGATGAGAATAAAATTGTTCATCAGGTCAAGATCTATCTGCCCTGAAATTTTGAGATGAATCGGACATTCCGTTGTTGGGTTGCTGCCCCTGAAATAGTAATTTTAAGGAAATTTTGCTGTTTTTGGTTATTATCTTGAATATTATTATAGATAGAGATAAACTGTAAACAGCAATAATGTTCAGCAAAGTAAGATCTACAAATAAGTCAACATGACCAAAATGGTCAGTTGACCACTTTAGGAGTTGCCCTTTATAGTCAATTTTTAACCATTTTTCGTAAATCTTAGTAATCTTTTAGAAAAATCTTCTCCTCTGAAACTACTCGGCCAAATTTAACCAAACTTGGCCACAATCATCATTGGGGTATCTAGTTTAAAAGATGTGTCCGGTGACCCGGCCAACCAACTAAGATGGCCGCCATGGCTAAAAATAGAACATAGGGGTAAAATGCAGTTTTTGGCTTATAACTCAAAAACCAAAGCATTTAGAGCAAATCTGACACGGGTAAAATTGTTCATCAGGTCAAGATCTATCTGCTCTGAAATTTTGAGATGAATCGGACATTCCGTTGTTGGGTTTCTGCCCCTGAAGTGGTAATTTTAAGGAAATTTTGCTGTTTTTGGTTATTATCTTGAATATTATTATAGATAGAGATACACTGTAAACAGCAATAATGTTCAGCAAAGTAAGATCTACAAATAAGTCAACATGACCAAAATGGTCAGTTGACCTCTTTACGAGTAATTGCCCTTTATAGTAAATTTTTAACCATTTTTCGTAAATCTCAGTAATCTTTTAGAAAAATCTTCTCTGATGCAACTACTGGGCCAAATTAATCCAAACTTGGCCATAATCATCATT